>ML677350.1:6059043-6420877 GCA_007922305.1 Dermatemys mawii
CCAGCACCGCTCTGTCTTCAGCACCATGTTTAGAGAGCTAGCTAGATGGAAGCTACTGCAGGTATGTGCTTATTCAGGCTATAAAGTACACCCCTAGTTGCAGTGTGATGTAGCCTTTTTTTTAGGTCCCTAAATGAGAGTTAAACTCTTCTGAAAATTTAGCCCCACTTGTGAGTGCTGAGTACTGGAAAATCAAGCCCTGAACTTTTCTGAAAGCTTGGTCTTGCAAGGAGAGCAGGAGAAGATGCGGGGGGAAGGGGGAGGTATGGATGGCGTAAGGGGGTAGGACGAAATGAGAGTAGATATAACAGGACTGCGTGATGGCCAGTGATGAGTCGGCAGGTCATTTTCAAGGCCCCAGTCCTGCTCCCCCAGAAATCAAGGACAAAATTCCCTCTTGACTTCAGTGGGGCAGCAACAAGCCCCGCAAAGAAGTGGTCTCTCCAAGGTAGGGTTAAGGCCCATGGCAGAGAACTGCAGGTGCAGAAATTTTGCACTGCGGCTGCCTGTCGTGCTTGTTCAGTGACTAGAGAGATCCTTTCACCCTCCCTGGCTGCCAGTCCAGCACCTTTCTCCAGGACTAAATTCACATCAGAAGTAGAGGAGCCTCCTTGTACGTTTCCTAACCAAAGCCATACTCCTAATTATTAAACGCCTCATCGGGGAGGCTTTGATACTGGGAATTAACTTGAAAGGGATTTAATAACCAAAGGCCATACACATCCTGCAGCCCTCAGCAGAAGTGCTTCCCTCTATGAGCATCTCCTGAATTTTGAGCAGATTTCTCCAGTAGCCATGGCAACAGCCTAAATCTCACTCCCTTTTTGTGATTTAGGCAAGCATTATTTAAAATCTCTTAAATAAATGATGCTAAAATACCCTGAGTTTTGTGAGCAACATTGGGCAGCTCGCCATGTGAGTTAATTTAATTGCTCTACAGCTCCCACTAAGTACATAATTCAAGATCTCCATTTTTGACAAAAGTCCTTGAAATCTCTAAAGGGTGTAAAGAAGAGAGAGGAGTTGTCTTGGCACAAATCCTCTGAGCGAATCGTTTTTGTGGAACTCCTTGCCTGAGGAGTTTGTGAAGGCTAGAAATGTAACAGGGTTTAAAAGAGAACTGGATAAATTCATGGAGGCTAAGTCCATTAATGGCTCTTAGCCAGGATGGGTAAGAAATGGTGTCCCTAGCCTCTGTTTGTCAGAGGGGGCTGATGGATGGCAGGAGAGAGATCACTTGATCATTACTTGTTAGGTTCACTCACTCTGGGGCATCACACTGTACACATCGGTAGACAGGATACTGAGCTGGATGGACCTTTGGTCTGACCACACTGCAGTGTAATGCCCCAACCTTTGGTCTCACATAGTATGTCCGCTCTTATATTCTTTTGTTCTTATTGTCCTTTGTCAAAAAACCCAGAAAGTTAAAACCAAAACAAACCCTTTAAAGCCTGTGCAAGACTTCCAATCTCGTAGGCCTCAGAGCTCATTGCAGTCAGGGGCAGGCATTCCGGAGACTTGATGGCCCTGCTCTCCTATGTTAAGAACCATGACTTTCTTCTCTTAGGGGCAGGGATTGCTGTGTAAGTACTGTGCTCAGCACCTAGGTGGTGGCAAATGCCTTACATCACTCAGCGGTACCGTCTAGCTTTCCTCCACCAGAAGGGAAGTGGCAGTGATGGGGGTCACTGAGAGAGAGAGAAACCAACTGCTTTCTGGGAAATATCCTTTGTGGCAGGGGTACAGGAACAATTTATATAATGGGGCTGCTAATGATCAAGCCAGCTGGTGTGGCAGCACCCCTGGTGCCTCTAGTTCAGGGATGGGCAAACTTTTTGGCCCGAGGGCCACATCGGGATTCCAAAACTGTATGGAGGGCTGGGTAGGGAAGGTTGTGCCTCCCCAAACAGCCAAGACCCACCCCCAATCTAAGTCCCACCCACTTCCCACCCCCTGATTGCCCCCCCTCAAAGCCCCCAACCATCCAATCCCTGCCCCACTCCTGGTTCCCTGACCGCCCCCTCCAGAGACTTCCGCTCCTAAACACAACCCCTGCCCCAGGACCCCATCTCCTATCTAAATGCCCTGCTCCTTGTCCCCTGACCACCTCCTCCCAAGACCCCACCCTAACTGCCCCCCTTGGGCCCGCCCCCCTACCTGTCCCCCCTGCTCCCTGTCCCGTGACTGCCCCGACTCCTATCCACCCACCCCCACCCCCTGAGAGACTCCGGGACTCCCATGCCCTATACAACCTCCACCCCATTCCCTGTCCGCCCTCCCAGAACCTCCGCCCCATCCAACCGCCCCCTGCTCCCTGTCTTTGCTGACTATCCCTGGCACCCCTGCCCCTTATCAAACCCCTCGGCCCTGGCCCCCTTACTGTGTTGTGCAATGTGTCTGGCTCCGCACGGCCCATGGGAGCTGGACGTGCTGTCCTACAGGAGTGCGCAGCACTGGTGAAGCCACCAGCTGGAGCTACGGGCCAGAGCCCTGCCCGTGCAGCGTGCTGAGGCTCCAGGGGAAGGAGGACGGGGGGGAGGGGCCGCGGAGAGCCTCCTCAGCCAGAGGCTTGGGGGCCGGGTAGGAGGGGCTCGCAGGCCGGATATGACCCATGGGCCATAGTTTGCCCACTCCTGCTCTAGTTTCAGCAACTATGAAACTATGCTCTAGTTTCAGCAACAATGGAGTAAAATTAATGCCTGTTGGGGGTGCAGAGTCAGGAGGGGTATTCCTGGGCCCTGTGGGTAGTGATCTCACAGAACAGGAGAAAATGTTCTTCCTTATTTCACCCGTTTGTTTTTTTAAGCCAACCACAGCACCAAGGTGATATTGTTTATACAGTATGCAGGACATACAATATAGTGCACTGGTAATTATTTGTTTTCTTCCCCTCTTCCTCCACCCCCCAAAAAATTGCCCCAATGTTGCTGTGATCACTTATTAAAGGAAAAACCTGGAGGGTCTAATAGCATGGGGGGCTCCCACTGCTTAACAACTTTGGGGTCCTGCCATGTATAGCTTTTCAAATGAGTGGGGCTTGAGGTTTAAGCAAGTTGGCTCTCGCTCTTTCTGGGCGGTTGCACTGCTCTGTAGCTTTGCAGCTGCGGCCTGGTCATTCACAGAGGCAGCAAGGCAATGCTCAGTGATGGCCAAACTGCTTCTTCATGGGGCGGGGGGGGGGGGGGTAAGGGATGCGGGGAGATAAATGTTTTTAGTTCTTGCCCTGAATCTCTGGCAAAAATGAAATGATTGCTTTTGCAGGGAGAAAGCTCCATTTCACCAAAGGCAAACTTCCATCTGGGGCTCAGTAATGAGAATTCACAATTTTGCACGTTCGTTAACCGGATGTTCAGCCCCTTGTAGCTCTGGGCAGGGGGGAGGAGGCGCTCCCACCTCAGTATTGTCAGGCTGTCACTTGTATGAGAGGTAAATCCTGCTTTTCCCTCTCTCTCTCTTTGTTTCTGTCTGTTTCTAGTAGGGCTGAATTCTGTGCAGACAGTTACATTTCTGAGCTGTCTTGTCTGCCTTCACAGGTGTAAATAAATATCACAGCACATTCCTCGAATGTCTGAACTGGCAGGACACCAGTGTGTGACTGTTTGTATAGAATGGACTGCAGTGTAAAGCAGTGTTTCTGTTTCCATGTGTTCTGTCCCTCCTGCAGAACAGTTCTGTTTTTCAGAACACATTTCCATCAAGGGAAGACAGGAAGCATTTGATATTTTGCTGTAGAGATTTATCTGGAAAGAAATTGCCTTTAGTACTTTACTTCTCCCCATGCAATGGGATGGTACGGCCAGTCTGAAGGAGAATATTGTGTTTTGGGTTAGGGAGGGTTGCACATGAAGAAATAGTGGAGACCACCAGGGTGTGGGTGATTTACAAGTGCAGAATCCATGGTTCCCTTTCCTCTGTTTATACTGGAGGCTTTTGACTAAAAGAGTGACAAAATCTGGGTGGTTTGCCCTCCCCTTTCTTGGCGAGAGGCATAAAGGAAAAAGCCTGCCGGTGGAGGCAGAAATCTCTGACATCTGAGCCTGCACATCAGTTGTTTTACTAAATTATTCATCTGGCTCCTGTGATAATATAGTTATAAGGAGGAGCCTAATTAAATTTACTAGCTGACTTCAGCCAATGGGGTGATAAGGATCCAGAACTATGAGATGATGACGAATTCTGCCAGTGTGCTGTGAATGCGAAGCAGAAGAAGGGACTTGCAATTTGTGTGCAGGAGGGGAAGAGAACAAGTCAAGGGCCTCTGGATTAGCAGACTCAGGAAAGGTAAGGAAGTGAGTGGAAATGGGATTCACCAGTATAATCAGAGCCTGTCTGTGTGCTTTTTAAAAAAATATAACCTATGTGGACTATTTTCCTGGGGAGTTTGAGGCGGGTGGAGGGGGGGAGAAGAGAAGGGATTGTTTGTATGTGTGTACACACTCACACAAGACATGTAGTGGTTGTCTTTGTCTATATATACACATTGCATATTTGTTCATGTATAATATATACACACCCACACACAATGTCCATATGCATGTATTTGGAGGTTCTTGTGTTATATATGAATGCAGCAGTGATCTATAAAATGTGTATATTATACATGTAATTAGAAAAGGTGAGATACAGAAACTGCCTGATGAGCTAAAGAAACCTGGATAAATCTGGTAGTGTACAAAGCTGATTTGAGGAAAATGGGACTGCACAGGTTGCCAGTCAGATATTTGAAATTAAATGGAGCAGGGATGAGACAACTGGTGTGTGTTAATCTATGAAACCTGCAATGAGACGTGGAAATGGGAAAGGAGAAGGCAAATTACAGCATTTGTCACAGCAGGTGGAGATAAATGGTGAACAGTTTGTAACTGGATTCTCTAACATGGGAAAGAAAGTGTGAATGACTAGGAAAGCCAGTTATTTCTATCTGCTGCTGGCCTACCTGTACCTACAGGGTAGGAGAGGAGAGAAATCAGGAGAGCCTAGATGGCTGATTAGAAAGTAGTATAAACTGATTAGACCTTCTCATAAAACTCTCCCCTAAATAACATTCTGCTGAGGTGCATCCACAGACTTTAATTCTCTCTTCTAATCATGTGGGATGGGGTGGGCAGCTCTCAGAGGGCGAGACTTTGAACTGGAACCCACAGATTCATGTTGTTTGGAATAGTAGGAGTGTGCAAATTAACACAGAAAATTAGCATCAGCACCACCTTTATATACCATCCCCTTTTCCCTGTTAACAGGAGACTACAGAGGTTGGGTGGTGATAGTTCTGTCAAGAAAGGGTTTCTTTAGGATGACCATCACTAGGTAATGTAGTGCTAAGACACAGAGGGGTGCTTGTCGTGGTGATAATAATAAGATGGCTATTCTGTAACATACAACATCCTTTCAACTAGTTAACAGAGGGTTGTCCCACTGTCTAAACTTTCTAAAGCCTAAATCCATTTCATTAAATGAGTTAGTCCTATATCCCAGTATATGGAACCCACAGGCTTATTCCTCGTTCTGTTTTTATTCCTCACCCCACCTCCCCTTCTCTGTTACTGGGCTCCAAGAGGAAAGCATTTTTCTTCCCCTGCTCTCTGTAAAGTTGCAGGCCAGAGGGAACAATATATCTCACTGACCATGTCTGACATCAGTTGGAACTTTATAGACTTTTCCAATGAGTTCCAGGGGGAAAAAAAAATCTCTGCACAGAGAGCATCAGACACTGACTCTGAGGAACATCAGGTCTCCCTTAAAGAGAGCAGGCAGACAGACATAAAAGGAGACGTGTATGGAATTACTTCCTTGGAACCCAGATTGATCACACTATTTGTTAAAGTAAGAACTGACCTGATTCCTTGGCATTCCCTGGCACCAAACCTTTTTATAAGTTTAGTTCACTCCCTTCCATTCCCAGATATCTCTCCCTCTCCTGGCTTCCTCTCAAGGCCAGGAGTTGGGGGAAGTCCCAACATGGCTGATATTCCATCCATAATACACCCTTTCCCCTGCTTATCTTTACATTATTCTTGTAATATGGCCTGGCTGTTCTAGAAATCTCTGGTGGGATCTGATATTGGGGGGATAATCTTGAGTCTAACCCTCCATTGCCTTGCAGCATTTACATCTGTGCACTCTAAGAACCAAAGTGGCCGTAAAATCATTCCCATGCTGATCTGAGAGCACCCACTTTGCATAAGTGTAAATGACTTCATGTTAGACGGGACAATGTTGAATCAGGCCGCTTGTGTGATTTGAGGCACCTTGCGCTGTGTATAATGTTTGTATTCAGTGATTCAGGATCAGCAAAGAAACTGCTGAAGATAATAAGCGATAGCCCCTATTTAGAACTGAATAGCACCATCTTCACTTCCTCTGAAAAAGGTAGGCTGACTCAAGTGGGTGTTTCACGTACGGTATATTTTTGTCCCTAGCTATTGTCTTGCACTCTGCTCCTTTTTTGTGACCCTAAGTAGAACAAAGCCACAGTTGTATCTGAGTCAGAGTCCAACTTTCAAAACACCCACAACAGCCAAGTGAGCTGAGACTGAAGCAAAACAAGTTTGTCCATCCCTAAATAAAACTCACTTCAACGTGGGGACCAGAGAAGCCACTGCTATAGACTGAGTAGGAATAATTGAGTGTCCTACGTATTGACATAATGAGATTGTCAGAGCCTCCATGAAAAGAGAGCTCACAGTTTAAAAAGCTACCCAGGCAGCTCATCCTTACTTTAAAAAGGAGGCTCTCTCTGCCTATTGTTGCTGGACTGTTGTGTGCTGCTCCTAGAGAGCTGCACATAGGGAATTCAGTGTGGGGGTGAGGGACGTGTTCTTGGTGACACCGCGGCAGTTGTAGGCTGGAATTCGGTTGCAGCATTTATCCCTGGTTGGGTGAATACATTGTTTGCTTCTGCCTCGGTGTCAGCAGTGTGGTTCAGAGGTGGGCAAAATGCCAGATTCTTCCCAGGGAAGCTAACGTCATTGTCAGTCCGCTGGTGGCAGAGACCATGCTTTGAAATCTGAGGTCACTCTCCCTGCTAATTGCTGAGATGATTAATTCGTGCAATGATATCATTTTCCTGGGCTGAGGTTATGAATTGTAATAATGAAGGGCATGGAGGGATACAAGGCTTTTGCTCATTTTGATGTTGTTAAAATGATTACTATGCTAGCTACTGCCTCCTTCAAACAGTGGCCTCCTGTCCCTTTGATGATACCGGCCTTCTTTTCAACTCTTCCCCTTGCCAAAATGGGCTCTGGTTTAATGCAGGCCAGATGCCCCTGAGGGGACTGCAGTTTGAATGTGGATGATGAGTGAGGGGCCCTAACCTGGCCACACCAGTTAAGGGAACAATGATTTCTAATCCACATTTCAGATTACATATGAAACAGAGTCTCTATCTACTGGACACTTTTCCTTAACCTTGGTGTCCAGGCCAAATTGTGTTCTGCCTCCCTGAAATTCCCCTTGCACTTTCATCTGGATTAAATGAGCAAGGGTTGCCTTGAAATGAACTCTGAAAGCAATGGCCTGTTGTTTAACAGGATTGTTTTATTTCACCAGTTACTCTTATTTCTCTATTCCACTGCCAGGTTTCATTGAATAGGCCTTTTCCCTTAGCAGAGTCCTCCTTCAAAAGTGTTCAGAAACTACAGCGACGGGGACCATCTGAGTGCCTAGCTCAGTTTGGAATCAATTGACTGTACATTAAGTGCTGCAGTAAACAGAGGAAGCATTTACTTTATTTTTAAATGTGTATACCAATGCTCTTGGATTGCACCCTTCTCTAGGGTTGTTTAAAGTACAAGGCTAATGGTACTGAGAGACATTCTTAAAAAATGTCACTTCTGAAAGTTATCCAGCTATTTTAAGTACCTATGACTCCACACCCCGCCCCCATCACCATGGTATCTGAGTGCCTCACACTCTTTTATGTGTTTATTCTTACAGCACCCCTGTAAAGTAGGGAAGTGCTATCGTCCCCAATAGACAGATGGGAATTGAGGCACACTGAGACTCATGGGCATGCAGACATACCCAGACTAGTTTTAATCTAGGTAACTGAGGTCCCTGTACTTATCCACTGTGTGTTTGACCTGGGGAGCATTCATTGGTTCTCCTATCTGGAGTGATTTTCTTTCAACAATTCTTCTTAACCATTACAAACCATAATCTTTTGCCAGGTCTGCATGGTTGAAAATGGCTGGATTTAGGTTTAGGTCCCTGATGTTTAAAGAGTTTGATTATATTTTAAAAACTAACTTGTTACCTGAATATGATCCCAAAAGCCTTGAAATATCCTTTTTAGTGGTGAGTGAAACAGCATAGAAGCTGGACAGAGTTTTTGTAGCGGGGAGTGGTGTTTAAATGACTGATTCTGGCCCTTCAAATACGTTACGTTTTTAAATAAAGTTTTCAAATAATTGTGGTAAACAAGCAAAAAGAAACACTTTGGGAGGTGTGGAAAGTTAAGCAATCTACTGAGTTTACAGGGAAATAACAAAATTGACTTCAGTGGGGACTGGATTTCATCTTGTGAAGAAGGAGTTTTCCAAATTTGGCTCAAAGAAAAGCTTATGCTATACCTGCCATTAATCCAGGATCTTTCACCAGTACTAAATTCATTTCAAAAGCAAACAAAAATATATTTACTTAGAACTATTAATGAAGGGAAATACAGAGACTGTCTTTTTGTTCTATGTTTGTACAGTGCCTAGCACAATGAGTTCCTCCTGATCCTTGAGCAGGGCTCCTGGGCACTGCAGTCATACAGATAATAATAATACAATTAAGTAAGACTCAACTCCCAAATGCTTCTGGCCTTTAAAATCTGCTTTTAGAAACATAGTAACAGTCTTATTTTTTCAGATTTCTCAGCACTGGGTTGTTTTCCTTTTCCTATACCAGGTGCATCCATTCTAATAACATATTCTCCCCTGTGCTGTGTAACTTGCAGGACTTTGCTAGGTAGGGAACAAGAATAAATGACCTGATAGTAAATTCTAGGCCAGCACCATGTCAAGAAGTTTATTGGTTGCAGCACAGCTTTCCTTTGCTCTGCGAAATGAACTGATAACACAACAGAAAATGGTGGGGGTTAAATGGGGGCTGTTCAAACAAAGAAAAGTAAATTAGGGGCCTTTTGATTAAGCGAATAACAGCACAGTTACTGGGGGACAGTGGCTCAGGGACGTCAGTGGAACAGTTACAGAAAAGGAAAAGAAAGAGAGGAGCAGTTGGACTTCATCATTGATTTATGGCCTGACCTGTGACACTGGACACCGCAAGAATAGCTCCAAGAGCTTACATGGAAACAAAAGACAGGCAAGAAAATATATCAAGCATCTCTTTGATTTGAAAATGGGCTTGATGAAAGGAAGGAATCTGAACAGCCAGTGAGCTTTCTCCTGAGCCATGCTGCTCTCCTGTATGAGTACCTAGAGCTGAGACTCATTGACAGCATTTTGCTTCTGCTTGTTAAAACAAAGCACAAATGCATTTCCACAGGTGGGGTTAGAGAGAAATAAGACTCCTCCACAGCGGAAGGCATGAGGGATTCAGCCTTATGCATGTACCTGGAAAAATATACATTTTTTAAAATTAATCTTGCAGGCAAGGCAGTCTTAAGCAGCTGTGTGAAGTTTCTCTGAATGGGAGGCTGGAGGGTGGTTTCTGTTGTAAACAAAATGTAAGGGGTCCCAAGAGATTAACACAGTTACTCCAGTTTACCCTCAGCAATTTTAATAATTCAACAGAACCTTCCAAATCCTAGCATAGCTCTGCTGCTCCCTGCAGGGTCAGTTTAGTGTATAAAAAATTGACTAAATCGTGACTAAAAGGGATGGCTCTTGAGAGACAAGAGCTGTAGAATCAGACAAGCCTCTGTCTGTCAAGGGCTGCATCTGACTATGCCAGTTAATGGGCACCTGGGCTTTCCCCATGCGGTCCCCTGGATGTCTCCAACTGCCGGTCACATATCACATGCGACCGGCCTCACATGTTATGCATTTGTAACCACAGAAAGTACCACCCATTTTGCTCCACTTTGCAGTCAGACTACATAACCCAAAAAGCATTTCTCCCCAGGAATTTACAAAAAATTGGAGTGCTTTTAATTACAACAGGCGTTTTTCTGACCTTCGTTGTGGCGTTAGCCTGCATCTCATTGAAAAGTGAGACTGGCAGTGTGAGCGCCCAACAGCAGGCTGCAAAAGCTGTTATCCTTCTTTCGGAAGGATATTTCACAATCGGAAGAAAAACTCTACGCTATTTCAACCAGACACGGACAATTGACACAATGATGTGGGGTCTAATGGCATCTTTAAGGCACAACACTGAATTGGGAGTGAGGTGGGTGGCGTCACTCCAGCCCAGTGGGAGCACATCTGCTGCTATCCCCCTTGCTAGGTTGCAGCATACTACCTAACCCGCACCCCTCTGTCCCCTTTGCAGGACACTGTGCTCAGGGGAGGAGTCCTGGGGCTTATCTGGTCCAAGTACTCAGTTTATGGTTGGTGATCATTCATGGTGTGGGTGTGGCTGTGGTGGGGAAATTCTATGCATCCTGCCCCCTCCCCAGCTGCTGCCTGCTACATAAGGGCTGCTCAGTCTGGTTTATCAGGATCATAAAAGCAGGCTGGAACCTGTGTTTTTACGGTCCGGCTGTCAAACAACTAGCGTTAGAAATGATTCTGGTTTTCAATAAGATGGCTACTGGTGACAAGAAGCTCAGAAATGCCAACTACAACTAAAAACTTTGGGACAAACCTTGAAGTCACTATGCTCTGCTTATCTGGGCCAGAATCCCAGCCAGTCAATGGGAGTTTTGACTAGAAGGATAGGACTTAACTTTCTGAATCATTTTCCAGTTTACTTTTAATGAGAAGTGAATTTTCTGATTATAAAGTTTGATTGCTAGGCTGAGCAAAATGGGTGGAGTTTAGTGTTTGATCCAATAGTAAATGGGCACTGATGAGATTTTTTTTCCTACTGTTTAGGCTACGTTGGGTTGAACCTTTGGGGCAAAGAAGTTTGTGGACAGTTTTGGTTGCATGGAAGAAATGAAGCCTTCGAAGGGCAGTGATTGTGATGTGCAAAGTAATCTCTACAGGGAGGGCCCTAACATCACTGTAACAAATGTTAGAGCCGATTGGACATTTTCTGCTGGAACATTTCTTGGTCAGAAAATGCCATTTTGTCAAGAGAAATGTTGTGCAGAAATATGTCACCTTCGAAAACTCATTTCCAAAGAAAAGTGGGGAAAAGAGATCTTGTAAGACAAAGCATGCTTCAGAATGAAACATTTCAATTTTGAAATGAATTTTTGTTCAATTTTTTTAATTTTTGCCATGAAGTTATACATTATAAATTTGTTTTCATTCTGTTCCAGAAGAAAAGAAATTTCAAAATCGCCAACATTTTCTCTTACCCCCTCCCCCCCGGAAATAAAAAATACACTTCTCATACAGCTCTAGTAAATACAGAGATTTCTAAGAGGGCCAACCTCAACACAGCTTCATATGCGTGGCCAATAGGGGGCATCCTATTCTCTCATCTGGCAGTGCCACTGCTGAAGGGGTCTCCAGTCTCCTGATTTGTGGGGAGGGATAGCTCAGTGATTTGGGCATTGGCCTGCTAAACTCAAGGTTGGGAGCTCAATCCTTGAGGGGAGGCGTTTTAGGGATATGAAGCAAAAATCTTTTGGATGATTTAATTGGGGATTGCTCCTGCTTTGAGCAGGGGGTTGGACTAGATCTCCTGAGGTCCCTTCCAACGCTGATATCCCATGATCTGAGCAATGTATGCTTTGGATCCTGGTTATATCGGAGACTGCCTTAGTAGCTGTGATCAATTGAAGCACTTGTGTTGACAGCCCTCTGGTATGAATAAAAAGAAGCTGATGGCATGTTATTTTCCTTTACTCTGAAACTTTCTCTCCCCCCCCCCCCCACAACCCTCCCCAGCAACTTAGACTAACAGAGTCTGTACTTAATCAGCTTCAGAGTAAACTGTAAAATTAATCTGCTTTTCCAGTGTAGGGTCAGGTGGGTAATGGAGTGGGGAGCAGAGAAGTTTAGATGGATGGGCTTAGTGATCTCTTGATGGTTTTGGTGGTTTTTCTTAATTAGTTGTACTGTACAACTTATACAGTATCTGGAGCCAAGGCAAGTCGGGTCCTTTTTAAATGTAAAAATAACAGGATTTATTTTTTAAAGAAAAAAATGAACAGGCAGTCTGCACAAACAACAAGCCCATGGAGTAGCCGGTCCGGTGGCTGCGACATTTATATGAGGGAGTAATCAAAGAGGGACAGAATTCGGAGAAGTCCTGAATCAGGATTGCCGCTCAAACTGAAAACGCCTTTCCCCCATAACTAAGCCTGGGTGCTGCAACCATTCTTAGCTAGCTGTTTAATAGCTCGTTGCTAGCATAGGCAATGCTAGCCCATTTGGGGATCCTAAGCAGGAGTGATTTTACCCCTCTCTCCCCACAACACATAATAAAACCTGAATACCCCCTGCCAGTTACTCCGGTCCCTAAGCAATTGGTTGGTTTGCTTATGCCAAGTGGAGGCTCTTTTTGCTACCAGGTGGAAACCATTATATCACTAAGCAGGAATATCATTTAAAAGAGAAGTGACAAAGAGTCCTGTGGCACCTTAAAGACTAATTAAAGTATTAGCGCATAAGCTTTCGTGGGCTAATACCCACTTGGACAGATGCATGCATCCAACGAAGTGGGTATTAGCCCAGGAAAGCTTATGTGCTAATACTTTAGTTAGTCTTTAAGGTGCCACAGGACTCTTTGTCACTTCTGCAATTCCAGACTAACATGGCTACCCCCTCTGATATAAAAGAGAGTTACTATCTAGGCTTCACTTGAGTGTTTTTCCTGCCAGAGTTTCACTGCTGCCTTAGCACTCTGTGTTCTAGATATTCGGGCAGGTGCTGAGGTTGCCGCAAGATACCAGTTAGGCCTGTCGATTTTACCCGAGGTCTGCAGGGTTACAGCTCCTTGTTAGTGAGGAACTCTCAGGAGGCTGTGGCTGTTAGTGACCCCAAGGGATGGAGTCTGAAATGAAGCACGGTAACAAAAGCAAATAGCAAGAACAAGCCAGCTGCCTCTATGGTATGACAGCGATAGCGAGGCATGGCAACATTCAGTATTCTGCCTTCAACAGAATTAAAACCAAGTCTTGATTTATATCAGGAAATCTGTTACGATTCCTTCCAGGGAACCAATTAGCCAGTAGAGAATGCTCGGCAAGGACATCTGCGCAGTCATGATCTGAGATCCAGTTTCTTAAGAAACTGGTGTCTTCCCTATGTTCTGTAGCAACATCTGATGTCTACTGGGGCACTTGAAACTTGATCCCAAGTAGCCTGAGTCTAATGAGCTTCACAGCATGGTAAAAGGCAGTCTTCTTCAGTCAGATTTTTGGGTGACTATATTACTTTGTTTTCTATTCCATTTTTACGTTCTGGTTAGAAGGCTGTCATGGAGCAGATAGGATGGGTGTTGAGAAAAGATCAGACTGTTTGTTTGAGTTAGTTTTGAACTGAAAGTTATGAACTTGCTCCAGGAATTACTTGGTGACAGTCTATAGATTGTGCTACGACGGAGGTCCCTTCTGGCCTTAAAGAACATAAAATCTATTGATTCTATATAACTTCTGTCAAGTGCTTTTGTGATAGTTGAAGCCACCTAAGAACAATCTTTATCTTGTACGATCACGTTTTTAATGGGGACAGTGGCTTCAGTAGGGTGACAGGCTGTCCACCAGGCTGTCTCTCGGGGTTTTTCCGTATCCAATACACATCAGTATATATTGAATGCCATACTGTATATAGGTTCCAGTCCTGCGATAGTCTACATGTGGAATGCCTGTTGAGGGCAAAATTGTTCCAATAGCTCTGGAGAGCACAGGCTGGTGTGAAAGTTCCTTCACTCTTTTATATGGTACAGTAGGTGCACTCACATGGCAGCTCAGCTCTGTATGGCTGGTGTGGAGAGGCTCACACACACACAACTGGGAGTTCATCATCTGTGCTAGATTTTCACAGTCCACGCACTCCTTGAGTTCCACTTCCACATGTGGTGGTACCTCCATAGGCGCTCAAGGGGGAAGGATCCCTGCTCCATACATAGCCTTGTCACCCACACAGGGATAACCATAATCTGTCCTAAAGAAATGAATCCTGTACATACAGAAGGGATGATTGCATAGATCAGCTTTGAAGCCAGTCTCTTTATTCATTGACTAATTTGTCATTTGAGTTAGGCACACAGGTTATTTTATGTATTCTTCTGTTTTCAAAACAATACCATTTTTTGGTTTCAATTATCTTCTGGTTATTGTGTACTAAACTTAACTTCCTCATTATTTTGAAATACATTACATATATATTACATAGAGTAGAATAATTCTGGGTTTATTTGGTTTTTACATTGATTTATATAGGTTTTTCTATGGAGTTCATCTTCATAATAATAAATGTTAATTCATTTAGCCTCATAAAACCCTTTTTTAAGGTAAAAAAGCATCATTATTCACATTTACAGATGGAGAAACTGAGGCATAGAGAAGTTACATGACTTACCCAAGGTCACACAGGATGTCTGTAGCAAAGAAGGGAAATTTCAGTCTCGTGCCTTAACCTCAGGATCATCCTTCCAAAAGTAAATTCTGAATTATATATGAATGCATTATACTCTGCAAAATGTTCATTGCATAACTACAAAATGTAATAGGGTAACCTCTGTAGCCCCAGTAGGAACCTATGGAAATTGATGTGGCTGCATAGGTCTAACTGAGGGCAGAATTTGGCCCATTATTTGTAGAGAGAGGTCATATTCTCTCAACAGATAAAAACAGAAGAGTGCCTATAGCCGGAGTAAATTGCTAAATAGAATTTGGTTGGTCTTCGTTAACTCTCCATTGTCCCATGCTACCCTGTTAGAGACTTGAAAAAACAAATTACATTTATTTTGGTATCTCTTCTGTACTTTTCTGCTTGGGAATGAAGGCGAGGGTCTGAGAATATAATGCAGATTATTAAAAGCTGGCCAACTCCAGCATGGACAGGGTTAGTGCATTGACCTTTTCAATTCTGCAGGCTTGGGTTTAAATTCTGGAGGAGAGATGAAAACAAAGTCAGTGAAGCAAGAAGGAATAGCTACTTTTAGCTCATTAGCCAGGTTTTTTATTTTAAGGCACTCTTTCTATATGCAGTCATACATACCTCTTTCCTCCAAAAAAGACCCTCAAGGTGAATACAGGTGGCAGTCAGCACATGTGCTTTTAGGCCCCTTGCATTGCTCTACTCACCTCTGACCAAATAATAATAATCCCTTCTAGTACAAAAAATGCTTATCACTTATTAGTAATGTAATCATAACCTGTGCAGAATTAATTACTGTGTTAGCTATCTCATAATATATCAGCCCTGCTGGCTAGCCAGGGAAGTGAAAAGGACTGTCTCTTCATCTCAGGAATGTAGAAATGGGGTTACCCGTATGACACTAAAATCTGTAACATTAGTGTTCTGAATCTCATGCTGTTTGTAATTGGCTATGCATACAGTATCTGTGTATATACCCAGCAAGAATCACTTGTAACACATGTGGCTCTCCACTACAGTAGCCTGCTCTGATAGACTGATTGCAGAGAGTTTTTTCGTGCTTTCATTTCCTTTTATCTGCCCCTTTCTCTTCTTCCCAGCCCTAGGAGAGAAGATATGAATGTGTACTTGGAAGGGTGGATAGTGACATAGCTTTACTTGTGGCTCAAGACTTTACATTTGTAGTTAAACTGGCTCAAATGTTTGAGTTTGTCCTCTACATAAGAATGGCCATACTGGGTCAGAACAAAGGTCCATCTAGACCAGTATTCTGTCTCCTGACAGTGGCCAATGCGGGTGCTTCAGAGTGAATGAACAGAACAGGTAATCCTCAGTGAACTATCCCATGTCACCCATTGCCAGCTTCTGGCAAACAGAGGCTAGGTACACCAGCCCTACCCATCCTGACAAATAGCCATTGATGGACCTATCCTCCATGAATTTATTTGGTTCTTTTTTGAACCCTGTTATAGTCTTAGCCTTCACAAAATCCTCTGGCAAGGAGTTCCAGAGGTTGACTGTGTATTGTGTGAAGAAATACTTCCTTTTGTTTGTTTGAAACCTGCTGCTTATGAATTTCATTTGGTGACTCCTAGTTCTAGCGTTATCAGAAGGAGTAAATAACACTTCCTTATTTACTTTCTCCACATTCATCATGATTTTATAGATCTCTACTATATCCCCCCTTGGTTGTCTCTTTTCCAAGCTGAAAAGTCTCAGTCTTTTAAATTTCTTACTATATACTCCCTAAAGTGGCTAGACATTTACCATTCCCCAAAAGTCTCTGTGGCTGGGCTTTGAAAAGGACTGGCTAATTTTGTGACTCTTCATGAACTAAGCTGTTGATTTAATGGAATAACTAGATTTCATGCTTGAGGGAGTCAGGTGATTGATAATTCTAAGCACTTGTAAGTGCTATATGCTGCAGCACTTTGGATGTTCAACTGCTGCAGTTGTGCAAACATTAACTAATCCTTATAATACCCCTATCCATTAGGTAGAGTGTTATTTTCCTCATCTCTAAATGGAAAAATGGAGAGACAGAGGTTAATTGACCTTTTCCAAAGCCATAGGTTAAACTCAGGAGTTCCTAGCTTCCAGCTCTGTGCTTAGTCCACCTCCTCTTGAGATTGCCTGTGTGCCAAGTTTTTCCTCCCTTCCTGATGCACGCTGTTGGTTAAGTGCATTATATTGTAGATGCTTTTAGTCTGTTGATAGCTTCTAGAGGTCAGAGATGATTCCACAGGACACCTCCACTGTCCAAGGTGGATGCAGTAATAGAATACAGAACAGAAGCCATGAAGGAAAACAGTTTGGTAAAGGGCTTTAACTCTTCACAGTTAGAGGCATAATTTACCTTTATGTTTTTGAAGCATACTGCCCGATTTGCACAGCAAAATCTGGCAATGTTACCCCTTTGTGAATACAAGTCTCCTAAAAATTGACCAGAGCTCAAGAGTGACCTGACTTCTTAAATAGCTTTCAAGCATAGTGACTGTCCTGCATACGCTGCTGGTGGCTAATTCTTTTGGTTTGTGCTTCCAACCTGAATTGTGATGTAGCAGCATCTCTCTGGCACTTGCAGAGTTGCTGTTAAATGGCAGCCTGAAGCTTCACAGCACAGACATCTGGCAGCATCCCAGATTTAAAAGTCTATATGTGCAACTGATGAGCTGACATGATTTTAACCCCTTCTGTGTAACAAGCAGAACAGCCTGATATAAGATCCGAGGATACAGCTGCTTGATTTGACTTCCCTCTCTCACTTTCCCCTACAATATCTGTCACGTGGAGTTCTTTCCAGATGCAGGAGAGAGGACTGTCAACTCTGGGGTCTGGAAATGGAACCGAGGCATGTGTGCACTTGCGTGTGGGTGAGCAGATTCGTTTCAATGAAAGGATATGATAGCCAGGGGAGAAGGGCAGTCATGTCCAGGGCCACACAAGGCTTTGCGTATGGACATGCGATTGACAAGAATCTCTCTAAAAAATAAAGAGTCAGATGCAAAAGACTTTGCACAAAATTTGGGCTGGTTATTGTGAAAGGGTGGTCTGCCACTGAGGACAGGAGTGCCTCATAGTCTGCCCACCCTGCCACCCAGCGTAGCCCTTTAGGGCAGTGTTTCTCAACCAGGGGTATGAAATCCCTGGGGATACGCAGAGATCTTCCAGGGGATACATCAGCTCATTCAGCTGTTTGCCTAGTTTTACAACTGGTGAAGTCAGTACTAACTAAACTTTAGTGCTCTATATCCACAGAAGTGTAAGTACAATATTTCTATTCCGATCGATTTGTTTTATAGTTATATGGTAAAAGTGAGAAAGTGAGCAATTTTTCAATAGTAGTGGCTGTAACACTTTTGAACTGATTTTGTAAGCAAGTAGTTTTTAAGTGAGGTGAAACTTGGGGTATGCCAGACAAATCAGACTCCTGAAACGGGTACAGTAGTCTGGGAAGGTTGAGAGCCATTGATCTACGGGGTTCAGAAGGGTACAACAGATAAATATAGAAACCTTAAGGGTTTTGGAAATGAATGGTGCTTAGGGAAGGAAACTGGACACTGGACCCTTAAGGGCCTGAAAACTTGCAGAAAAGGCAGGACAAGGTCCCCTCTCACACAACCAACTGGAAAGGAGTTGGGAGCAGCATAAAGGATGTCTCCTTCCCTATAGCAGATAGGCAGTGGCAGAAGAAGGCTGTCTATACCAGCTGAACCCTTCAGAGTAGAAGACTATATGGGAAGGGTGTTCAGCTGAAGGGAATTGGCAAAAACTTTGCAGCTGACTTTAATCACAATCGTAGCCCCAGGAACAGGGCCGGCGAGGGAACTACTGCTTGAAGGAGGGGAAGATTGATGAACCAAAGGGAAAGAGGCCTGGTTAATAACCCTAGCTCCAGAGAGAGGGCAGAAGGGGAGCTTTTGCTTCATGGGGAGTAGGACTGGTTAACCGGAGTGAAAGAGGCCTGAGGCATAGCCTTCGCTGCTGAGACAAGCTTGAATGGGAAACTCCTGCACAGAGGAGGGAAAGACTGGCTAGTCCCATGTAGGAGACAGAGGAGTTACTCTCCACCCCCCAGCTGCTGTGAGCAGCAAAGAGGTGGTTCTGCTCTAGCTGCCTAATAGTGGTGAGGAACCATAGATTTCAGACAGGGCTAGTAAAATCCAGAGACCTGAGGAAAGATGTTGAGAAGCCATGCAAAAGGTAGGCGTAACCCAGCGAGAATGGCAACACGGTTGAAGGAACAGTCCTTGGCTGTCAAAACAGGGTTCCTGGGCTGGAATACTGCAGAGAGGGTGGGCATGGGTTGACCTTCTGCAGACCACGAAGGAATGTATAGACATCTCAAGGAGAGGAGGCCAAGTATTGCGGTCCGCGGACAGAGATTGAGGGCCAGGCTCAAAAACCACTAGACTCTGAGGTTTCTTATTTGGGACCTTTCTGTTAACCTCAGAAGGAGAATGGTTGAGCAGGGCTAGGTTGAGAGAGTGTTGTGGCACTAGAAAGACTAGAGGAGGTGCTAGACTGAAAAAAGCCCTGCCATGCCACACCGAGGAGGTTAAAGGTTCAAAGACAAATACCAACAACGTCTGAACCAGACACTAATAAGTAGGGTAGCGGGTGTTGCACCACACAGTGCATTCCTTAACAGCTGCAGTGAAAAGGTGCGCCTGAAATCCTCTTCAGATGTGGGAGATTTGTAGACAGCCAATCTATTATCATTCCTAGTGGACTTAGTTGAGCTTGACTTTAGATTCTCTTATCCTTGCACCAGAAATCTACATCAGAGTGCAGTAAAATTTCCCAGGCTTCGTTACTGGATTCCCCCACCACCACCACCACCACACACACACACAAAACAAGTCACACTGGGTACATCTACACTGCAATAAAAGACCCAAGGCACGGCCACAGCTGGCCTGGGTCAGCTGACAAGCTCATGGGCTATAAAACGGAGCTGTAGAAATTCAGGTTTCAAGCTGGAGCATGAGCTCTGGGACTTGCCTGCTCTTGGGGTCTCAGAGCCCAGGCTCCAGCCTGATCCCAAATGTCTGCACTGCAGTTTTATAGCCCTGCAGCCTGAGCCCTGCTTGCCCAAGTCAGCTGACCTGGCCAGCCATGTGTTTTGTTGTGGTGTTGACATACCCTAACTAGCAACGTTAAAGCACTGCCGTTGGGGAATAGCTGTCAACGGCTCCCAGTGCTTGTGCACTGTCTATACTGGCACTTTACAGCGCTGAAACTTGCAGCACTCAGGGGGTTGTTTTTTCACACCCTGAGCAAGAAAGTTGCAGTGCTGTAAAGTGCCAGTGTATTCAAGCCCTGAGTGTGCTCAGATTCCAGAGGCCTGTTCGTCTCTTGATATGTAGCATCAGCTAATGCTAATGGGAGCCATATCCCTATGTGTATGCTGGAATAGCAGATGCTTGAAGCACAGCACGTGGAGGAAAACTTTTTTCCAGCCATTTGTCATATCCATGAGCACATGTGTTGCATACAGTACAGACCCGTTTATGCACAGATGTCGGGAGTCAAGCCGTCACGACCGCAGGTTAATGGACCGCGGGTTAAGAGGGCCGTGCTGAAATATCTCAAGATATCTATATATACAGTACATGTATATTTACCTAGGATTATATATGCATTCACAGCGTCCCAAATACTGCAGGATTTTAACTCAGCGGGAAACGCGTTCGCGACCGATTTATCAGCTGATCAGCTTTCTTCGGAAATCGATACCTGTGCTATGGCATGACGCTTTTTAAAATGACTTATAAACCCCTTGCGGCTTGGAATGATTCATCCCCCATTACATTTCCAGATTTGTCACTTGGGCTTAAAGAATTGGCCCACTTAGCAGCATTCCTTTCAGAATTCCTGAGCAAATATAGCTCGCTAGTGTGACAATGACTAAGCATGCATGGTATGTCTTTACCAATATCGACGATTAAAAGGAAGAGGAAATGCCAATAGGCCTAAAACACTCCGCTCCGCACTTCCTGTCCATTTCTGTTAGTGAGCAAATCTGTAGCACTACAGCGCAAGTTCCTGTACCGCGTGTTAACGAGTCTCGCATGTTAAATAGGTAGCACTGGGAGGCACAGCGCTACCGCGCATTAAGCGGATTCGCGCGTAAACAGGTCTGTACGGTATTAGCTATGTAAAGAGGCAGTCCTCTTTCCTCAGGCTAGACAGGCTTTGATACCTAGGATAGTCAGGAATCAGGAATGGTGAAAGAGCAAAGAGGGAAAGATTTAGCATGTGTTAAATCTCTTGTGGAGCAAATGTGTTGTCTGTGATAACAGAATGCGTGGAATATAAGATCCCAGCAAAGCAAAGGAAGTCTGTATCAACTGGAGTTGAGATTTATAGTTGAAGACTATTAAATCCTTTAGATAGCAACATCTCGGGGAAACAGATGGACTTTTTTTTTTTTTGTCTTGTACATGCCTATTCACTAAGTGAATTAGGAAAACAAAGGCTCGATGCATGAATTATGGGGTGAAATTCCAAGGCCTGTGTTATCCAGGAGGTCAGATTCAATTATCATAATGATTCCTACTGGTCTTAAAAATGAATCAGAATTAATGGATTTGTGCTGCTAAATCACATAGGGGATTATAAAATCCCATCCAGGGTCCTTGATTAACAGATAATTAAATCTATCAGTACTGGTGTACTCTTGGTGAATTGTTAGTTAAGTTCAGTGAAATGTCTGAAACTAACCAGAGAATCTGTTTTAGCTCAATAGCAAGAAAATGATCCAGTTTACCCCTCTTTTAAATAACTGATGTATCGTGACTAATCTAAAATGCATGTGAAGTATGGAAATGGCATGGGGATAGAGAAAAGTATTTTATGTATCCATTAGGGAAGAACAGCAATGAGGCTAGAAAGGCCTCTGCTGATTCCCGTGAGAACCAATGAGTCGTCAGTCCCATAGGCATCTTTTATCTGGATGAGCCCTAATGCACATTGCCAGGCTCTACATATTAAATACATCCAGCTTTTTGATTTTATTAAGATCAATGCACTTCAAAGCTGTATCACTCTCAGTGAAGGAAGTCCCTGCTTTATTAATGCCAAGCTTGGTATCGCTTTCATTTCTGTCACCATGAAATCAAGGTTCATACAATTTCTGTAGGAGACTAAAAGACCAACAGATTGTATGAGCTGCCATCAAATCCAAGACTGGATTCGGAGGAGGAAAAAAAAATCACAGCCTGCAGCTTTTGAACACTGCTGGGTCCCTTTTACAGCTATGCCTATTAAATTTACAGAATGCTGATTTGCATAAACTTCCCAGTTTGCACTGCTTTCCTTTGATCTGAGGTGGGGGAGTGCCCTCAGCTTACATATAGCTATTAGTCTTAATGGGAGCATTAGTGTCAATATTGCAAAGCAAGCCTTGGGTTTGCAAAGGCCCCTTTTCCTCTAGGGAGATAAAGAATGGAGACAGTGTACCAGTTCCACAGACTCTTAATATGGAGATGGCTCTGTATTTTTCCAAGGATTAACACTGGATTTCTTTGCCCAGCATTGCTTGTTCTCATTGAGCTGTCTCTGGCTTTGCTGATAAGCAGGTTATGATGTGGAAAACAGCAGTGCCACAGAAGGCCTTCCTAACTAATGGGCTATAGAGTTCCCAGTGATGCTACCTCTCGCAATTTTATTACAAGTCTCATTATCTTCTGTGCATGTTCTTAAAGCCCCAGCTCCTGTAACTGATTATGTGACAACCTCAGATTTCATTAATAAGACGAGGAAGACTTTGTAGCACCTTAGAGACTAACCAGTTTATTTCAGCATAAGCTTTCATGGGATAGCCACACCATCAGAGGCTCATTCACCTGCATATCAACCAATGTGATATATGCCATCATGTGCCAGCAATGCCTCTCTGCTATGTACATTGGCCAAACCAGCTAGTCTCTACGCAAAAGAATAAATGGACACAAATCTGACATCAGGAATCATAACATTCAAAAACCAGTAGGAGAACACTTCAACCTTCCTGGCCATTCCGTTAAAGACTTGATGGTGTCAATTTTGAAACAGAAAAATTTTCAAAACAAACTCCAATGAGAAACTGAGGAACTGGAATTAATTTTCAAATTGGTCACAATAAACCAAGAGCTAAATAGGACTTGGGAATGGTTCTCTCATTACACTGATTGATTGCATTTCTCTAGTTAATTTACCTTCAATAGTTATCTCTTGTCAGACACACAAATCCATTTCAAAAGGTATTTTTTTCTCCTGCTGATAATGGCCCATCCAAATTAAACAGCCTATTAGAATTGGTATGCTAATGTACAACCTTTTTTTTTTTTTTTTTTTTTTTGCTTTCTGTGTATATAAATACATCTTACTTCTGTTCCATTCTATGCATCCGATGAAGTGGGCTATAGCCCACGAAAACTTTTGCTGAAATAAACTGGTTAGTCTCTAAGGTGCTACAAAGTGTTCCTCATCTTATTTGTGGGTACAGACTAACACGGCTGCTAATCTTAAACCTGTCAGATTTCATTGTTTTAAAAAGTTTCTAGTCTTCATGGCTGAGGAGAGAATCTTGGAAATGTGACTCCCTCCGAAACCAGAAGTCAATAAGAAATAACTTTGGATTCTTTGTCTTAAAAATTAGGCATTTTAAAAAAAATCTCATGATTGTTATTTTGAGCCCAACTCGTGATTTTTGAAGCTCAGGGCTGGTAATACTAGTCACCTGATAGAAGTTGCTAGATTCTCAAAAGTGTCTTTCTCTGTTCCTTCGAAAAGTGAAGAGGCCACATTCTGTGCTCTTGCAGCAATGTCATTCCGCAGAAATTCACTCCTGATTTGCACCAGTATTACAGAGAATAGAACTGGGCCCATTTGGCTGTTTAAAATGTGAATCTATGTTCAAAGCTCTGCTCTGGGAAAGATGTGTGATGTATTAATAGATGCTGTTTCATGAGGGTTGCCAGACAAAGAGCACCACCCCATTGTGGCAGATCTATGCAAGTGACTCTCTTGATCCCAGATGCAGGAGACTGAGGTCCACTGTTTGCTGATCTGAACATTGCTCACTTGAAGTCCTTAGGAGCAGGGTCCTGGATGCAGTCTGACATGAGTCTGTCAGTTCAGTGCCTCCTGCTGGCATACATAAAAGACTCAGGGGAAATCTTTTTGTTTGTTTTTTCAATCTTAGAACTTTCGTTCATTTACTTGTAGAGCTTCTCTGCATTTTCTCCTGTAACTTTTGCCCTCAAAAGCCCTGAATTGTAGATGGCCTTTTACCAACTGAGGAAACACAGTTCTGGACACAGTTCTGTTTTGAACATCAACAAGAAGGGGAGTTGATCAAGAATGAAATGAAGAGCTCCCTAAACCCTCGTTTCCCTGTCAGCTCCAAATCCCCTGGCATTTCCACTATGCTGTTGAGCTGCTCCAATTTTTTGACTTGTTGGAGCTTGTCTTCACTACCACACTACATCAATGCAGCTGTGCGAGTGTAGCATGTCTGGTGAAGATGCACTATGTCAATGGGAGAGTGCTCTCTTGTCGACATAATGACTCCACCACAATGAGAGGCAGAAGCTATGTCAGCGGGAGAGCATCTCCCACCAACATTGTGTGGTGTTGACACTACTTTGTTGATGTAACTTATGTGGCTCAAGGTGGTTTTTTTCACAGCCTTGAGCAACGTAAGTTACATTGACTTTAACGGTAGTATAGACCAACGGTTCTCAACCAGGGATATGTGTATCTGTAGGGACATGTAGAGGTCTTCCAGGAGGTAGTACATCAACTCATATTGATATTTTCCTAGTTTTACAGCAGGTTACAAATAAATACACCTGCATAGTCAGTACAAACTAAAATTCCAAACAAACAATAACTTGTTTATACTGCTCTATGTACTATACACTGAAATGTAAGTACAATATTTATATTCCAGTTGATTTATTTTATAATTATATGGTAAAAAAGAGAGAGTAGCAATTTTTCACTAATACCGTGCAGTGACACTTATGTCTGATTTTGTAAGCAAGTTGTTTTTAAGTGAGGTGAAACTTGGGGGTACACAAGACAAATCAGACTCCTGAAAGAGATACAGTAGTCTGGAAAAGTTGAGAGCCACTGGCGTAGACAAGTCTCTGCCTCTTTCTTTTGGTTTTAAGCCTTTCACATAAAGGGAAGAAGTTCAGTCTAGTGGTTAAAGTATAGGATGGTGACTCAGGACAGCTAGATGATATTCCTATCTTTGCCCCAGTTTTCTTCTCTGTAAAATGAGGGTGATAGCTTCACAACATTCCTGTGAGATAAATTCATTCATGTCGGTAAGCATTTTGGGATCTGCAGATGAAAGTCTGTCCAGAACGTGGGTTTGAATCTTTGCCATTCCAACTTCTGGACTTCTATAGGGCATTCTCTATGTCAAACCTGTCCTAGCCATAAGTGGCAAGCTTTTTGCAGCTCCATACCCTAACCCTGCCACTGTTTGGGGGAAGGGGTTTTGACCATAAGCTTAAATTTATGGCTGTATGCAATTTTTTGCAAATATGCAAATAATCTCACTAAATAATTTACATAATGTGACCAACACATTGATCCCGACTGTTTAGCTCACAGAATATTTGGTCCCTGGATATTGTTCCCCCTCCTGCTTAATGCAATCAGCGGAGTTGCACAAAGACCAAATGGGACTTGTGAACTCTTCATGGATGCTGTGTCTGGGAGCTGCAGGATGTGTTGGCCCAGTGAAAAGAAAGCCCCTGTTCTGATGTACATGTCTATAGAACTAAAAAACAAAGGCGAGTATGCACAGTGTGGGTGTTTAGAATAGATTGTTTTTGATGTTTTCCAGTAAGCAGGGTGCTTGCTGGCCTTTTACTTATGTATGCCCTTACTGATCTTTCTTTCATCTTAGATAAAACCCTCTCTGTAGCTGGGCTAGTGGTAATCAACATATCGATATGGCAGAGCTACAATTACTTTAATTTTTAAAAAAGGATTTCAGTTACTTTAATTATGCTAACCTCAGGCTGATGAAACTATCCCCTCAAGATGCACTCTTTTCCTAAGGGTTTTGTAAAGAAATGGGCACATCTCTTGTCATTCCCCCCCACCCCAAACACACACGTTTACAGTTGGAGTTGGAGGTCAAATCTTTCCTGAATTTCTAGAGCCTTGGTCAGCAACCTTCCCATCACAGTAGGATTGTCTTCCTTTGGAATTTATCAACAATACGTTGATTTTTGGAGAATTCAGTCAGTGGCACAGAGACTGATCCAGAGCACTGTCTTCACAGAACTCCAAGCCCACGCCAGTCTATGAAGAAAGAGACCAGTAAATGAGTCCAATCTATGTCTTCCATGTGGCTGTGCAGAATACCTAATTTCTATTTCTTTTCCTTGTTCTCTGGTGCCAGTATGCACCACTGCATTTCCATTACTGGGTGACACAAGCATTCTGTAGTGTAGGGTACTTATTTTAAATTCTTTCACTTTATTTTGTTTTTTACTGTTGTTGATCCATGCAGATTAGTTACTTTGTCCCTTGCTTAGCAGAACTCAGGCTTGTAGAGGATATAAGAACTATACAATCACCAAGTAGTGGGTAAAATTTTCAAACACGAAGCAGCAAGTTTCATGGGACTTTGATTCCTAAGTCACTTGGGTAAAATTTTTGAAAGCACCTATCATGATTATTACTGAGAGCCTCAGGTTCCCTCTAATGGCTAGTAGCAGTAATGGCAGGAAATGAACACTAGTAGTGGAACAGGGGACAGCTTCCCAAAAAGCTGCACTAAAGATATAAAATAGTATATTACTGTGTGTGTCCCTGTTGAAGTTAGATTTCTGCTGACCCTCCACTGTCTGTTGTCTGATGCCAAATACTCCAAGCAAACATACCAAATTATGATGTTTTCCATATGCTGTAATTGGACTCTGTCCATATGTTAACTGCACACCACCATAACCACCACTAATCTTGGACTTTGGTGGCCTGCAGACAGAAACTCTGCTTAAATGTCCCTGACTTGTACTTGTACTTGTCCCTGACTTCTTGTACTAGAATGTGAGTAGAATAGTTTTGTATTAATTCCATTTCTCTTTCTGTATTATGCAGAGAAATGACACATTCACCTCCCCCAAGAGTGGTCTGTGCAATGCCCTTCTATTAAGCTACCCATACGGGTCAAGAAAGACTTTTCTCACCATTCTGCTACTGTGGTTACCACCTGGAATAACATCTTTGCTAACACAGAGATTTGTTGTTACTATTATGGTAGGACAGTGGCAGTCAGAAGGTTAAGTCTGAACAGTGAGGTGGAATGGTTCCATTTTACTAGATGTGAAAGCTGTGGGGCTGATCTGTAATAATTTAAGCACACTGTACGTGACCTGATTATGGTGGGTGGGTGTGTAGCTATATTAAATTACCAGAATGTTTACCATATGCATATGTTGATTTAGTTCCATAGCAGGGCGGTTAGGAAATTAGCAGGAAGGCATGACAAAGTTTCTAGATAAGTAACCTCCCAGTAAACAAGGCAGGGGTTGTAAAGGAGCAATCCTTGAGCTATTAGCTGGAACTTCTTTCCAGTCACCAGTAACGATCCAAGGCTGGGAGCCAAAATATCAAAACACCACTAATTGGCTAAAAAATCACCCTGGAAAGAAAGAGAGAGGCAGTTGTCAGAGGCTGTTGGAGAGGAAGAGGCTTATACAGATACAGACCTTACAGAAGGGGTTTGAAGCAGTTGGGCCTTTGAAACCTTCCAAGGGATGGTAAACCTTAGTAAGACAGATGGGTACAGACTGTTCTGTTTTGAAATCCTTTCTCAGATGCTGTATTCCTACTATTAAGGTTAAACAATACTGACCTTTAAGAACACTGTCTGGCCACTGTATTAACTTCTGATCACATCTCCCAAAAGGAAGACTTGTAGGTACCAAGCCCATTTGGACTTGTAGGGAAATCGTAGTTGGTACATGCAGGGAGGGGGGTAGCCCGAGGCCTGGTCTAAGAGTTGGAGAATTTCAGGATTTCAGGAAAATAAAGGCTTGAGGCCTAAGACCTGAGGGGTACACGCAGACAGACTTGAGGAGTCCAAGGTGTTGCTCTACCTGTAACAGTGACACTAGGAATGGCTCCCACTGATTCAAGAGGCAGCCAGCACTTTCTACTTTCCACTCCTCCAGACATCTGTTGTAATAAATGCCCTTGTGTTACCTGTTACTTTACTGGTATCCAAGACAAAACATGATCGACTACCATTATGTTGCTGTTGTATCATTTTTGTTCCCCGCTTGTTCCCTGCTATACCTAGACAAAACCCAAAGATGTATGTTGCCTTAGGCCTGGTCTACACTGGAGGGGGCAGGGTGTCGACCTAAGATACACAACGTCAGCTACGCAAATAGTCGACATATCTTAGGTTGACTTACCTGGGTGTCCTCATGATGGCGAGTCGACCGCTGCTGCTCCCCCATCGACTCCTTTTCCACCTCTCGCGACAGTGGAGTTCTGGAGTCGACGGAGAGAGCGCTCAGGGATTGATTTATCGCATCTACACTAGATGTTCCCTTAGCAAAGAAGGGAGACTTGCAGAGTCCATGTGGAAATCCTATTCTCACTGGCCCCATTTTCTCCAGTTGTGAAATAATGAAGTGATTCCACTAACTCATGTGGTATTAATTTGTTCTGAAATATTGGATACCTTTTCCATAAATAACAAGACAGTTTAGTGGCTCAGGAAATAATCCAGGTGTTTAAATTTCTCCTTGTTCATTACCTGATTGGAGAAGATCAGCAGAGTAATACACCCTATTCTTAAAAGAAGCATTTAAATCTAGAGGAGCAAGTTTGCAAAGCAGCCTCAATTTGGCCTTTTAAAAAAAATGTGCTTCCAATTTTGTGTATGCCCCTGAAGTGAACTAGCAAATCAGATAGTGTGATATCTAGTAACTACCTAATATTAATCAAGCCCAAAATCTACGTATGGGGGACACTCAAACTCAAAACTGGACATATAGAACCAAGCACAGATTGAAGCTTCTTTTGAAAACTGGCCATGGAGTATCACACCAATCTTGCTCCAGGATTTTTAGCCCTAATGGTTGTGTTTAGAATGTTTGCTTCTCAAAATTCAGAGTCCTTTTAACAAGCCAGCAACAAACAGGTTTGTTTTTTTCCCAGCCAATCCATTTGCTGAAATTCCAAAGTATCTAATATTTGTCTCATTCCTCTTGCCTCAGAATAGACTCAGATTGCTACCTGGAGTGAAAAGAGTTTTTCTTTTCCTTGGTGAACAGTGTTGTAGAAATAGTTAAATGTATTATGGGACTCTTTTTTTTTTCAGTTTTCTCTGAAATACTAGCTACTGGTACATCAAATCAATAGACACACAGCTATTTTTAGAGCCCTGAGCACCCCCGCTTTAAAGGCTCAGTGAGTTGTTCTAATGTGAAACAATTAATCTGCATCTCACACAAGTGCCTCTTGTTCTCCCACAGGAAAAAAAGGAAAAACACACCTCTGATTCTCACATCTGTTTCTTCCTCAAACACGATTCCAAGGGTGACAGCATCTTTCTCTGGCCTAAGCTATAGTGACTCCAAAAGTCCCTTTGGACTGTGGGATACGGTTATTTCATCTCGCTCGCATTGTGGAGAAGTTCTCCATCCTGAGCTTCAGCAATGAATTTCCTCCGAAGGCGCCTCTCGGACAGTAGTTTTGTGGCCAACTTGCCCAATGGCTATATGATGGATCTGCAGCGTCCTGATAACTCCACTAGCTCTCCAGGTTCTCCAGCAACTGAGAGGAAACAACAGCAGCAGCCATCTCAGCCATCACCCTCTTCCTCTTCTGGAACCAGTATCTTCAGTTCCATCTCCAGTGCCATGAAGCAGACCACACAAGCAGCTGCTGGACTGATGGAGCACTCAGCAAGTCCCACTCCTGTGGCTCAGAAACCGAAGATTCTTTTGGTGATTGATGATGCTCACACAGATTGGTAAGCATACACACACCAACTGGCTGCTTTAATGACAGTAGTATTCCCAGGGTGTAGGGGACTGCATGGCTCAGGAGGTCAGCAATAGGATATAGAGAAATTGGTGTCTGTCATCTGTCCATGTCAGTGGTGACCAAGGTCTGGTTGTTCGGTGGTGTGCATGACATGAATGTGGCGATCTCTTCAGTTCTCAGTGTTGTCAGATGTTTGGCAGGTGTGGGGGGGTGTTCTCTGGTTGCTGCCCCAGTTCTGCGCAGACAGCTGGCACAGCAGACCTCGAGCGAACTGCCCAGTGACCACAAGATCCATTAAGGTACGAAGGCACCCAGCCAGGCTTATTGCCAACAAAGAGCGTTCCTAGCTCCCCGGATCAATGACTACAGTTACACTAGCACATGGACGCCTGTGACAATTGATGCAGCTCAATCAGTGGTAGGACTCTTCACTGCCCCCTTGGTTGGCCAAAGACTCCCTCTGAGATACACCTTTATACACCAACACAAACAAGTTACGTATTGCCTCTGACGTATCAGGTGCCACCCATTACCTTGTACATGTTGGTTTCATCAAAACATCTCTATCCATCATGCTGTCATCCTGACCTTACTTTTAGGATGGGTCAGTGTGTTCCTGTTATCTTTAGGGAATGTGGTGGTGTCAAGGTGTTCTGGTACCACCTTTCTGGAATGTGTTTGCATATATATTCTTGTGCCTAGCACTAATTAGGAATGGTGCGTTTCTGCAGTATTAGCCCTGTTCTTGCCAGATTCTGTGAGCAGGGCCTGCCTCTTGCTCACAGCTTAACTTTGCTTTATATCAGCAAAGATTTGACTACTTTAACCCAGGCCTGAGTCCTCATACCACGCCTCTGATACATGGGCTTACGTTTCAGGCCCTCTTCCTACTATAGTCAGAGAAAAATGTCCATTGGCACTGATTAGCAGACTTGCTGGCAGTCTCAGAAGAGATGTTTGTGCTCAGCAGACTGAATTCCTCTTTTGCCCCTAGACCTGGTCCCTGCAGGCACATTGTGTAAGGGTGTAAAGGCACTTTTTGGTGTGGTTTGGCGGGCATGCACCACACCGTTGTGTTCTCTATACCTGTTCTATGAATAAAGAGAAGACCTGTCTCTAGGGCTGTCAGTCCGGCGCCTTTCACAACATCTACATTCACCAAAAGGTAATTAAAATAGTAAAAACAGACCACTAAAAATGATCATCCCCTCCCTTGCTAATTGTGATAGCAAACAACAAAATGTTCAGAGGGTTAGCTAAGCCTCCAAAGGATATGCTTATACAAACATCATTTGCTGGAAATGTTATTAGGGCTTTTTTGTGAGATTTGCCAGGCCAGAACACTTATTCCAGAAGTCTTGGAAGACAGCTGAATCCTTCCAAAATTCAGAGGAGCTGGCCTATTTGATTGGAGGACATCTCCTTGAGAGTTGGCAGATTTTCAAAGCCAGCTTGCATCTATTTTTACTGTTCTGTTCTATAAATGTTTTTAGATGCCACCCATCACCATTATATCTGAGCACCATCCAGTAGTGCATTAAGCTGTGTGATTACACATTTGTCCCATGGCTCAGAGAAACTGAGCTTTTCTCACCTCCATTCCTCTCTCTGCGCCTGTCTGCCTTGGGCAAGCTGGCGAAGAGATCCAGAGGGTGGAAACCCAGAGGTTGACCTGCTTCTTGGTACTAGGGTGACCAGATGCTCCAATTTTATAGACACAGTCCCGATTTTGGGGTCTTTTTCTTATGTAGGCTCCTATTACCCCCCACCCTCGTCCTGCTTTTTCACATTTCCTGTCTGGTCACCCTATTTGATACTAGCCTTCAGGAAGTCATCAAACATCTGCCTCTGCCAGCTGGCCTCCGCAGCTGCCAGGGAGCTCTTCACTGCTCTCTGGATTTGGAGGCCCCCTTACAGGAGAGGAGAACATAACACTGGGGAACATGTGAGCATTGAGGTTACCCAGATTTTGGTAATATGGGATTGTGTTGTACTTGCTCACTTCAGCCCTCATCAGGAAAGTTGTAAATGGCCTTTCCTGCAGGATTTCATTATCTCCCCACTGCTCCCTGTCCTTTAGTTCCCAGCGGAAACCTGGAAGTGATGGTCAAAGATTAAATTGCTTTTGCCTCCTTGTTGTTTGTCCTCCTCAGTGTCCAGCTTATCCAAGGGCAATTGCTGAGGGAATGGTTCCTCTCTGTCAGACCCGCAGCTCCAAACTCTTTTCAGAACTGGAGCTAGGTAAATCAGAACATTATCTGAGAAAGAAAGAGGGATAAAAGGATCCTCCAACTAACCCAGGCAATCACTTCAGCGAGAGAAAACAGAAGATGTGGTATATTTCCAACGATGGCGGAAATTTTAAATGCCAGAGATAAAGATTGCACAAAGTTCCTTCAAGATAATTTTACTTTCAACTTCAGTTAAAGAAATATCTCATTACCTACGTTCCATCTAAATTGCTTCTTATAAAGAGCTTACCTCTAAAACAGGGGTGGGCAAACCTTTTGGCCTGAGGGCCACATTTGGTTATGGAAATTGTATGAATACTCATAAAATTGGGGATAAAGGTGTGGGAGGGGTGAGGGCTCTGGCTGGAGGTGTGGGCTCTGGGGTGGGGCTGGGGATGAGGGGTTTGGAGGCAAGGAGGGGGATCAGGCTGAGGCAGGGGGTTGGGGCACAGGAAGTGGTCAGAGGTGTAGGCTCCAAGCAGCACTTACCTCAAGCAGCTCCCAGAAGCAGCAACATGTTCCCCCTCTGGCTCCTACATGGAGGCATGGCCAGAGGGCTCTCCCCACTGCCCCATCAGCAGGCACCACACATGTAGCTCCTATTGGCCGTGGTTCCTGGTCAATGGGAGCTGCAGAGTTGGTGCTTGGGGCAGGGGAAGCTTGCAGTGCAGACCCCCTGGCTGCCCCTCCGCATAGGAGCCGGGGGGGAGGGGATATGCTGCTGCTTCCAGGAGCTGCGCAGAGCCACGTACACATGGAGCAGGGTAAGTCCGCTCCCTGGCTGGAGTGCCGGACTGGGACAAGCCTCCGACCCTGCTCCCCAGTGGGAGCTCGGGGGCTGGGTTAAAAGATATGATGGACCAGATGCAGCCCACAAGCCATAGTTTATCCACCAATGCTCTAAAACTAGGTTTCTCTAACAGCAACATTCTCTTTGGGTGAAATGTGTCTTTGCTCCCTAGAACCCGTCAGATTTCAGTTGTATCATGTTTCATCGACAGGTGAGTGTTTCAAGATTTTTCTCTTAAAGCCCTGTCAAAATATACACTGTTTGCAGTGCTGTTGTAGCCATGTTGGTCCAAGGATTTTAGAGAGACAAGGTGGTTGAACTAATATCTTTTATTGAACCAACTTCTATTTGTGAGGGAGACAAGCTTTTGAGCTTATATGGATTTGGGGACCTGAAGAAAAACTTCTGTGTAAACTCAAAAGCTTCTGTCTTTCACCAACAAAATCTAGATTAGCTGTTACTTGAGTCAGCCTCTGGTTAAAAGTTAGAGAACTATTTTCAGTTTACAATTCCCTTTTTTCCTGTTACAAAATACATAATGATTTTCATTTAAAATGCCCCCGTTGTGAGAGGGCATTTTAATTAGTCTTCTCCCCATCTATACCGTCCTTGAAAGCAGAGAGAAAACCTTGCCTAGAGGGTAAAGAACAAATGTGGGAACTAAGGTATATTGGCTTACGTTCTTGGCTCTGCCACAGACTTTCTGTGTTAACTCACCCAAGGCACATTACTTAACTTCAGTGTGCCTCATTTCCCTTATCTGTAAAATGGGAATAAAAATAGTGAGCTGGTTGGAGCAGAGCATGGTGCAGCTGGACTGATGGAGAGGAGAAGGCATCTGTGACTAAGTAGCCTTTCAGTTTCTCAGATCCTGGGGCTACCTGCAGGCTCAATCTATCTAAGGACTGTGCTAATTTGTAAGGACACTGTGGTCCAGTCCTGCTTTTCATTATGCACCTTTGCCACCAAACGAAGCAGGTAGTGAGGAGGCTGCTCTGGCCCCACTTCTGCCACATCCTCTGTGCTGGGTTGTTTGAGGAAGCAGGTTCCATGAAGCTAATCGCACTGACTTTCCCCCTGTGTTGTGGGAATCCCTAGCTGCCCCTCAGAGGCAGCTTTCTGGCTGCTTTGTGGTGCTTGTGAAATACCTACAACCTTTTTTTAATTTTAGGTACTTCTGTAGCCCCCATTACCCTTGTATGGGAGACCTATGACAGCCCTCTGGGATGGAGCAGGACTATTATCCCCATTATGCAGATGGGGGACTGTAGCACAGAGAGGCCGTGACTTGCCCAAAGTCATGTAGGAAATCTGTAGCAAAGCCCAGGTCTGCTGAGTCTTAGAGTAGCACTCTAACCATGGGACCATTCCTGAAGGGCTCAAATGCTGGCTTTACCTCTTGTCCCCATGTTTTAAATGTAAACCAAGTTCTTGAGTGTGATGGCCTTCATTAGTCTCCACTTATTTCCCAGCAGACTCAAGTGCATTACAGACCCACCATTAACAGCATGGCTTGTTTCTACCTCAAAGGTGGGGATTTGTTACAAAGCAAGGACTCCCCTCCCCTCCCGTCCTTTATCCTCCCCTTCCCAGAGTAATGGGCTTGGATTTTGCATCAAGGTGGAGGTGTTGCAACTGAGGCCAGTAACTACCACAGGATCCTTCATCCAACCTGAAATGAGAGTGAAAATGAGTGGAATTTTCCCCCTGAAAACTGGCCTTTTAACATAGTAGGAAAGTCTCTGCTAGGATGGCAGTCGCATCTAGTGTTTGTGAGAATCTAGCAAAAATAGTGCTTTTCTGGCTACCATTTCCATAAGAGATGATTTTCCTCTCCCCCCTGTCTACTTAGCACTACTGCCTTCTGTTTTAGCTGGTATTTTCTTACTTATTTACCACCTCTATGCTGGTTTTTCTCAAGAGTAACAATAAGCTCAATGGCTGTGTCATTGACTTGTGCTAAATTTTCCTGCAGGATCAAGGAGACACCACCAGGGGGTAGTCCATTACCACGGCATTCATCCAGCTCTCTTGGGCCCTTAACATATCTAATACACAGTACTGGCAGGTGGAGCCTAATGGCTGGTCTGCTGCGTAGTCCAAATAGTGTAATCAAAGAGGAAGGGGTGGCACTATGTCCCATATTCTTCAGAGAGATATTGATATGATATGAATATGGCATAACTAAGATATGTTTTATGCTAGATGGGTTATGTGAGATCTCATTGGAAAGGTTAAGATTTACTGAATGTGATGATCCTATTTGTATGCCTGTATTATTTCTGTGTCTGGAGTTAGGAATATTGACCTTGTATCGATTGCAAAAGTGTTTGCACCTGGGGAACGCCCACCGGACACAGTGCAATCAGTCTGGCTGCTTAGTCAATAAACTGTTAGGGAGAGCAATAGGTCTTTGAAGACGCTAAGCTCACACCTTCCTGAGAAGCTTCCTGGGATGCTGCTTTGACACTGCAGGGTCATGTGACTATGTCACCTGGTACTGGACACCATCTTAGACCGCAGGTATTTTTGCACTAGAAGGGGGTGGGGCTGAAACTGGGAAACAAAGGATTCCTGCCATATATAAATCCTATTTAAGGCTGGGGAGTGAGTTAGTCAGGGTTGATTCTTCACTGGATCCGCCCTCCACCCTCAAGATGACTGCTCAAAACATCTAAAACTATGCTGGGGAAGAGCTGAACTTAGGCTAGAAAGTATCTGGCCTGTGAAAGGAATATCTGAAATTCTAAGATGCAAGTACAAAAAGTTTCCGCAATATTCCACAAATGTACGTGGGTCTTTATAAAATATAGTAAGATTTGTGCCTTGCCTGGAAGCATTTACAGTAAGGGGGCTAGATTCTGATCTTATTCCTGTGGGTAATGAAGGTAGTAGCATCACTCAGGATTTACACTGGTATCATTGACATCAGAATCTGGTCCAATGACCACAACATGAAAGACCAGTGTTGATTAGGCCCAATTCTGATCTCACTTACACTGCTGTACATTCCGAGTAACCCATTTCTTCCTCCTAGTATCAATCTGCATGAAATACCAGCTCAGAGTGCCCCACCTGAGCCCTTTGGCAGCCGTGTTTGCCTTGAGAAAAGATGACTGTCTGGGAATTTTGGTTGACCCGCTCTGGTTGCCTCACACCTGGAACTAGTTCCAGGATCTACAGAGTGAACAATAACCTATTGTTACCACTGTTTTGTTCATTTCATTTTTGAAGAGGCATCAAATTTAAAGCCTTTTTCAACCCCTCTTTGCCTGCCAAAAGATCTGACTCTGCAGCATTTTTTGTGTTGATAAATGATCCTTTCCTTCCTCCTCTCATGCTGGAAGAGTTACCTGGACCAGAAACCAATCACTAGAAATAAGTAACAACAAGTGAAGAGCTGTCAATATTTTAACTTAGCACATCCCCAAAACTTTCCCCCACAACTTATGACAAACCCCATGTAATGAGACCTCATTGTTTGCAGACAGGAAGGGTGGGAGGCAGGGGAATCTGTCCACTGATTTCCCTTTTTAAAAACAGAAACACTTTCTTGTAACCTAAGAAGGTGGCAATATGGCTGGATAGGAAACTTATTTGTAATGCAGAGCATGTAGGAGCTCCCATCATGGACCCACATCCTATTGTGTTAGGCGCTATGCAAACACAAAACAAAAACAGTGCCTGCTGCAAATAGCTTACAGTCTAAGGGTTTGGCTACACTTGCAGCTGTAGAGCACTTTGGGTTAAACCTGCCTTCGGAGAGCACTCCAGGGAAAGCGCTCCAGTGTGTCCACACTGACAGCCGCAACCGCATTGGCGTGGCCACATTTGCGGCACTTGAAGTGGCACTGGGAGTGGTGCATTGTGGGCAGCTATCCCAGCGTTCATGTGGCTGCAACGTGCTTTTCAAACGAGGGCGCTAGGATAGAGTGTGTTGTGTGTATGTGGAGGGGGAGAGAGAGCAGATTTTTGGAGTGCTGAAAGTATGTCAGCATGCTATCTTGCAAGTTCAGATTCCTCTAGCCCACCTGCCTCTCTCTCACTCACTGGGTAAATGTTCGCTTTGTTGATTTGCCCCATTGCAGATAAACTGCTTTTGTCTGAAACAGAGCTCTGAAAAAGTACTTTTGCATTCCTCCAACTGAGTTCAAATCAAAGGGAAGAGAGGCCACTTGACTTAAGGAGATTAGGGGGTGTTCCCGGAGGTCAATCAGAGTGCAGTGTTGTTACTACCCATTTACACTGGAGCTGCAGTGTCTCACCCAATACACAACAGCTGTTAATCCTCTTGCAAGGTGGAGTACCTGGAGCGCTCCAGCCAGGGAGTCAGAGCCCTCCATGTGTCTTGCCAGTGTGGACGGGTAGCAAGATAGAGGCTTTACTGCGGCATAAAGTGCCAGTGTAGCCAAGCCGTAAGTATGTTAAGTGCACTTAATTGGAAAATGGTATTATTTGTTTCTTTAAAACTCTGCGAAATCTATTGATACTACAGCACAGCCTTGAACTTCTCTTTCTTGCAGTGATGGCCTGGAGTGTGTAAAGACCTGTTATGGGAATCCACAGCAATCTTCATCTACAAATCTTTGTTAATACCTGACACTTGGCATACCCTGACATGGTTCAATGGCTAAATATTTGCTCTGGGAATATTTTTTGAGTCCCACATAACTGAATCTACTCTGGCAGGGATGTGGTAGCCATAGCAAAAGAAGGGTGGATTCCATCAGAGGCAGGAAAATGACCCAACTCTCCCTTCAATATGGTGGCAAAAATTTGCACAAGAGCTTCTGTTTTTCTCCAAGATGCCCTTTCAGCACCTCCCAAAGAAGTGTATCTTTACTCTGCTTAGTACAGCTTTGGAGAATGGGGGATGACTCTAGTTGCGTCGCTCTGTTTCTTCACAAACTAGCCAACATAGCCACCTGCAAAAATGAGTCTGCCAATGGTCCTCCATCCACAGCAGAGAAAATGCCATTCTTTTTTCTCACTGAGGGTCCCCATCCCAGCCATTCATCCCACAGGTTTAGAACTGGGCAAGCAGTCTTTTTAGAAGCATCTGCTGCCCTGGAAGAGATGCATTTTTAGAGACCCATGTCAAACCTGCATTTGTTGCCAGGGCATGGGAGTTCTCTCTCTCTCACACACACACACACACACACACACACATGCGCTCACACACACACACACACACATACGCTCACACACACACACGGAGCATGAGGAAATGGAGTGGCAGAACTCCATGTTACTACAAATCAGCCAAATTCAGGACCATGATCTCATCTAGGAGGAAAGTGTCCCACCTCTGGCAACTTCCTTGCCCAAATCAGTGTGAAGTAAAATCCCCCTCTGGCTGGAGTGGTTTTTTCTAAAGTTGAAACAAGATTTGAGAACTGTGAATTGTTAACCCCCATTGTCCGTGAAGTTGTACAAACTTCCCCACCCTAATGCTTTGTTTGAACAGCACACTTTGTAAATGCACATGCCTACCTCATTAGCCCATTAATAAAGTACCATGAAAACATTGCTTTTTGTGCCAGCTGTAGTAACAAGGTTCCCTGCTCACTTCTGTTTGCTAATTATCCCATGTCATTTTCAGAACAATAGGTGTGTTTTGTCCTCATTCCAAGCTAGTCCAATACTATTAGAATTACATTCTTTCTTGCTTAAAATCCTTCCACCCCATCAAGAATTTGTGCCACATTTCACAGGACAGAGCCATTAAGGACAATGTGAGTGTTACAAAATTGAATTGTTGTTTTTCATTTTCCTTCCTCTCTGAAGCCAGTCTTAACATAGTGGCGCCAAACTCCTGGACTTGGAAGAGAAATTATGATTTATGCATAACCAAACCCTCTTCCAAACTATCTGAAATAACACTTTTTTGTAAAATAAGGCTTGTCAAAGCTTGGAATAAAGTGCTGGATCGCATTAGGAAGAAGAAATTGTCAGTTGCAGTTTTCTGGGCTAAAAAATAAATCCATTTCTAGTCCTGGTCAATGGTATGTTGAACCTTAAATATGTTACTAGTCCAGGAGTACCAGTATAATGTTCATCTAATATTAAGTTTGGTAAATCCGTTCACTTTGCAAACTAGTTCCCTTCGTTTTGCAAATACATTTACTATTTGGAAACATTCTGGGAATGTCGTAAGTAAGGCTGCATGTCGTTCACGGAAGTCACAGATTTGGTGATTTTTCTGTGACACCCGTGATTTCTGCAGCAGCCGGGGTGGCTGGCTCTGGGGCTGACTGAGCAGATCAGGCAGCCACTGACCCAGCTGCACTGGCCACTGCTGGGGCAGTTTGCGAGTGGGAGGTAGCTCAGGGCTGGGGCAGGAGTTTAGGGAAACGGCCAGCATGTCCCTGCAGCTCCTAGGTGGAGGGACCAGGGAGGCTCTGCACACTGCCCCCACCCCCAGATGCCACTCCCACAGCTCCCATTGGCTGCAGTTCCTGGCCAATAGGAGTTGTGGAGCCGGAGCTTGTGGCAGGGGCAGCATGCGGATCATCCCTTACCTGCTCTCCCCCTAGGAACTGTAGGGACATGCAGAGCCGGGTAGGGAACCTGCCAGTCCCACCAACCCTGCCCTCCAGCACCAGCGGGGGGGCTGGGCTGCGCGCTGCCACCTGGTCCTCATCCTAGGACCAGTGGAGGTCCTGGGCCAGCACCCCTAGCACCTGCGGTGCCCACGGACTGCCCCCGAGAGCACCTGCAAGCCCTCCCCCAGCCCAAGTTTTAGTTAGGGGTATAATATGATGAATTTTTGTTTACTGCCCCTGATCTGTCCATGAATTTTACTAAAAATGCCTGTGACTAAGGTCTGGTCTACACTAGGGGGAGGGATTGACCAAAGATGTGCAACTTCAGCTACGTGAATAATGTAGCTGAAGTCGTCACATCTTTGGCCAACTTACCTGTTGTCCTCACGGCGGCAGCGGTTGGCTGTGCGATACCCTGTCGACTCCAGCTTGTGCCTCTTGGCAAGCTGGAGTTCCGGAATCAACAGGAGCGCCATTGGCAATCGATTTATCGCGTCTTGATGAGATGCGATAAATCAATCACCACAAGATCGATCGCTACCTGCAGTAGTGAAGACATACCCTGAAATATAGCCTTAGTCAAAAGCAAACAATTGTTGGCCTACAGATTATTCACTAAGGCTATAGCTACATTAGAGAGCTTTCAGTGGCACACCTGCACTGCTGTAAGCTCTTAGTGGAGCTGCTTTAAGCCAACAGGAGAGAGCTCTCCTGTCAATTTAATTAATCCATCCCCAACGAGCAACAGCAGCCATGATGGCGGGAGAAGCTCCCCCTCTGACATAGCACTGTCCATGCCAACACTTAAGTCTGTGTGACTTATGTCGCTTAGGAGGGGGGTTTATTCATACCCCTGTGTGACATAAATTATACCAACATAAATGGTAGTGCAAAGAAGTGCCCAGTGCTGATATCTGGAACTCGAGAATAGAAATTGGTTGCTTAATTTGCAAGGCTTTGTTTGTGTTCCCTGATTAGACATCTTAAATTTTCTAACAGGAGAACAACAAGTAGTGAACGGAGAACAGCAAATAATGCCCTTCAAATATGCACTGGTGACAGAGGTTGTGAGTACAGTAGACTCTTGATTATCGAGGATGATAGGGAAAAAATTAATCCTGGTTAATAAAATCCTGGATAATCACCATCCATAGGAAATATGGAGAGGGGAGGTTGGTTCACCAGCCACCCTGCGCCGGGTGAGGGGGTGTTGGTTCAGTGGCTGCCCTGTGCCCTGGTGGGGGTTTTTTTTGTGTGCTTGGGGCGGCAACAAAGCCAGAGCTGGCCCTGTGAGTTACGCATATTCTTTTTTTTACATCCTGGTTAATCCACTTTCTGGTTAACCCAATCCTGGATCATCGAGAGTCTACTGTAGTTCATAACTAAGCAGCTGTCATTTGAATACTCACAAATAACGATGGATATTTGTATTCACAAACATATCTTCAAACGTGAGTTTTCATTATTTGACCAACTCTAAACAGCAGAGACTATTTCCTTTCTTGCACCTCATCCTTATTTGGAGACAAAATTCCACTTTCGGGGGGAATAGGAATAATATATGTGATAAATTACATTATATCAATAAAGAGTAGCTATTTCAATACTGCACAGAGGCTTTGAATAGTAGTGGTGCCAGAGGTAACGGAATAGTGGGCAGAGTGTGGATGAGGCGGTCAAATGTACATGATACATTGCAAAACCCTCCTATTGTTCTGGAAAGTGACATGGGATAGTTAGGAAATACAAGTGAGTGGGGACCTTGTTATCACATCTGGCCCAAAAAGCAATCAACTTTTTATTTATATCAGTATCACGTGTTTCTATAGTGCATATGTAAAGCAATATGGGGCCCAATGCTTGTGGTTGGAAGGTGATACAGAAATGTAAAGGATTAGTAGTAGTATAAAAATAGACACCAGGAATCTGGCAAATATTCCCTACCAGGTTACAAATATGTTAATGCAAATCAAATTTGGAGCCTTAATTATTTTACCAGAGGCCTTTTAGATACATAGTATTTAGCCTCAGGGTGTCTTGCCTAGACCTGGACGAACCTAAGAAATTCAGTCAGGTTTCTCAAGGTTTGTGAGCCTTTTAGTGACCTGCAAATGAATCCAGGCACTTATATCATTTCTGCCTAAAACACAGCAGATTTGGCTCAGTTTTGCGTTTGTGTTATTTTGGTTCCCTTGTTCCTAACACTCAACAGTTCTGTAGATTCATTTCACTCCAAAGCAAAAGTGGAATGGAGTATTGCATGAACTCTTACGAAATGATACCTCTCCAAACAGCTCCAGGCTCTGCCATCTAGATTTAGCAACAAGGAAACTTGCTAGCAATGTACAATTTTAAATTGTATGTAAAATAAACTTGTTGCCTCATGTGTCACAGCAGCACCTAAGCTGCTTTAAGCAGCAGCTCTGAAGGAGGCTCATCCAGTGACTTGAAGGAATATGGCTGTGATGCTGGCCCTTGGGGGCAGGACAGGGAGCATCAGACCTACAGCAAGGCACCCGTCATATACTTTATGACCTTGGAAAAATGCAAAGAGCAAGAGCAAGTGTAGTATTAGTTAATAACTGACCCATTTTCTCTTGAAGAATTCCATTGTCTCTAGTTAGCCCTGTTTCATCATTAATAAGTGATGCAGTAGGCAGACAGAGTTGCAGGAATCTTAATTTACTGGGGGTGGGGTTGGAAGTGCTTAGACACTATAGGGATGGGCTCTGTACAAACCCCTTAATTAGAGAGACTGTTCTGCTCTTCCAGAGGGCAGGGGTGATCCGACGTGGATGGAAGTCCATTGGCCGACTCATTTTTTTCAGGGGACAATGATGTCTAGTTTGTGGTTACAAGGCTCTAGTGTTTTTGTGTAGCAGCAGCCTGGGCCCATCTGCTGAACTGCTGATGATCACTATGAACCCTGAAGATAAAAATGCCAAAGGGATTATTTTACAACATGCAGGAAAGGATGGTCTTGTGAATAAAACACCAGCCTCTCCTCCCACTTCTCTCATTGACTCCCTGTCTGATCCTGGGTGGGCCGCTTAATCATTCTGTGCCTCCATTCCCCATCTGTAAAATGAGGATAATAATTCATCCTTTCTCCCATTTGGTCTTGTCTATTTAAATTCTCAGCTTTTCAAGGCATGGCCCCTCTCTTCTTATGTGTTTGTATAGCACCTAGGACAAGTGCGCCCTGATTGCAGTAGGGGCTACTAGGTGTTACTGCACAGTGAATATTAAACAATAATGTATCCATTCTACATCTGAACAATACATAAAGGTCTCTATATTGCAGCAGGTGTGTAGAATGGACCTGATTGTCCCAAGGCACTCAACTCCTGGGGTAACCATTTTCTCCCTTTCCCTCAAGGCTTTATGTGATCAATAATTGACCAAACTTGGAAATCCATATTGTTTGTAAATGGAAATTTCTAATCTGGGAGAAGTGGGAAGCTGAGCCAGAGAGGGGAAACCCTTGCTCGTTTTTGTCCATTAAAAAAGCAAACCAACAAAAATGCACTACTGACTCCCTTTGTATTGTCATAGGGGCTGGAGGGGTATCTGGGCATTCCGCAGCCTGCTTGCTAGTATCTTGGAAACTGTCTTCTTTTTCCAAGTCCCAGCCTCTTTTCCATAGAAGACAATGCAGGCATACAGTAAGGGCCTTGTGCATCACCCGGGCCTCCAGGCCCTTTGACACAGGGAATTCTTTGAGTGGCTAACCTCACTCCGTGATGTTCACTCTCATCCAATCAAGAGGGTTGCAGCCTGGCACTTTCTAGGTTGGTCTGGGAGGAAATTACATGCTTTGATTCCCAAATGACTCAAGAGATATTTTTGTTTGTATTTGGATGTCAAAGAAAAGACTTGGGAGATTTCATAACTTAATCCTTTTAGTCTTCTATTTGATTCGCTCACCTCTCTCCTCCTCCTCCTGCTCACCTTTCTTCCTCCATTTTTACTTTTTTCCCCTCCTTCCATTTTTCTCCCACCGTGGTTCTTGCATCATGTTGTTTTGTTCAGGCCCCCACCGCAGGCTAGGAGTGTGGGGCAGGAAATGCAGCCTGAAACTATAGTGAGATGAAATAGGTGGCCAATAAAGCTAACCTTAGTTTGGTGGTTTGGATGCTGTTAGGGGCCTGATCCAAAACCCACTGAAGTTAATGGAAAGACTCCCAGGAATTTCATCATAAAACATGGCGACACTCCATCCTCTAGCCTGTATGAATTCCCTGTTTGACTTGAAACATAGTCCCATTTCCAGGGAAGGAAGCTCTCGAGTGCTCCTCAAAAAACTTTATAGGCTAATCATACATCTAACACAATGGTGCCTTATGTGCATGAATTCATGTAGATAGCTATGGGATTCAGGCTCTGAACTTGGTGCTCCTCTTCCCCCTCACTGGTCTCTTATCGGGTCACCTGAAGGCGCAACACCACTAACTCATGCACTTGGAACATAAATTCCACCAACCCTCAAATAATAACAGTTCTTCTGTATCACCACCCTGCTTTGGGTCAGGATTGGAATGTAACTAACACAGACTATTTCATGATAAAAATCACACTGGGACAAGTGAGCCAAGTCAGATTAATAGTTTGGGATTCTCTCTCTGCTTTTTAGTTCAGAAATAATATTTATTTTGAATTAAATGAAAAGGCAACACCAGGAATATCTCAGGCTGTCTTGCAGGGATATCCCTGCTGGATAATGAACCTGCTCCATCCACATGGGCTGCTGCTTTTAGCTATCAAACCTTTTAGTCTTCCACTCGAAATGCAGCCAGCAATGATTCTGTTGACTCCAGCTGCTTTGGGAGTGTGGCTTCTCCACAGGTGGAGTGCTGGGGTGCTGAATTACTTCCAGACACACTGCAAGAGATCATTTCTTACAGTAACTCCAGTGAGGTCTCTTGCAAGACACCTTGAGGCACATTTCCTTGATCTCTTCTTGTCCTTGGAAATTATTTAATGCAGTAGCCATTTTGTGAAATAGCCTGAAGAAGCCTCATAAAATATATTTAACACAAAATACTGTGCTTCCACCAGGCTGCCAGATGGGACATAACCCCACTCTTTCAGCCAACTGGCATTGAAACAGCTTCAGGTTTTCTAATCACCGCTCTCCTCTTCCCCCTGCAACACTCTTGACTCATGCTATCTCACCCTTCCTTTGAGATTCTCTGCCTGAGCCTGTATACCTAGGCACGTCAAACGGATCTCAACCCTTTTGTGGAGTCCTCTACAACGTCAAGAAAATGGAAAGTTCTCTGTAGCATCCCCTTCCATCTACATACACCACAAATCCTGTGGCTACCACTGCAGTGCCCACTGAAGTGGTTCTTATAAGCACCTTCTCTCCAGGTCATAAAAGCAACAAGGAAGAAAAAACTCAAGGAAGAGACAAGCCTCAGGGGTAAAAGCACATCCAGCTTTCCAGTTTTGAGCATATTGACTAGCTGATGAAGTGAACACCAAATGCTCCTTTGAAATTGTTTTAATAAAAAAAACCAAAAGTAATCAGGTAAAGCTAAATGTATATGGGAGTAAGGAAATGGCTAACTATAGCTCCCTTTCAGAGGGTTAACCATAATGTCCTATAGGAAAAAATGACCCCTATGAATTTTGACCTTTTTCTACTGATCTTGGAGGTCTCCATTATACATCTGGGAGCTGATTCCATGGTTGCACCATGGCCCCTATGTTATTCAGATATGGATTCACCAAGGCCAGCACAAAGGAGCTGTTGGACAAGAATAACCTTCCGTCTCCAGGGAAATCCCCAGCACCACCTCCATTGGAGCCCTCACAGATGGGGCCTATCCAGATGGTAGGGTGGCCAGATGTCTGGTTTTTGACCAGAAAGTATGGTCAAAAAGGGGACCTGATAGTGTCTGGTCAGGCCTAGTGACTGGACACTCAAAGTCTGGTAATGCAGGTGGGGCAGGTGCGGAGGAGCAGAGTCATCATCTATGCCAGCTCCTATTCAGCCAGGGCCACCTCCTATCTGCATCAGGCAGATGCAGCTCCCAGCCCTGACCCTGCAGGCGAGTTCCTCCTGACTCTCACAGGGAGAGGAGAGAAGACAAAAGCAGTGAGCATCGAAGGGAGGGAGAAAGAGGAGTGGACAGGGAGTGGGGCCTCAGGGGGAAGGGGTGGTGAGGGGAGGTTCTGGGACTCTTGCTGGGGTTTCTGGTTTTTAAATATTACTAAACTGGCAACCCTACCAGGTGGCCAATAGAGCAGGAACACAATTTAGTCAGCACTGGGGGCCATATGAGCTCCCGCAGCCTCCGAATAAGGCAAGGCACAAGCTGCCTCCCTTCAGTGTCTGTACTAACACGGGGATGAACTGGGCCCTTGATGTTTAGGAGACTGAGGGGAGCTTATACTACTGTGTGAGCAGGCTCCTTTGGGGCCACTTTTGTAGACTTACACAGATAAAAGCTTCACAAGAACATGGGGACACAAGTACTACATGCTGGCTTCTCACGAAATGCTCTTTACACATACAACACAGGGACCACAGAGCTGATCCATTTCAGAAGCAGGCCTTTTCTTCTGGGCCCATAAAGTATGTGCTGTGTTTGTATCGGACTGGGACTGGAGCACTTGCTTCCCTCAACCATGTCACAGGGGAGGATGCTTGGATTCTCTGAAAAGTGAGCTTTTAATCTTTCTAAAGAAATTTGTGAGAGGAGGCATCTGAGGTTTCTACTGTTACGGGGCTGAAGGTGAGATTTCAATCTCACTGGGGATGGAGCAGAAAGCAGAGGGCTTTTTTTATGGGTTTCTATTGCCCTTTTACCCAGGAAATGTATTGCTTCCCAGAAGTGTGCTGCTCATTAATCCCAGAGAAAGATGCACTAAGGGAATTTCTTTATCTACTGAGCTATTAATTATACTGAGCTATTTATTATAACACTTTCTTTCCCCCCTGCATGAGCTGCAGCGTTCAAATGTTTCTTAGCATTGTAAATCCTCCCTAGGGTTTGTTCTGCTAGCCTGGAGCCACAAGTCTTTCCATCCAAAATATCTGTTTACATGCTAATTTACTGAGATCAGAAACCAAACCACCCAACCTACACCCTGCATAGCCTAATTATAATGCAGCAATCTGACTCTGTCAGCATCCTGCATGCTTTATAATAAAGTGCTGGCCAGTTAGAGCAGTGATCGGTAATCCATGCTGACATGGGACACGGAAAGGCAGGACGACTTAGATTATTCCTGTTTTGATTGCTCAAGTCTATAGGCTGGGAACACTGTGAGGCAGCCCATGCAGCCTCTAGGGTGATGACAGATTCCTTGCATTGTTCATATGTGACTTCACTGGATGGACAAGAGTGGCATTGCTGAGGCACCAGAGGAAGGCTTCAGCAAATCACTTGTATGGCCAGATTTGCAAAGGAGGGCAAGATTTCGCAGCTCATGTTGTTCTCAGTGGGAGCTGCTGGGTTGTGATTGCTTTTGAAAATCTGGCCCTTAATCTCTCGCTCTCTAGTGCCTCCTTTGTCAAATGCAGATATAACCTCCTTTCTCCCACCTTTTGTCTGTTGTAAATTCTCTGGGACAGGGCCTGTTTCACGCTATGTGTTGATGCGGTGTCTAGTGCAGTGGGTCTCTAACCATGACAAGGCCTACAGGTACTTCCATAGTATAAATAATTCCTGCTTGGTTGAAACGTCAGGGGCTCCCGGGTGAAACTAAGATCTCTTCTTTGCTCAGTATGGTGCCCTCTACTCCCTAAAGGCTCAGAAACACCAAGAGTAAATTAAAAACATTATTGAATCTTTTTTTGAGTCCATTTGCAGCAGCTGTTTCAGTCTTTCCCTATGCGGTGTCAGAATAGAGCGCAGTGCAAAACATGTATCTCTATATTATTTAGCAGCTGTAGTCTTCAGAGACCCCTACAGCAGCTTAGCCTTGGGCCTGCCTTGAAAGAAAATATATCCTCTCATTTTAAAAATGTGAGCTGAGTCACTGGAATGAGCCAGGTCATGTGGAAAAAGAGGTCCAGAAACAAAGGTCTCGCTGTGTCTTAATCAAGATGCCTTGTTCTTATGCCCTGTGTCCTCATGGTGGTGGTGCCCCATATATAGATATCTGGGAACAGAGTCTGTATTGTAGCAGTGGGGAAAGGGTTTTATAATTTTTACTGTGAAGGCTGATTTCGACGACTAAGCAGTGGAAGTCTCATTGCTTCATCTGTACTGGACGAAAGAGAGTGTGGATGATCAGCCTTCATTGTGCGTAGGACTGAAGTGGCACCAATGAGTTAGGAAACAGCAGGTCAGCAGAGTGGAGAGGTCATCAGAGGGAGGAAGTTTGTTTCATAAATATGGGTGATGCATATACACTGTGATGAGCGTGTGTTCAAAAAAATATATGCATGAACCACTGAATGCCATGCCTCAAACTTCAAAACAGTTACTGTGGGCACACTAAGTTTATTTTGGCTTTTGAGACTGCTGGTTACAACGATAATTCTCTACATGTGAAAATGGGAAATATTGTTAGACCCAGTTATATCTCTAGAACCAGGATGAACTTAAGTTCACTCATTGTAACTCTTGTTGCCAAAGCAGTGGCATCATTTCTGACTTGTTTTCATCCAACTCTCATGACCTCAAGGAGGCTTAGAGATAGCTAAAGTCCTGCATTTTCCTTTTTCTGGATTTGTAAGCACCTATTGGAGTAGTTCTACATGGGTAAGCTATGTACTGTCCCTACCTAACTTCTGTTCATAGTTAGGGTAAACTTTGTGCTGAGGAGCAGGCTTCTTGACAAAGGGACCTTTTGATGGGAATTTTTTAAACAAAATGAAAATTTTCCTTTCGGTTAAAATCACCGTTTCAAAACAATTTTTTTTTTAGACTTAAAATGTCAGTTTGGTTCTTTAAATCTGGACAACTTTATGGGTTGTTTTTTAAACTTTTTTCTCACAGCCCCTATTTCCCCCCCAACCCCACTGCAGTGACACGAGAGGGAATGAAATAAAATGCGAGGGAAAGATTTTTTAAAAAACATTAAAAAGGTATAAGAAAAAAACTGCTCTGCCCCCTCCCCCTAACTTTCTTTTATTTTGTTTTTCTGTCCAAACTTTTGTCACTTGGATAACAAAGTGTGAAAGTGTTACTTTTTCTCTGAAAGTAACAAACACTTCCAATATTTAACTGTTTCCTACACTTTGTTGCTGTTTTCCAATAGGCAAAAATTTGGAAATGGTAACACAGTGGCAGGGGGAGCCTTCCCCACACTTTTTTGAAATGAAAACAAATATTTGGTGGTGGTGGGATTTCTGAAATTTTCTATTTAGGAAATTTTTGAAAAAACTAGAACATAGTAATCTAAGTCAAGAGTTTTTGAGAAAAAAATATTCATTTTGATAAAACCCTGTTTTCTGATTGGAAAATAATTTTTGTTAGAAATTTCCTGATCAGCTCTGTATAGAAGAGAATGGCTTAAACAGCATATACTTGTCCTGTACCTGGTTCTCACTGCACTATCAGTCCCTCCCTTTGAGCAGTAACATGCATCTGTTTTCCCCTGTTGGATATTCAATGGCTGTGGCTATTAGCAGAGATGAGAGGAAGTATATATGAGAGACTTTTTTTTCAGTGACTCTGATGCAAATCTGGTTTCACAATTTTGAAGAAATCTATTTTTATTGACATTTTGAGGATATATATATAGTTTCTTTAAATCAGTCACATAAAGCCAGACAACACAGGGCTGGAAAATTTTCTAAGACAAGCTCTACAGTGAAGCAGAGGGAGAGAAAGAGAAGCTTAATATTGTTTTCATTATGCTGATAAAGTTCCTTGTTCAGTGTTGGAAGAAAATTGACTCTGATTCTTTGTCACATGATAGATTTAGCCTCCCTTTGTCCATATCCTCTGTCCCCAGGATAGAGAATACATACAAACTGGTCTTGTCATTGATTATTACTGTTGTTCTGTATGGTATAGGGAGATAATTATTTTCTCAGTCTAAAAAAAACCCTCCCAAGCCTTCAAGGAAATTTCCATTGTGATTTTTCATCTGGTTTGGCACATTCCTTTTGCAGAACAGAAAGTCAAGGGAAAATGGGAATTAGTAAAACATGTTGTGAACCATCTGGAAATCCTTCAACAAAAAGGGAAAACAGCAGCAAAACAGTAGCTGACAAATAAATAAATAATCGTGAACTGCAGCCTTTTTAACCATCTCTCTCTCTCTCTCTCTCTCTTCCCCCCCACCCCTCCTCAGGGCCAAGTATTTCCAGGGGAAGAAGGTGAATGGAGAATTTGAGATCCGAGTGGAACAGGTCAGTGGTCACTGAAATCCTCTGTAGCAAGGGTTCAGGTAGGTTGATTGAGACCCCACCTGCAGGTGTCTGTGGGCATCAGCCAGGAGGAGAAGGGTGCTAAGGAGGAATTTTAAGGCTTGTCTGTTTCACTGAATTAGAGAAGCCAGAGATTAAAATAATCTTTTGGGCCATCCAGTTCTGCCTTTTCAGGATTGTTCCCTATTGTACCTTTTCTAGTGCTGCTTTGAGTGTCCCAATGGATATGCCTACACTGCAATTAAACCCCACAGCTGGCTCATGCCAGCTAACTTAGGCTCATGGGACTCAGGCAAAGGGGCTGTTTAACTGCAGTGTAGATATTCAGGCTTGGACTGCAGCCCAAGCTCTGGGACCTTTCCACCTTACAGGATCCTAGAGCCCAGGCCCCAGATTACCTCTCATGCCAGAGAAGGCAGGACCAGGGCTAAGGGGGTTAGTGCCCCTATGTAAACTCTCACATGCTGGTATGGGAGGGAGCAGAGGTGAGAAGGGGACCCAGAAGGGTTGGAGCAGCCACCACTGGAGCCAGGAGCTGGTGTGAGAGCAGGGAGTGTAACCCAGAGGGTCTGGAGCAGGCCTGGAAGCAGGTAGGAACCCCCAGAATCCTCTTCCCATCCTGGAGCTGGCTGTCTCCCCTCCCCTGCTAAGTCTCAGTACCTCCCTTCCTGTCCGTCGGCGCCTTCCATTTTCGGGGAGTATCTGCCTCTCCATAACCTCCTTTTTCTCCTCTCCCAAATACTCCAAACCAGGGTAGTCAAATATTTTTTGTCCAAATTTCTTGGCCAAGGTATAGTCAAGGTCTAGACTCCAGAGAAAATAATAAAAAAGTTAATAATAATAATAAGTAAATAAAAAGATGTTGGGGTCCATTCAGAAGCATCTGATGGTCTGGTTTTGGCCCATAGTCCGCCTACTGACTGAAACCCCTGCATCTTCTTTCCTTCCTTCTCATTCTTTCCCCTCATACAGAATTAGAAATGAGCTCCTTGGAGAGGAGCTGTCTCCAGTACCCATCTGGTGGAAGCCCACTGTCTGAAATGGACAGAGGTGGATTAACCCATCACTGGGCCCTAGACAAAACTCCCTCATGTCCTTCTGGCCCCCGTCCCAGCTGGCTTTCATGTGCAACACTTGCCACAGCTTCCCATACTTGTAGCAGCTCTTGACGCTATTGCTAAGCGAATCCTGTGGGTAGAACAGAGGGAACATTGTCTGCTGGAAGTGGGACAAGGCTGGGTAGGCCCTGGGCAGGGGGTGGGGGAGAGGAGAGAAGTGGCACTGGCTTCATGGCAGTGAAAAGGAGGAGCAGTGCTGACTGCCCCAGTGCTCTCTCAGGTTTGGCCCTGCCGCCTCTGTCATGACAAGGGTGAATGGGGTCACAGCACCTTAATTTGGCCCTTAACATATGCTTAGGTTGCCTGTGCCTTAATTCAGCCCTCGAAATGGAGCCTCTACATTGCTGTTTCCCTGATTGGATAGACCAGGAGCAGTGCCTACCATGGGGCTTGTAACAATTCCCAGAAACTCCCGTGAACCTCATCCAGCCCGTTACAGTACTTAGGTGGCATGCTCAGGTTTGGTCATAGGACCCAACGGGTTAAGAAGTGTGAGTAATAATCAAGTGTGTGCGTGTGGTGAAAAATGTGCCTTTGTTGAAGTGGCTATCAGGTCTCCCACTGCTAGGAACTGTTGCCTGCTAGTGTTGTGGTACTGAGAGTTACCTCAGTGAAGCCTCCTTCTAATAATAAATATAATAACGGTAGCATTACTCCAGCAAATGAATTATTTAATTGAGAGGAAGGTTAGATAAGAGTGAATAGAAAGCAGTCTGTTTTCCCCATCCCCCACCCCCAGTATGGCAATTGAGCCTAAGAGTAACAGGCCATGAGTTGCACTCTGCTTCATTGGACCTTGAATGCATAAGTGATCATCAGTTCTATCATTGTGCAACAAGGGAAATACAGAAGTTATATTGTTGTGGGCAGTCCTTGAATGTGGCCTCAGGTCCCTATGCACACCAATCAGGCCAAGAGAAGGGTGCTTACCTGTTCAGACTCCAACTCTTTGGGCTTCAGCTTTTATTCATCCTTTCTAGGATTCCATTGTTTTTTACTCACTCACTCCTTTTTTCATTCTTCATGCCCTTCCCTCTTCCTCTCTGCCTTATGACCTGACCTAAACCATCATGGAACACTTCACTTTGTCTTTTCTGATACTGAACACAAGAAAGTGCTGAAGCCTAAAAGAGAGAACACTCTTGCACAGACCTGGCCAAGGAAGCACATAGAAAAGAACTCTGTGTGCATATGACCTTGTCCCAGACCTCAGACAGCAGCGGTACTACAAAACTGGAAGAAGATTCCGAGTACAGCTGAGCACATCAAGCATCCCACATTACCATGCTGTCATGATCTTTAACCGGGTGAAGCATGGATCCATGGCTGGCCTGAGTAAATGCTACGCTGATCAAAAGCTAAGTGTTGTGGCTCTTCTGAAGCTGCTTGGGCTGTGTGGTAGGCTTGTTCACGTGTAATTATCCAGAAGGGTTTCTTTTCTCCCAGCTCACCATTGGATCATGCTGTAAATTTCCACACATTATGTGCCCTGCGCAAAAACTTATCTTTTCTGAGGGAAAAAAAATCTTTTTTTATAGCAAAACCAGATTTTACCTGTAACAATAAAATAGCCTCTCTTTTTAAACAGTGGAAATTGTTGAAGTGAAACATCCAAATATGTAACACATTTGCACAACAGGGTCCGGAATGAGACACTTCAATGGTTTTGCTGGCAGCGCTCATTTCTGTGGCGTGAAACATCATCACATTCATTCTTCTGGGATACCCAGATACAGGATTTGAATCTGAGGCGTTTGCCTCACTGCTTTCTCTGTCTCTGATTTCTGCCTATATTACATTTTCATTCTCTGTTATCAAGCCCCATTGGCTGCTTTTGGGGGAAGCAAAGAGGGGACACTGATTTTTTTTTTATTTTGGTAAGTCATGACCTCATTTATTTATATTGTGGTGAGAGTGCTGAACGTGGAACCATCTCTCTGTTAGAGGCTGGTTGTGAGCTATCAAGTCTGATCATACCCCCCTATCAGCTCTGAGATTTTTCTCTCCTCCTTGGCTGTCATTATTGAGCTTACACTTGTATGGAAACAGTCAGGTTCTCAGGTTGTTTACTGTGGAAATGAACTTTATGACCTCCATGTCCTCCCACCTTCTCTTCCCCCAAGCACTTCCTTCAGCTAATTTTATCCCTACAGGCATTGGGAAGACAGATGCTCCATTCATTGCCTAGTGCCGATGAATATGAGAAAAGCATGGTAAGGCATACTGAGCTGGGTGTATACTCTCCAAGTCCTGTTCCCGGGCTTCCATCCTCTCAAATCATTAATTAATCCAACCACAAGGATCCTCTTTATTTCCTTCTTAGTTTCCTTTTGTTGTGCTCTTCAATTTAAACCCTGACAGTGATTTATTGAGCGATCTATTAGGATGTCTAAAATATGCTGTATTATCCATCTGAGGGCATACATGTATGCTATTTATTTAAACCTGCCCATGAGATTGCTTTGTCTTACCTTATTGCCTTTAGTGCCTGATTAACCTCAGTGCCAAGATCCTGGAAACAGAGAGAGAGAGAGAGAGAGCATGGTGGGAGAAAATTGATACGGTCCTGGAAGCAGAAAGGAGAAAAGAAAGAGAGATGGAACAGTGAAAGAGCCAGAACCAAAGATCATCAGAAACAGGGAGGATTCCAATCCTGACCCAAAGCAGGGTGGTGATGCAGAAGAACTGTTATTATTTGAGCACTGGTGGCATTTATGTTCCAAGTGCATCTGGAAAAGTTCAGCATTGCCAGAAACTTCCCATCATGCATGCAGTTCTATTACCCAAATGTAATGCTCTCTTACTAGTTAGGGATTTTAGCTCTTCCAACGTAACATCTGTTTCCAAAGACTCCTTTTGCTTCTTGGATGTTGGAGCAATCAGTGAGGAAATTAAGCCAGAGCATTGGAAGCCACAGTTTTTATCTCTGTGTTTGGATCTCTAAAGCCTCTTTCATTAAAGGGTACATTTAATCTTTTTCTTTAGCATTTTTAGTGAATTTAGTGTTGGCCAAAGGGGCCAGATTAACAGCCACTGAGACTTAAATTGTCTCTTTAGCCAAAAAATAGGTACAGCACAGACAGCAGCTACACAAGCTTCCACACATTGCTCCATCAATGCACCACAAGCCTGATCCTGAAAGACATCTCCTAACACAGTGAGAGTAATTCAGTCTCCATGTTCATTTGGGCCGCCATTCAATAAAGCACTTAATCATGTGCTTCTCTATAGGTACATGAGTATTCCCATCTCTATTCAGCAAAGCAATTAAATTGGCTTCAGTGAGACTTAAGCATGTGCTTAAAGTGTAGCTTGTGCTTAAGTGCTTTGCTGAACTAGGGACTTCATCCTTGTCTTTTCTGCCAATAGTGGAGTCAATTATGATTGTACTTTATGTTATGTGAATATTTTTCTCCCAAGAGTCCTTCTGTGACAATGGCATTCAGTCACTATTAAGCTGAGTCACACTTAGAAGCACTGACCAACATGTCAAAGTCTTGGTTTATCATATTCCCAGGGCCCTAAACCATCTAACCCCTGAGAATTTTCTATCCAGAAATTCAAGACCTCAGATTCAGTATTGCCAATCCCAAGCGTTTGAAAATCATGAGTCGGTCTGCAAAACAAATGAGATTTTAAATAATAATAAATGTTGCATTCCTTTGATTTGTCTTCTGCTCTTGAGCCCATAGGGTGTATGCTCTCATGGCTTTCTACAAAAAAAAATCTTTTATAAATAATGAAAAGCTGGGGGCTCCTTCCCCCCTCAAGGAAGCTAGGCTAGAACTGCTATGAAGGGGACCCCAAAAGGATTATAATATCTTGGTCTCTTTCATCTCAGTCCAATAGGTGCTTGAACACTGTGGAGCTCAAACTCATGGGGAAGATGTATCATACCATCTTATTTTGGGGGTCCGTGAATTATGCAGCTATTGATCATCCTAATCCTTGGGACACCAAAATGCAAAGGAGAATCTGAACGTCTTTTGTTTTGGGGTTTTTTTTAAGTTTCTATCTGTGATGGGTTCCCCGGGGTGCAATCTGGGAACTGGAGTACCGCTCAGCCCTCTGTCTTACCAACCTGGGCTCCCTCTCACACTTTGGTGCTATGACAAGCTGCAAACCCCTCCAGGTCCTGCATTCACACAGCCACCCACAGGCAGGGACACACCCAGCTGAGTTACATGAATGCTTTCAAGAGCCACTCATAAACCAACAAGAGAGGCTCCAGCCAGTTACCCACTTCCCCAGCCAAGGACCCCAGAGCTGTACCGTCTTGCCCTCATCAGAAGCTTGACCACTGTACATTTATGACCCAGTCCTCCCCTTCCTCAGTGTGGAGAGGACATGCACCAGCCCTTGTTCCTGAGCAGATTTCCCTTACACTTCAAGCAACATGCTGTTTTAGGTAAAAAATAATATAAAACAGATTCATTAACTACAGAAAGATAGATTTTAAGTGATTATAAGTAGTAAGCATACAGATCAAAGGTGGTTACTTAAGAAATAAAAAGTAAAATCACAATCTGAGTTCTATGAACTAGAGAGGATTTAAATCAAGCAGTATCTCACCCAGATAGTATTGCTCCTTATTACACAAGCTAGGATTCACCTTTCCAGCCTGCGACCACTTCCCCAGTTCAATCTTTGTTCTCTAGATTTGTTTCCAGGTGTCAAGTTGGGAGAGTGAGGCCAAATGATGATGTCACTTCCCCTTTTTGTAGCTTCTTCCAGCTTACTGGAAAGATCCTTTGCTATGACATGAGTCAAGCTGTCTCCATTGTGTACGCGCTCTCTGAGAGGTTTCTACTGTATACAGTTCCTGGGGTTGTGTGTGTGTGTGTGTGTGTATGTTTCCGTCCCCCAATGGGCCATCATCACTTTCTGGCTGCCCCATTTTTTGTACCTGAAAGACTGGTTGTGAGCGTTTCCAACTTCACAACATATTTCAATAACACACACAGCAAAACCTCATAACTTCACATAGAATGATAACACATACAACTTAAGAGGATATTAATGTTCAACAGATTAAGACTTTTAAAATTATACCTTACAAAGTATACTTTGTACAAAACATAACAATTGTATGACAGTGGAGAGTATGGGGATACCAGGGTGTTGCTTTGGGGTACAGTGTCATATGATCATTTTTCCTTTCTGAGAGCTTTGAGAATGTAACCATTGTAGAGGGAGGCAAATTAAACACTAGAGTTAAAAGCTAGTAGCTTCTTTTTCTTAAAGGTCACAGGTTATTCAGGCTTCTCCACCCTGCTCCATTCCATGCATCTAGAGTTGACCTTTTGAGCCCATAAAATCCAATGGCCACAAGTTCTTTTTTATCTTGTTTTTAGGGAGGATCTCAGACCTGATTTTAGCTGTGGGACAGGCATTGCTGCCTGTGCTAGTGCTGATGGCACTAGGGCCCACTTACAGAAAGCTGCCTCCAACTGAGCATGCTCCTCTTCTCAACAACTGGTGTGACCTCTGGCCACAAGGGAGTGAAGCTGAATACAGTAGCGGGTACAGCATAGCCTATGTCTAGACACAGGACTGAGAATAAGGGACTGCTGGATATTTTCAGGGCCTGGAGAGGATATTGAAGTGGATAAAACTGGTGGGATGCAGTGGGGCCCCTCTTAGAAGTCCCTGTTATCTAAAGTCACTGAACCTGGCCCAGATAATTCTGTCCTTATGACTATTACTTATCCCTTTTTCCTGAGGCATGTGTGATCTGGAAACCTGGTGATTCCTAGAAATGTCCCCTTCCTCCCAATAGCATAGTGCTGCATGTGCACCGCACCACTCCAGAGAATGAGAGTCAGAGAACAACACAGAGGATTAGCAGCAGAGATTCTGCAAGAGAGAACTGCACTATCCGCCGCCTTTTGGATAGTTTTTCTTCAGATGTTTCCTAGAGCATCCTTCCCCGGCCCTTATGTCAGCTAATGGCTCTATGGAGGGACAGAAAGGGGTAAGGAGAGGACTGCTCAGGCCAGAAGACTCATGTAAATTTGTAAAATTCTTTCCTGTTGCGCTCTCATCTCTTCTCTTTCCCACCATTTTATTTCTTTCTCTCTCTCTAACACGCATTCTTCTTTTACAGCTCATTCACTTGTTCCCATGCCATGGTTTATTTTCAGGGTGTCATTATTCAGTGAACTCCTCTATATAGGCTTCTGGAAATCTCTTGTGAAATAGGGTTATGATTGTGCCGGTAATGTTGACAAGGATTGCTCATGAATTACCTAGACAAAAGAGAGTTATAATGCAAATGATCTCTCTGGTTTCATTGTACTTCAATTCCTAAATCAGTATTTTAATTCGTGGCTTAGAGCAGGCTTTCTGAAAGAAAGAATCTGATAGGCCAAAGAAGTGTAGTCAAATGGACAATACTTTCTAGCCACATAGATTAACCACTCATTAAACAACCATATAGTTGTTCATTTTGTTTGTTGTTTTAAGGAACTCATTTTTTTTTTATGAAAGAAGGCATTTCAAGAGGAGCAGTTCTTGACTATGGATACCTACAGTTAGGTGGTGGTTGTCAGAGTAATGCTAAATCTATTAGTCAGAAATCATGACAATAAGCCTCCAGAAAACTGAGACTGATTTAAAAATAATGAAGTTTTTAAAACAATAAAACTGTTCTTTTATTTGCCTTTTGCTCTTTTGAGCCATTAGGTTTCATGTTTTTGAACTATTCGCTGTGACAACAGGCCTAGAAATGTCCTTTTTGAAATAAAATTGAATCTGAGATGTTAATGTCGTGGCATGACTAAGCTGGGGCTTTAAGAAAACAACAAGTATCACAAGACTGGCAATAAAAGCACAGACAGCTGACAACACTGAATGGCACTTACCCTTTAGCACAGGCACCAAGCGGCATGTGGCTACCTGGTCTCAGGGTTTCTTGTAGGTTGCGTGAATTCACACTGACTCAGGGCCATTAAACAGCATGCATGAGACCTCTCATTGGACACAGTGCCCCGCTCCCCCGCTGCACCTTCTTCACCTTCCTTCCTTCCCTGAAGGACAATCCAGACATAAAACATGCCATTCCTACTCCCTGCACTCATGCACACATCCTGTTCGCTCTTCTTCCTGCTCAGGAATTAGGAATTGCAGAGTCATTAAAACCCTGTAATTCTGTAAATGTCAATATTAGTATAGTGCAAAGCAATATTTACAAGTGCTGGTTTTTTCACCTACAAAAGTTGGAAATTACCAACCAGAACTGTTGGAAATGTCAGTACAAAATGATTAAGGCATCCCATTTACTGGGTTGAAAATTACATTCCCCCACTGCCCCATCACCACCAAGAGAGACCATACTGCTCTAGCATGATGACAAATGGCTCATTTCAGAAGGAAGGCTGGGATGGGCAAAGTGTTCTAGCCAGAGGCAGGTCCTTGCATCATAAGGGTCTTAAAGAAGGAAAAAAAGGGGGAATTAATGGGAATCCTTAGGAAGATGGACAGGCCTCTCACAGGAAGGGATAGTCAGTAAAGCAAAAAGCAAACAGAAAGGATGAAAATCCTTTTCTCCTTCATCTCAACACTGCCTAAAATTAAACATACCCAGAATTAGCCTCTCAGTGTGTCAGGTAGTTCATATAGAGTATTCATCAGGTACAAAGAGCAAAAGGGTGTGGAGTGAAAAACCAGCTAAAGAGAAGAGGAATTAGCAAGGCCTATTGTGAATTTCTGGGTTCTGTTCAAAGATCTGTGTGTGTGCATACACTTACAGCATATGTATGTTTGTACTCAGATACAGTATTGCATATACAATTATGGAGGTGTCCTGTCAACTCCATAATTAAGATGTCATTGAAATGTACAGTTAAAGCAGTATAAAAACGTGTGTGTGTGTAGTCATATAAAAATCTAATGTAACCTTGTCTTTTATTTTAAATAGGAACCAGCAAGAGGAGCTTTTAGTTAGATTAAAAGCAGATGAGGGCTTAGAAAGTTCAGGAAGTGCTGGGAACTGTGTGGACACACTAAGCCTGCTAGTTTAAAAAAAAAAATCACAATCCTCCTCTCCACTGCCTTGCAGGAGATTAAACTAGAGTCAAATGCATCTGATTAGGGAACAGAATGGAATCTCTTTTCTGGGCTTGCTTTCTTTTTCTTATTGCCGTTGTTCGTTCACTGGCTGGTTCTGCAAGATGGTATAAGTGATATTGACTTGGGGAAAGAAATCACTTTACTCCTCTCTATCTGCCTGTTGAATTTCTGTTGGCAGAGTGAGCCCTGTGTAGTGCCTGCTGCCTGCTTCCCTGTCAGAAACCTGAGAATTTTCCTCTGCTATTCAACTCCTTCATCCTCCCACCCCACCCCACCCTTTTATACCTTTGAACTTACATTAATCACTATCAACTTACTGACTAATGGCTAGTGGGCAGGACTCCTTTTGTAGCCAATCATTGCCACAGTATGAGACACATTCCCCTCCACTCTTCAGGGGCTGAACATGCTGCTTCCAAAGTCCTCCTTAACTTCTTTCTAGCTCAAGGAGTGAGCACAAGTTGCATTGCTTTAACCACTCCTCTAAGTGTTGACAGTTATATTGGCATAAATATGCTGATACTAACATAGCTTGTTCTCGTACAAAAAGGGGAATAAGATATAGCCATATAAGACATCTCTGTACTGGACTATCTGCGCCCACATTAGGAGTTATACAGATGTAACTGTTTTGGTTTAAAAAAATATCATGCCCCTAACCAAAATAATTGTGCCAGTCCAAAAACTGTATAAGTTTTCCAGGCCTACGCCCAAGTCTCCCACATCACAGTATCAAGAATTGGCATTGGGTTAACTAATTCATTTTCATTTACAATCCATTTTATACTTTTAAATGGTGAGATGTTGAGAGCCTTGGGGCAAGGGCAAGCCACCTGCAGGAGAGGGCTGAAGACCTTCCTTTCGTGATGGCATAGGAGCCTGTATAATCCTCTGGACTCTGCTTTCCTGGAAGGGGATGATTATTAATCAGTGACTCGGCCACCATTTTGCAGTGCTATAGTTGCAGGTGAGGGGCACTGGAGATGATGGGGAGGAATGTCAAGGCCCGGCAACCTAACCACTAGGAAAAGTCATCAGTAAACCCAGGGCCTCACCCTGTCATGGTGGAGTTATTTTTATTTGCCGTCTGGTTTCTGAACCTTTAGGGTGCACTCACTTCATATTTTCAAGCTTTTCTTTGCATGTATGAGAGTTAGAAACACTTTTTAAAATGAAATTTGACATTTTGATGATTTAGTTAGGAACTGGTCCTGCTCTGAGCAGGGGGTTGGACTAGATGACCTCCTGAGGTCCCTCCCAACCCTGATATTCTATGATTCTCACACAATTTCTTGATTTCAGTTACTGGGCTTTTAAGAAAAACACTAATTTATTTAAGTAATAATTTAAGTGGGTTCTAGCCCACAAAAGCTTATGCTCAAATAAATTTGTTAGTCTCTGAGGTGTCGTTCTTTTTGTGGATACAGACTAATATGGCTTCTACTCTGAAACTAATTTTTTGTATGACTCATGATGAAATTGTGATAGTTGGCAACACTGCATAGCTATGAAATTAGGTAGAAGCCAGTTTGAACTAGTTAGAAGACTAGCTAGAGGACAAGATTGCCCAATTACTTTTTTAAAAATCTGTAATGAAAAGCCACACTTGAACTTAAAAGATGTGTTCCCTTTTTCACTTGAAATGACTCAAGTGAGAAGATCAATTTTCCACATCCAAATGTAGGCCTTGTGACTGCAATGGGATACACAGTGAGATAGACTCGTACCTCCCCATCGAGCCCAGTTGATTTAATAGGGCTCTGCATGGGTGTAGGGTTTTTACCTGCATGTATCTTGCTGCTGAATGAGGGCCTTGAAAGCTAGGTGATAAGCACTTTAGACTGACATACTATGCCTCACTACAGTTTATTCATTAAACTGTAACTAGGGAAGAACTTTAGAAATTTTGAATATCCCGACTGGCTAATATTGACATCCTACTCCTGCATATAATGCTCAGTACATTCCCCAAGTCTAATTTGCACTCCTTTCTTCATTATATTTCTTATTGGTAATCAGGCCCACAATCAAATGCATTTCTAGGGGATTATTACATATATGACCCTGTTGAAGTCCTTGGGATCCACCTGAGACATGCAGCAGGCGTAGTCACCTGGGAATCACCTTTTACCTAGAATTGCTTAATTATTCTTTGCTAATCTTTTTGTGAATGTGAGTTACACTTTATAAAGAGAATGCACTGAATTGTTTTAATAATTAAACAGTAACTTAGTAACCTACCCAGCTCCCCAAACGTTTAATAGTTAAACCCTTAATAACTAAGTCACGTCAGCTAGATTCCCCTGTTTGTCACCTTCCTGCAGCATAATGAGGTTTTTGGCTATTAAGGGAGGCATAAATCTCTTGCATTAGGTTTATAGCTGGCCAGTGCCATGACAGCAGATTCAGACATAATTCCAGATGAATGTTTCCAAGTGGGAACTTGAGACATATTCAAATGACTTTACCTCTGTTTTTGTTTTTTGGATGGATGATTTTTAATTCCTTTAGTATTTATTATTGCAATAAACCTAATCCCAAGTAGTCATGCAACATTAGTGTTGGAGCAATAAACCCTTCTCCAGTGTTTCCATTGCAAATCAGCAGTAATTGGATCTGCTGTTGCCTCATGGAAAACTTTTGAAAGAAACATTTTGTGTGGAGACCGTTTTGCATTTCTGTCAATGTATTCTTTTTATTTTCTGTCATCATGTAATGCTCTGTTCTTTCACTTCACTGCAGGCTGAGTTCTCAGAGCTGAACCTGGCTGCTTACGTTACTGGGGGCTGCATGGTGGACATGCAGGTCATGAGGAATGGGACCAAGGTAGTAAGGTGAGAAACGCTGACTTTTTTTGCATACCTTTCTTTTGAGAGAGATGTGAGAGAAATAGGATGAGTCAGGTGCCTGGCCACAGCCCACTGAGGTCAATGGACAGGCTCCCATTGGCTTTGGTGGGCTTTGGATCAGGCCCCAAATGTACATTATCTCCTAGTTTTGTTGTTTTCTATCCTCACTTTCCCCACCCATTAATTTAGGCAGAAATGTCCCATTCTCATAAACTTTTTGTACTCACTACTGATGTACTGCTAATGGGCAATGGTCTTCATTTCACCTTTCACTCTCGTATTCTCCTGCTGACTCACGTCGACTGTAAATACGCAGAGCCAGCCCCATATGCTTTCCACTTTAACAGTCTGCTTGAATAGCTGCAGGTCTGGGGGCTGCAGAATACTTCCATGTACTTCATCTACCAACCTGCCTGCTCCTCAGCACCACCTTCCTCAGGAAGGATTTTCCTCTGCAATATTGCCTTCTGTGTCACCTCAGGGGAGATTGCCATATCTCAGTCCTTGGGCGATTCCTGTAGTTGTTAGCACTTCAGCATAACCACCTTGCATCAACCACAGTCTACTGCAGGCAAAGGCATATCCAGTAGTGCTTCTCTCCATGCATCCTGGCCATCTAGCCATTTCATTAATTAGAGAGCATCAGTCCACTTCTTTCTGGTACTGAAGTGCCCAGAATATCAATATGGGATGTTAAGTGCAATCTAACCTATGTCATATATAGGGCAATGATTCCCTCTCTATTTCATGATGTGAATGACATTGCATATGCAGCCCCAAAAACCGTTTTTTTCCCCAAGTTCACTTCTTAGTTTGTTCTGTCATTACCATTTTTCAAATGTATTTTGTTTTCTTTACCCTTACATTTGTTCAGGTTGGAAATGTAATCTTCCTCCCTACTCATTTTTCTAACTGCTGTAAGTTCCCTTTGTATTATTTCTCAATACTCGAGTTAAATTACAGCCCCAAATACAGTATCTTAATTTGCATGCTCTCTACTGTATTTGTCTAGAGCATTAATATGGATGTTAAAATCTACCAGCTCACACTGATCACTGGGACATCCCCCTAGGCATATCCCACAAACTTGATTCTCTGCTGTTGAGCTTTGTTTATAGTTCTCCAGCCATTTTTCAGTGATTGTGACCGTGCTTGTGTATGCAAATATCCAGTGATTTTTTCCATGTAAGATTTTGTGAGTCTGTGTTAAATATTTAAAGTTCAGATCTATGACATCCATTGTGTTCACTTGTCCCACTAATTTTTGCCTCTCAATACACAAATTATTTCCATGCTATGTGCATTCAAAAGCTTCCATCTGCACCACTGGTGCATCCATCAGCGAGTGGTCAGTGCCAGTCTACTCCTTTGTTCATTCACACACAAAACTGGAACGCTCTCCAAGAAGATCACCTCTGTTGATTCCATTTTCTTTTCTCTTCCCATGCCCTTAAAGTTATTCATGCGTCTATCAAAATTTCCCTTCATTTATTAAACTGTTACTGACGATAAAACTTTGTGTCTAAAAAAGGGGGTGTTTTTTGTTTGTAGTGAGTGAGTTGTCTGTATTATGTCTTTCTGCATGGCTGTTTATTTATGAGAAACAGTATGTGTGTATCTAGCTGTGACAGTAGTGTGTATGTATCTTTGTGTTTGTCCAGGTGGGCTTGTAGGTGTGGATGTTTGTATGGTGGGGGTGACTTGGTGAGTGGGTGAGTATGTGTATGGGTGCCTAGCATATGTGGATCTGGTCATGTGTTATATCCATTTGGACGTATCTGAGCTTTGACATACAACTGCACATGTGCAGCATTTGTTCACCACATGTGCTGGCATGGCCCCCTGCTTAGCTCACTTGGGAGCACAGCACAGCTGTCTTACATTACCACCTTTGGAGCAGGTTAGAAGGAACGGAGAATGAAAAAGAGCAACTCTTTCACTTTGGGAAGCTAAAAAAGGAGAACACTCATAAGTCATGTAGAAAGACTCTTCCCTCCTTCCAGCCTTAGTCAGAAGAGAATTCCCACGCTATTCAAATTCTTCTGTGTGGGCTGGAGAACAGATTTGTAGGAAATCACTAGGTTTATCACACAGTGCATCACTAGGAACTCTCTTTCTTTGTCTTATCCCATAGATGCTACCCAACCTTATGCCTACCAAAAGTCAAGCTAAGAAAAGAGAAAACATTGGACAATGTTCTGTCTTATTTTTCCGGATGACACATCCATCTGGCATACTGCACTCATTCACTCCACACCTGCCTCTCCTACCTTCCTCCTCACCCTCTTCCCCTCTGTCCTGTCCTCCTCACCCCACTCCCTCCCTTTGTCTTTCCATTTAGCTAATACCCTACTCAAGACAACCTGCCCCAAAAATCAAAATTAATAACATTGTGGCACTAACATGACATTTGCCACCATCACACTGTTCACTTTGCATATGTGTTATGCTCCATTCCCTTACCTTATTGTCTGTCGTGACATTTAGATTATAAACTGTTCAAGGCAGGGGTTGTCTCCTATCTGTGTTTATACAGTGCCTAGCACAATGGGACACTGTTCTTGGTTGGTCCTTAGGCACTCCCATCATCATCTCATAATTCATACTGCTCATAAACATGAAAATATGCGTCCATGCCAGTTGTATGTGTGCACACGTACTGTTCAGCCATGGACATAGACGCAGACATGCACACACTTTTGTTTCTTGACATTCATGCAACTTGTCTCTCATGCACATGCAACTCACCTTCTCCTCCCTCATGCACATTTTCTCCAAGCCACAAGAGCACATACATTATACACCCATAAATCCACCCATGCCACAGACAGCGTCTCCCAGGCACAATCCTCATGCACATGTACACACAGGTCCCTGATGAAGATAATTTGATACTCATTGTGGTTGAGTTATTCTAGTCACAGCAGGAGAAAACCCCTAAAGAAGATAGGAAAGGTTGACAGATCTGTAATATTGTGGGAATAAATTAGAGAGGTTCTAAGTTAATGCTCTCTGCAAACACTGAGGAGCAGAGAATTCCTCAGAAGAAACCTGAGTAGTTTCTACTTCTAAAATATCCAAACCACAGAGCAGCAAGCTTCTGCTTAAGCAATTGCTTATGCTCACTCAAGGAATGGAAGGTCTGATGCAGTCCAGGGAAACTGGAAACTACAGGCGAACTGAAGAGAGTTACAAGCGCAAGGCCACAGAGTACAGAAAATGCTGATTGAACAAAAACAAAGCGAGAGATTATTTTTTTCTGGGCAAGAGGATTGTTTGAGGGCTTGGCACAGGTGAACCATTTAAGCCTCAGGTCGGGTGACCAGATAGCAAATGTGAACAATCGGGACATTTTTTTTTCAGGGGAGGAAGGGGGAAGTATAGTTGTGTGTATAAGACAAAGCCCCTAATATCAGGACAGTCCTGATAATATCAGGACATTTGGTCACCCTAGTCACAGGTAATGTGAAATTATCCCATGGATGAATAGTTCTGGAGGACATATTTTGTTCACTGATCCCCCCTCCCCCAACACCTCACTAAATCTAAGTTAATTATTAACCAGACTTTTCAGAAGCAGTCAGAGCACTCCTAGCTGGCAAGATGTAGTGCTAGTGCTAAATTTTTAATGTCCTGAATGCCTGGAAATTTTTAATGTTCTTAATGTGACATAGGAAGGAATGGTACTTTTTTAATATGCATATTTAGGATCCCCTGCCTCTGAAAAAGGAATGGCCTCTCCAGACTTCTCTTCAAAGGCATGGTAACTGAGTGCTTCAGTAAGGGTTTGAATTACTCATTTAAAATAGTAATTGAACTGTACTAGTAGATTACAAATAAATAAAACTAACCTACACGCCATATCAACAAACAAAACATTTTCTGGTATATTATCTTGAACTATTCCCTAGTTAGCTAAATTCAGTTATTTGCAAAGGGTCTCCCAGTCATTCATATGGAATAGATAGGGTCTGCTGCATGCTTAATTCAAACCCATTTTTTGATTGTTTTGGGGGCCTAGGATTTAGGACATTCTGTTAGTTCTTATGCCAATTGATTAGAACTGCACAAGTAAATACTTATGGCACTCTTTTCTGAAAAAGAAGCCATGTTTAATGGGAAGGTGTAATATTACTTAAAGCTCTAGCCCTATCCCCTCCCTCTGACAAAATTAAACACATAATTTTGTAGGCAGTGTTGGAAATTGGAAAGAGCAGGGAGTGGCTATAAGTGGACCTCAATGCCGTTTTGGATTCTGCTGCTAGCTTTTGACACCTTGGGCAAGTCACTTCAGCTAAAAATGTTAAACTTGGGCAGCCGAAGTAAAGTGCCTCCTTAGTGGCCTGATTGTTAGAGACACGGGGCTCCCACAAATGACATTCAGTTCAATGAGGACTAGGGGCATGTCTGCACTACATCTGGGAGTGAGCCTCACAGTGCTGGTCCACATACTCACACTACTGCTCTAGAAATAGCTGTGCAGACATTGCTTTGATGTTGCAGCACAGGCTCTTGAGCCCACATCCCTCCCCTCTCCCCAGGCTTCAGCACCTGAATTCCAGTCCGAACCTCCACATCCACACAGGTATTTTTAGAGCACTAGCACGAGCCCTGATAATACAAGTCTGTGGAGCAGGGCTGGGTGACTTGCTCCCAGATGTAATGAAGACATGCCCAACGGATTCTCAATGCCTCTAAAAATCTGGTCACTTATCTAATGGCCTGCATATGGATTCTGATGCCTAACTATTGAGTTACTGACATGTCAAAATGTTTGCGTTCATTTCTCTGTGCCTCAGTTTCTCCATCTAATGTTCACTCTGAGAGCTCTTCCTTGCACACATCTCCAGAAATTCATAAGGAAAGAGAGTAGTCGTATGATGTCTTATGTAGTCTCTAGTGAACACTTTCCCATCTCACCAAAGTACCATCCTTATTGCAACACTCTGGATGTCTCTGTTCAGTAGGACCAGCAATAGAACAAGTGGGTGTGATGTGGATCATTAGCATACTGCCTTGTCAGAGCAGCGTGGGGAGATTCTGCAGTGCACCTGCCCTGCCTGCATAACAATTGCAGTCCTGTGATGATCGGCAGCACCGAAACTTTCCTAGTTAAATGTTAAATAAATAATATTGTGCAATTCGATGAGAGGCATTATAGCGAGAGAGGAGCTTTCATTCCAAAAGATCCCTACGCACCTTGGAAACAGGAATCGCTTCACCAGTGAAATGCAGCCCCCTCTAGGTGGAGCGTACCAGCTCAGAGCAGCAATATCCATGCACAGGACCGTGGTTATTAAGGGGATGGCTGAAAGACCCACACATAGTAAACTGCCCGGGACTTAATTGATCCGTCTCAGAATGATGAAGGGCTGAGTCAACCCTGTTGGGATTAGATCTAATGGGCCTGATTTTTATTTCCACTAAGGCTCCTGTGCACTGCACTCTGGCAGCCTAAAGGGATCATAAACTGTTAGTGTTACACCCACTTTGAGTCCCTTTTCGCTGCCAGAACAGGGTAAAAGGGCCTTCATAGAAATGTGAATCTGTCCCAGGGAGCCTATTGTGTGTTTCTAATGTGATGCTTAAGACTCCTAAACTTGCTCTTTCTCTCTCTGCACTAGATAAAATGCAGGGCTGTGTTTGCCACCCAGGCTTAACGAGCCTGCAGTTGTTGTCTCTGGTAGATGTGCGGGGGGGAAGCAGAGGTACATTGAAATCCATGACTGATTTCTTTCCCAAAGAAATGCAGCTTCTGTGGGAGTGTTTGAGATTTTTAAAGATATGGATTAAATATTTGTCAGATTGCTCCCCTCTTTCTGCCTCCCTACTTGGCTCCTTCAGGTAGAGGCATCTTGTTTGGCATTCTAGTTCTTCTGCCACCAGCTAGTGATACGAACATCCAGGACAAGCATCATCTCTTGTGTGTTTGTGTGGTGCCCTCCACAATAGCATCCTGGTCTGTGAGTTGAGCCCCCTGATGCACTGCCATCATACAAATAATAAATCACTGACTGTGAGAGGTTTGGGTACCTAAGTAGATCGATACAAACAGACCATGCTTGAGAAAAGGAGTGGGTTAATTCCGCTGGATCAAAATGAGACAAAATTGGCCAATGGCAAAGAGAGAGACTGAAAGTGAAGAGAAGTGGAGCCAGCCATGTTGAAAAAACTGGCTGCTGGGAAGGAAATCCTACAGGGTGAGCGCAGGTCTCTTGCAGGGAGAGAGGAGTTAGTACTACAGATTTTGCCCGCAATTCAGCCATTTTGTCTAACAATGTGCATGCTTCACTCTGTTGGCTGGCTGAAATGCCCCTGTCAATCACAACTGTGGAGAGGCCAATGAATGTTCTGTTTCCTCAATACAAGCCCATTCGTTTCTTTAATTAATTGTGACTGTTCTGTTGATTCCAGCTGATTTAGGATTTGCATGTGTTTTAGTGACAGAGCTGGAGCCAGTTGCATCACAATCCTAAATCCATCATGCCCTAAAAATGTGTCTGTCTACTACATGCTTTTGCACTGTGATCTATGATACGATCTCATGGATGGGAAACTGCCACTTCCACATGCAACTCGCCATGCTGGGGGCAGGGCTTTTCCTGCTCTTCAGCATCTGCCCACTCCAAGAGGCAAGTATAATCCTGCTCTACAAGGGTTGCCAGCTCTGGGATGTGACTGCTTTAATTCCACATGTGGATGACCACTTGTCTCAAGTGGATGTTTTCCTGTCAGAGAGGGTCCCACCCACCCCAAGAAGTGGATATTCTATCACCCAGAGGCTGTCCCCTGCAAGAGGTGGTTGGTTTCCTGTCCTGTGAAGATACTTTTTAGTCACACATTAGCTGCCCGCTGCTAGGCAATCAGTATTTTCTGTCACCCAGGGACTGCTCACTGCTAGGGGGTGGATTCTTTCTGTTGTTGTTCTGCTAAGGATACATGAGAGTAGTCTGAGGGAGTTAGGAGGTATGTGTCAATCCAAGAGGTTCTCTAATGGGAGAAACAGTGTTCACCTCTGACATCTTCCATCTTGTTTCATAAAAGAATCCTAGTTGGTACCTCTTCAACATTTGGCTTAATTCCACAGACATTTTAGGAAAATATCCTGTCTTTTTTTTAAAGCCAAACTGAGAATCCCTGCAAAGGAAGGAAAGTTTAAGAGGATGAAGAAACTGATCTGGAGAATGTAGTCTCCCAAAAGCCAGATGGAAAAATCATATATTTAGCATATAGTTTTTCCATGATGTACAAAATGTACTGTATTATAACAGTACAATATGTACCATATATTTAACACAAAGTGTACAGAAAAATAAGGATTTCAAATTAAATAAATTTGGCTAACTATTTTAAATAGATGTCATACTGGTATATTTCAAAGAGAATGTAACTTTTTAAAGAAAGAAATACCAAACTGCCCTCTCCCCCCAGCAAACTACTACCCTCACCTAAGCACTCAGCAACCCAGGGAAGTCAGTGGGTTAGACCAAAATGTAAATCAGGGTAGAATTTAGCAGCCTGTATTTACATATTTAACAATCTAGCACGTGCAACACACTTTTTATAAACCTTGGTAACTATTCCTACAAGAGAGGTGATTGCCCCCTGCTCCCCCCCTTTTTTTTTATCAGAAGCAGAATTGGGAGGTTAGAGTTTTCTTTAGTTGCATCCATTCCAGTTGCTGCTGTTAAACAGCTGCTTGGAGGGACTGTTTCTCTCACTGGAGTTTAGTTATATCCCGGATGAATAATGTCCCTCTTCACCTCTCCAGCAGCTGGCGTCCAGCCGACGTGTGAGTGGGATGCTGACAGCTATTGGGAAAACATTTGGAGTGGAAGCAGCTGCCAGAAAGCAGGAAGTCACTGTTACCAGACAAGGGTGGGGAACAATTTAGAGATTAAAACCCCTCCTTGGTCCTTTCACATTTACACGTATTCCTTCTGCTAAGACAGTTGAGCCAAGTCTGAGTTATCATTCATTAGCTAAATTCTGACCTGAATGCAAAAGCTGGCTAAAGTATTTAAGTAAGTTTGGTCACTTTTTTGCTCCTATTCATCTCTTTTCTTTGTGGGTTTTTATTAAGTGATGTTTCACAGGAAAAATGAATGTTGGAAATGATGGGGTAAAGTCTGCTTTGTTCTACATGTCTATTTGTGGAAAGAGTATTTTTTATCTGTAAATGTCACTAACCTGATTTCACACTACACACACAAAGCAGCAAAAGATATTTCCATCAATAATAATCAAAACTTACGGATAGATAAAGTAAGAAAAATGCTGCTTAAGAATTCATTAGAGTTTGTTTAACGATGTTTACTTTGTGTATTTGGACATGTGTTGTTGACAATTTGTGCTTATAATGGTTATAAATAGGGCCCTACCAAATTTACGTCCAGTTTGGTTACTTTCATAGTCATAGGCTTTTAAAAATCATCCATTTCATGATTTCAGATATTTAAATCTGAAATATCACAGTGTTGTAGCTCTAGAAGTCCTGACCCAAAATGGAGTTTTAGGAGAGGTTACAAGGTTATTGTAGGGAGGTCACAGTATTGCCATTGTGACGGAGTCAGACCAGAAGGATATAGGAGAGTGCTGGAAGGCAGGTATATTAGTCTCAGGATGTGCAGGTCCCTGTTCTCTGGATAGCCAAACAAAGGCTACTCCAGGCCAATCAAGACACCTGGGGCCAATTAAGAACCTTCTAGAAAGGAGTAGAAACAGCTAGCCTAATTGGGACACCTGAAGCCAATCAGGGACTGGCTGAAACCAGATAAAAACCTCCCAGTTAGTCAGGTGGGTGTGGGTGTCAGGAGCTGTGGAAGGAAGTTATGCTGTTGGTGAGACTGAGTGTTGGACAACATATCATACTGAAGGAAGGAGGCCCTGAGGTAGGGGTGAAGTGGAGTTTGAAGAAGCGGGGACTGCTGTGGGGAAGTAGCCCAGGGAATTGTATTGTGTTTTGTGGATAAAAGGTCAGTCATCTTAGCTGATACTATTAGGGTCCCTGGGCTGGAGTCCAGAGTAGAGGGAGGGCCCGGGCTCCCCCCTTTTCTGCCTCCCTTAATTAGTTACTGAGAAAGGGAGGTCACTCTGGGCCTAGATGAGTTTCTGAGGCCCCTAAATCTGCCAGGAAGTGCAGGACCCACAAATAAAGACTCGGAACTTTGTCACATCATCCTTACTTCTGTGCTGCTGCTGGCAGCGGTGCTGCCTTAAGACCTGGGCTCTCAGTCAGCAGCCACCACTCTCCAGCTGCCCAGCTCTCAAGGTAGCGCTGCCGTCAGCAGCAGCGCAGAAGTAAGGATGTCATGGTATGGTATTGCCACCATATTATCTCTGCGCTTCTGCCTTCAGAGCTGGGCCTATGGCCAGCAGCCGACACTCTCCGGTCGCCCAGGTCTGAAGGCAGCGGCACGTACATAAGGGTGACTTGGTATGCTATTGCCACACTTACTTCAGCATTGCTGCTGGTGGGGCGTTGCCTTGAGAGCTGGGCATCCAGTCAGCAGCCACCACTCTCTGGCCACCCAGCTCTGAAAGCAGTGCAGAAATAAGGGTGGGAATGCTGTGACTCCCCTACAATAGCTTTCCGACCCCTGTGTAACTCTTCTTTGGGTTGGGACCCCCGATTTGAGAAATGTTGGTCGTCCCCCCTCCCCACCATGAAATCCTGAAATCTGTATAGCATAGGGTAAAATTACACAAAAGACCAGATTTCACAGGGGAGACCAGATTTCACAGGGGAGACCAGATTTCACGGTCCGAGATGTGTTTTTCACAGCTGTGAATTTGGTATGGCCCTACTTATAAAGCTTTAACATTTTGAATCTCAATGTCTGCCATTAAATAATTGTCTGACATCCTCTCATAAGTTCCCACCACTGTGAACATTTAAAAGCTTAAACCCCATAATTTTTGTGCGACTCTGTGAAAATTTAAATAGTTAAACATAAAAAAGCTTGAAAATGAACTTTGCTGCTATCAGTTGAAATGATAAAATAATAAAAATTGAATTGTGCCAATCCTACACATGTACAATGCCATTGGCTTCTGCCATTGTTGTAACAGGGATTGCTAAACTCTTCAGTCTCTTTCCTGGTAAGTTTTTGATCTCTACCACTTATCCTAAAGTGTGGTTCTTTTCTGAAATGTGATTGCAAAAAATGGCTGTGTGAGGTTCTATATTTATTGTTCATCACTGAGTTTCATGACAAATTTGTTTATTTGTCATGAACAAGTAAAAATATGGGGATGGATTTTGGAGACTGCTCTTGTATGGCTTGAGGAGCATGTAACCTAGCTTTACGAGCAACCTTGAGGCTGCTCTAAGTTGTGGTGGTTGCACTTGCCATAATCCCCTTCTCTTGACCGCTGGACCCCTCTCTGCCATATATGGATTTCTCTGGGCCAGAAGAATCCCCAACTGGCTGGTTAAAACAACTACTCCTCTTCTTTACACTGTCAAATAATGCTTTCAAAGATTAAGTCCCAATCACATTAGGCACATGGGTAGTCCCATTGAGTTCAGTGGTATTCTTTGCATGAGTAAGGGAGGAAGGATTTGCCCCTTTCTATAGAAAATTAAGACATGAGGGTTTGGTTGAAATGGAAGATTTTCTATTTTAGGATGCTATTTAAATTAATATAATGAAAAATGTGGGAACATACAGTAATTCTAACACTGTGAAATGTATAATAATGTATGTAAAAACCAAAAATAGTCAAGCTCTGTAACTGGTTGTCATTGATGTCATAACTATATCACTAACACCCAGGTAATGTTCAGACAGGATTTGTTCATATTTCATAAATGCCATTTTATATTAGTTCAGACACACCTGAGGTAGTGCATACTTTGGGGAATTATTACACTGCTTAGGTAGTTGAGGTCACTCCAGTTTTGGCCTTGTGCCTCAGAACATTGCCTGAAGACTCCATTAATCCCCTGGCAACACTTAGTCTTTTGTATCTTATTACTTAATTATACACTTTCCTTCCCGTTCTTTGAGTACTGAAAAGATAAGAGAGGCTTTGTAAGAGAATTTAGGTAAAACAGGTTGGCCATTCAGAACACTTAAGACACTTTAACTCTGGCTTTGGTATCCAAGATGCCTTCTTGTGTGAACATGGGAAACAGAGTGCCCTGTGAGACTGAAAGAGACAGCCCTCCTCCTATGGAATGGTCAAAGAGCTCTGTAAGCTCATCATGCAAAGGATAAAACATGTCAGAAGTAATGCAACCTTCTGTTCTTTGTGTGACTAGATGGTGAGTACTGAAATGAATAGAAGAGATGGCCAGCTGCCCTCCTGTGTGATTCCCTCACAGTCACAAAAGAAATCTAATGACGCAGAAGTGAAGTGCTAGGTCAAACAGACCTTATCGGTGGAAGTAGATGTAATTTTTGGCTGGCTATGGGTAACTTGTTGACAGGAGAGAGAAGAGATTTTAAAAGGTGTTTTGGCAGCATAACGTATTTCTGAATTTTATTTTTCTAATGTAACCCTTCTGCCCGTCAGAGCTGGCAGCAACAAGGGCCAGGTTCAGTATCTAGGGGTTACGTTCCAATAAAACAATACAAAACTGGCTCGAGCCCCCATCCAGTGACCTGGGACAACCACATACCACCCCTTTGGGAGCCTCTAAGAGTCAGCACTTCCCCTCTCGCAAGCACAGAGTCTGAGCGTACCGAAAGCCTTTTAATAACAGAGAAAAACAATGCAGCATTATATTAGGGAAAAACCACAAACAGAATTCATAAAACAAACCATGAGCCAGAAGACCCCCCACCCCAAAGCAGATGAGCTGTGTCCTTTCCCTCTGGTTCTTGAGTCCCACAATCCCAAAGTCACGCAAAGTCCCAAAAGTCCAACAACCCAAAAGTCTCTGACCCTGGTCAGTGCAGCCCTAGAGTTCAAAAGTTTTACCCCCTCCAGTCTGTGTGAAAATGTGGGGGAGGTAAAGGGGCACCTTACATGGTCCAAGCCCAACTGCCCCGCCTCTCCGTGCGGTTCTGCTGCAGCCTTCACCACAAGCCGCTCTGCTCCGCCAGCCATCCCACGAGCTGCTCTGCTCCGCTCCACCAGTCATCCCGCGAGCCACTCCGCCAGCTGCTCCACTCTGCCAGCCGTCCCATGAGCTGCTCCCACCATCCTATGAGCTGCTCTGCTCCACCAGCCATTCCACTCCACCAGCCGCTCAGCAATATATCTATCACACCTGTTGCTAAGACAGCTAAGTGGTGCAATTGCAAATATTGAAACACAAATTTAGGTATAGTTGAGCATGAACCAAGAAGTTAGGATCTGGATTCAGATCTTAATTTTCCCAAAAGCTGTGAGTGTTTAGATACATGTCTCTGAGTTGAGTCCATCACTAAAATTAGTTTTACCATTTAGAAAACAGAACTAAAACACATTGGCGCAAAACAAAAAGCCGTCACTCAAAATAAATGTTTTGCATGGTGACCTCATAGATGAGACGCTTCCAGCTTCCAAAGGCAGGAGACTTTCAACTGTGAGCTGCTGCTTCCGCTTTTGGGGTGCTTAGCTATGGAAATCAACAGCAACAGCCTTCCAGCCAATCTGAATGTCCATAATGAGCTCTAGAGTGAGAGGCAGCCACTCATTTTGAATAGCATCTGGCACAAGTGGGAAGTTACATCAGACTAGGAGAGAGCTACAATGTGCTTGTGGTGAATTGCACCTCTCAGGAGGTGGCCAGCTATACTCTGCAGTGTCTGGAGCTTCTGTAGGCTCTAGATAATCCTAAGTAGAGAATACTACCACAGTCCAAGCCTAGAGATGACAAAGCCATGCATGCTCATTCCAAGATTGGCGTTGGAGAGGAATAAACCAAAAATGTGTTTTAAAATATAATATTGGAAATCAGTTTAACTTGCAAATGAAACTTTTGTGGAAGTCTTTAAATGGCAAAAGGTCTGATTCTCATTTACACTATGGTCCTGCGTGCCATTCTAGGTTACAGCTACCCCGCATTTGAAAGCTCTGTTACGCTACCAAAGTGGTGTGTAGTGTAAATGAGAATCGCACTTGCATCTTTAGATTCAGCTGAGTATGGGAAAGGGCTTTTGGGGTGGCTGGGATGAGGAAGGACTCTCCCTTCTGTCAAAAGCTGCAGCCATCTGAACCCAGTAAGGAGGAAGGTGTGTGCATTCAGGAAGCCTATTTCTGCCTAGGAAAGGTAGGACATCTGCACGATTCAAAGCGTATAAGGCACAGCTACAAGTTATTGCTGGTATGTTCTGAGCTGCTGTTCTGGAGTTTCACATTCAGCTTTATCTGTAGCATTTTACTTTCCACTGTATTTCTGAGGCAGGTTCTTCCTCTCACTATCTGCTTTTGGACAACATTTGTTTTGGCCAAGGAGGCCTAGATGAGATTCTACACTAACAAGGTCCATCAGTGCTATTCCAAAACTTGGTTTGAGGGGGATGGTTAAGAACTGAGCACCCATACCATCTCCACACGTCTAGCCCCATCTGACGAGGGTCCTTGGGACTTCAGTGCAGAGATGCTACAGAACCTGCCTGGCCCAATTATTTTTAATGTCATTTGAAAAGGGAGTCTTCTCTCAACCCTTTCTTTTCTAGATGATGTGTCAGCTTTCTGTTTAGGCTGTCATTTGTGTTGCTTGTTGTGTGAATGAGTGGAGCTGGGAAAGGAAACTGTAATACTGTTAGCCATTCTAAAATTCAAGGGCTCATTGTATTAGAACATGTTTTACCCCTCTGAATGATTGTTTCAAAAGTGATCTACTGTCCTAAGAACACTAAATGTACATCATTGAGAGTAATCCCCTTCTGTGTGGGAACCAAGCCTCTTACTCCCCAGACATGAGGACACACAGCTGCTTGCTATTCATATCATTGCCCTTATGAGTTGCTGGCTCACCAGCTTCCTAAGGGATATTGCCCTTTGTTTCCCTTTTGATCTCTCTTCTTGCAATTTCTACCTTTGGCTTCCCATTTTCCTATTAGGCTCAGTTTCTCTTTTATAGATGCCTAGAAGATGCCTCTTCATCACAATTGCTGCTTTTTCCTTAGAGGTTGCAGAATGTGCACTCATTCCTCTTGTTTCTTATTGTGCAAGACACTCTGGGACCTTACTATTGCCCCACATCTCCAAAGAGAGATCCACTTCTCAGCTGTGATTTGTGAGAGATCCATAGCCCGGGGCAGCGGTAGGGCAGAATCATACTATTGTTTTGGCACCCTCTTCCCTCTCCCACTATTTTTTCAGTGGAGGGGTTCTGACCAGTGAAACCGAGCCTATTCTCATACAAGATATAGAGTTTAGATAGAAGGGTTCCATCATTTACTCTGCATTATCATAGAATCATAGAATATTAGGGTTGGAAAAGACCTCAGGAGGTCATCTAGTCCAACCCCCTATTCAAAGCAGAACCAACCCCAACTAAATCATCCCACCCACGGCTTTGTCAAGCCGGGCCTTAAATACCTCTAAGGATGGAGATTCCACTTCCCTAGGTAACCCATTCCAGTGCTTCACCACCCTCCTAGTGAAATAGAGTTTCTTAATATCCAACCTAAACCTCCCCCATTGCAACTTGAGGCCATTGCTTCTTGTTCTGTCATCTGCCACCATTGAGAACAGCCGAGCTCCATCCTCTTTGGAACCCCACTTCAGGTAGTTGCAGGCTGCTATGAAATCCCCTCTCACTTTTCTCGTCTGCAGACTAAATAACCTCAGTTCCCTGAGCCTCTCCTCATAAGTCAAGTGCCCAGCTCCCTAATCATTTTCATTGCCTTCTGCTGGACTCTCTCCAGTTTGTCCACATCCCTTCTGTAGTGGGGGGGGGGGGGGGAGGTGTGGAGAACTGGATGCAATACTCGAGGTGTAGCCTCACCAGTTCTGAATAGAGAAGAGTAATCACTTCCCTTGATCTGCTGGCAATGCTCCAACTAATGCAGCCCAATATGCCATTGGCCTTCTTGGCAAGAAGGGCACACTGCTGACTCATATCCAGCTTCTCATCCAATGTCATCCCCAGGTCCTTTTCTGCAGAACTGCTGATAAGCAAGTTGGTCCACAGCCTGTAGCAGCACATGGGATTCTTCCTCCCTAAGTGCAGGAGTTTGTACTTATCCTTGTTGAACCTCATCAGATTTCTTTTGGTCCAATCCTCCAATTCGTCTAGGTCACTCTAGACCCTATCCCTATCCTCCAGCGTATCACTGCCACCTGTTATACAGAGATCTCCTGCCTCCTCAGTAACTAAAAGTCCATAGTTTTCTCTAAACTTTGAGCAGGCTGAAGTCTTTCAACCCAGAGTTTGAATTGGTAACAGCTTTCTTTAGAGTGTTCTTCTCGATCTTATCCTTGAATGTTCGCCATTGGGTGGTGGGGGGAAAGGTATGAATGTCGCTATAGCAGGTTCATGTGTGGGCACAAAAGCTAGTACATTCCAGTTCAGTAAGGACCAGTTCCCAATCTGGTTGCAAGGAAGGATTTGGGTAGTGGGTGGTTTTTAATTATTTTGTGCTGTTGTGTCAACCTATCTTCTTGAATCTGAGGGAAGTTAAAATGCACCTATAGCATCTGGTTGCTTATTCCCTTGGACATCTAACAGCCCACCGTGGGGCACTGAATCCTGAATGTTTGGCATCCAGAAAGTTAATTTCTTTTCTGGGGATGTTTGGTTGCCCAGTGGGTGCTTTCTACCTGGAATGTCAGCAGAAGTCAAGCAGTTAAACTGCCAAGATTTGTATTCTCTTGCTGTTTCTCAGCATGGGGTTGCCACTTGCCTCACTTCATTGACCTTAGAAAGATCTATACATCAGCTGCACATTCAATAGTACAGCCCTCCTGATGTTTACTGCACATTTCGCTGATTGAATAATATGCCACCCTTGGTGCCCACTGCATTAGAGACTGTGTGGGTTAGAAATACTACATGGGAGGGCATCTGATGTTTCAAAACCTCTGCCTCTTGCCTCATAACAAGGGCAGAGCATGCTTCTTACCATGTCTAGATAAATAACAAAAGCCCAAGGCCAACAAATAAAACAAAGTTTAAAACCACAAGCAGCCCTGGATTTATTCTCAATACTCTTTGCCACAATCTGGCCCAGAGTCGCCATCTCAGATTTCCCAGCCAGAGTGACGGAAATATAAGTCGGGGCTATAAAACCAAAAGAGTTCCAGTCATAATTCTAAGGATTGAAAGTATAGTCTTGTAGCAAGGAAAATGTTCAAAGTGAGTGAGGTAATGGGTTCTGGGGACAGAACTAATTTATCTTAAGAACTTTAATGCAATATGGAAGTTTTCCCAATGCTCTTGATGCAAACTTTGTTTAAATGTAAAATAGTCCCCAGTCAGTGGAAAAGTCCCTTCAGTGCATTCAGGTACAAACTGCTGATCTCTGTTTTGAGTAGCCTTTCCAATTGCTGTTTCCAAATGCTTTGAATTGGTCCTAAAATACAGTATGCAAAGGATGCCTGGATGTGTGAGATATCTTTGGAAATCTGTGCTGATCTTCCTACCCACTGGGCTTCATTTCAGTATCCAGTCCCATTGTTCAAAAACAGTTCAAAAACAAAAACTCCTTCATCTGTGCAGCACATTGCAACAAGTGTCACCAAATATGGCCAAGATTTTCAAAAGAGAATTATTGAAATTACTGGAGAGAATTCCGCCACCCCAGGAGAGAATTTATGATCTTTGGCTTCTGTTATAGATTGTTCCTGTCTGAGCCTGTCTGAAATGGAAACTGTGGCAAATCTGTCTGGAGAGTTTCAAAGCCCTTGTGCTTGTGGTTATGTAGGATTTTAATTTTTTTATCACTAGGTTTTCCTTTGTAGTATAATTGATACAATACTGCGGCCTGAGAAGTTTCTGCCTATTTGAAGGAAAGCAAAAATGGGGGAGGAGGGAGGCAAAAGAAGGAAAGGAGTCTTGCAGAATATTTTTTTAAAATCACTCTTATTGTGTCTTCTAGGTCCTTTAAGCCTGACTTTGTTCTGATTCGACAACATGCATACAGCATGGCGCTAGGAGAGGACTTCCGCAGCCTCATCATCGGCCTGCAGTATGGCGGAGTCCATAGTGTCAACTCCCTTTACTCCATCTATAACTTCTGCAGCAAGCCCTGGGTGGTAGGTGATGATCCATGTTCATTACGTTAGCACTGGGCCAGAAAAATGACGGAGCTCCAAAGTCAGACTCCAGTTTTTCTAATGGGAGCCCTTCTCTTGCCATTGCAGCCACTACTCTGCTAACCTTAGCGAGCTGTTTGGGGACTCCTTTGGAAGCTTGCCAACATTGCTCCTTTAACAACCTGTCTAACTTGCTTCTGAGTAACAACCTTGCCCTAACTACAAGGCATCTTCAGCAGTCTCAGATTCCGTCACTTGGCTGCATGGGAGACAAGAGCTGCAGTTAAATCTAGATCTCTTTTGTGGCAGTACAGATCAATACTGCTAGGTCACTGGGCTGGCTCAGGCATGCATCTTAACTTGTATGAAGCATCAGCATACCCTGTTCTAGTGGATATGTAGGCAGTGATTCATAAAAAGGGATTACATGATTCTCTGACTATTTTTTATTATTTGTGTTACGGTAATGCCTACAGACCTCAACTAAAATCAGTACCCCTTTGTGTGAGGCACTGTACAAACACAAAACAAGGCACCAAAAATCCTACACTCTAAATAGACAAGACAAAGGTTTGTGGGGAAGGGATATTACATGTGAGCAGAGTGAACAACGCAGTGATTTACAAATGTCATGTTGGTGCCATAGGGTGTTGTTTTTGTTTTGTTTTTTCTTTCTTTCTTTGGTTTTGTTGGAAGGTGATTAATTGAGAAAAGAGAGAGAAAAGGTAGAGGTCACATGAAAGAGAGGTTAGAGTAATGGGAAGAATGGAAAACAGGTGGGGTGAGGCTGAGGTAAGTATGTGAGACAACAAACAGCCAGTCAGCAAAGGGGAAAGACTATCCTGAGTAAAAGCTGTAAAGAGTCAGATGATGGCCTCTCTAGAGTCCGTTGGTTCCTGCTGCAGCTGCTTGTCTCAGCTCCTCTATGTTGGCTTCTCTTCCCCAAGCTTATATAGCTGCGGGAAAGGGGCTGGGCCTCATGGATGGGATTCTCCCCTACACAGTTCTGGCTCTGAGGGGCATTGAAACTGTGGACTTCAGTTTCCACCATTTGTATGTTGGATTGTGGGGAGAGAGACTTTCCAACGTCCTCTCTAGAGCAGCAACTCTCAAACTTTCCAGACGTCTGTACCACTGTCAGGAGGCTGATTTGGCTTGCGTACCCCCAAGTTTCACCTCATTTAAAAACTGCTTGCTTACAAAATCAAACATAAAAATACAAAAGTGTCAGACAGGGCTGGCATAAGATTTTTTGTCACCCTAGGCGGCGGCAGCATTTCAGTGGCTGCTCCCACGGCCCCTCATCCGCTATAGTGGCACTTGGGTGGACTTAGCTGGAAGCGCACAGTGGCCATGAGAGCTGCTGCCGAAATGCTGCAGAAAGCGCCAAAAAGCCGCCCTCAAAAAATGGTGCAGCCCTAGGCAATCGCCTAGGTCGCCTAGTGCTTGCACCGGCCCTGGTGTCATGGCACGCTAGTATTGAAAAATGACTCACTTTCTCATTTTTTCCATATCATTATAAAATAAATCAATTGAAATATAAATATTGTACTTACATTTCAGTGTATAGAGCAGTATAAACAAGTCATTGTCTGTATGAAATTTTAGTTTGTAGGGATTTTGCTAGTGATTTTTATGTAGCTTGTAGGGTTATTTACGGAGATGGTGAAATCTCCTTCCTTAAAAGTTTTTAAGGTCAGGCTTGACAAAGCCCTGGCTGGGATGATTTAGCTGGAGATTGGTCCTGCTTTGAGCAGGGGGTTGCACTAGATGACTTCCTGAGATCCCTTCCAATTCTGATATTCTATGATTCTATGAAAACTAGGCAAATAGCTAGATGAGTGGATGTACCTCCTGGAAGATCTCTGCATACCCCCAGGGATATGCCTGCCCCTGGTTGAGAACCACTGCTCTAGAGGATTCCTGCTGTTGCAACTCTAGGAAACCTCCTATATAGTTGCACAGGTATCACAAAATGTTGGACAGAGAAGACAGCCTGCTGTCCATTGTCCCATGGCGGTTCAGGAGCACCATTGCTTCAAATCCATCTACTATTCCCTACATATTATTAAGAGTCACAGTTCTGTGTGGCACAAGATGCTTAGCGGCCTTGCGTGTTTGGATGACAATGGCCCCTGCTGTGGGTTTTCGAGCTCTGAACTGATTCCCCACTGACTAATAGTAGTTTGGTGTTGCAGGCTTCCAGAGCACCATCACCACTCACTTTTGCACAGTCAGCGCTGCTATTGTTTTAGTATTCCTGGGCTGGAAGGCTAGGGCAAGCTCGGTGCGCAGATACAGCAATGTGTTTTTTCGCATCAGAAAGTTCGGCAGCCTCTGGTTGTCATCTCGTATCTGTTTTACAGTGCAATCAGTGCTCATTTCCCAGGCCCAGCAGCACCTACCCACCATGTGGATCTGCTTCGTGAATCCCAGCAACAACCAGACATTTTTATATGCTGTGTTCATCATCCATTCATCATCCTTGAGCAGCTCATCTTCACCACCACAACGCTGGTTGTTGTAGTAGTTCCGGAAATTTGGCAAATACAGAACAATTGTGCACCCTGAATTAGCAGTAGTCATGAGAATTGTGCTGAGCTGTGCAGGGTACATGTGTCTGTCACAGAGATGGTGGAGACTGAAAATTGGTGTGTGAGCCTGTGAGAATTTTTATAAAGGTGTGAAAATTATGGGATGGAATAAGCAGTATTGGATGGAGAAAGTGAAATTGTGGGAATTTAACTCCTAGTTCCCACAAATCCTTAGGTGAATTGCTGGTATCCTACAAAGCACTGCAAAAATGTTCCACAAGGCATTGCACTGGACAGCGGTGTAAGTCACACTGGGATACCTACCATGGTCCACTGTATTTTCTATTGACACAACTGCATGCGGTGAGGATGTGCAGCACTGATGCAAACAGCCAAGTGTGCATGCACCACCCAAGTGACTTACAAAAGTCATCAGCTGAAAGCTAGCATAACTTATGTTGACCAAACTTTATAATATAGATACACCTTACACACCTGGTTCAGGGTGTAATGGCCTTCTTGCTTAGCAGTGTCAACAGCAATAAATTGATACAAATGATCAATAAATAATATTAGCTTCCCATTCTCTTCAAGCTGAAATTCATTGGCTGATACGGATCTATAAAGCTGATCTATAAAGTCTGGGTCCTCCCTCCCAGAGAAATCACCTCCCTAGTCCCTAGTTTTGAATACTTAGGGCTCCTGAGAAGGCATTTTCAATACAAGGCCCTGGACTTTGAAGCTGGCTTCCACTGTTGGTCTGACAGAGCCTGAGATTGTTGACTTTTGGAGCCAGATGAAAAGCCCATTTGTTGACATGGGCTTTTGCCGGGGAACGTGATGGTATGACATATTTGTGCCTTCAGTTTGAGTCAGGGATTGAGACTGGGTAAGTTTAGTTGACATGTGTCAACTCATTTTCGTAATTCTGTGTGTGTTAGTATGCAAGAGCCAAGAGATGTAAGAGACGGGTATATTTTCAGAGGTCTAAAATAAAAGAAAATAAACAAATCAGTGCCTTACAAAATGAAGCTGGCTGCCAGAACTGTGTGGGAGAAATTGGCTCTGCCATTGTCTTTGCTGTGCCTGATTCTGCTATTCTGTGCCTGATTCTGCCTTGCTTTACCTGTGGTGAATACTGTCTCCTACAACCCCAGCAATCCCAGGAAAGCCAAGGAAACCACTTAAACACTTTTTTTTTGAAATGCCTCTCGTTCCCCACCACCTACACTCAAACAAACAAAACCAAACTATAATGGGGTGGACTAGGCCCTTAAGGCCCCATACTGGAGGCCTTGTGGCCCTGCCTCATCCCACCCCAGAAAAGGACAGTAGAGAGGTCTTCCAGGCTGCCTAGAGTGGCTGTGTGGGAAACAGCCAATTGACACCCAGCAGGCTAGTATAAGAATTGCTGCAAGGCCAGTATGAGTTCAATTCCTTGCTGGACCTGGAGGATAGTGGAGGGTACACGTGGTTGACTGAGGAAGCTATGGGACCTTGGATATAGTAATGCTGTTAGAGGCTGAGGGGAACATGAATTAGCTCTGGGTTGGCTGCTGGGACTTCACCAGGACAAGGCCTTGATGTAAGGGTGAAGAATGTGCTGGAGGCACAGAGAAGTGGCCCAGGCAATTGTAGCAGCAATGCAGTTTATTTAAAGCAGGGCTGGCCAGCCTGTGGCTCCAGAGTCACATGCGTCTCTTCAGAAGTTAATATGCAGCTCCTTGTATAGACACTGACTCTGGGGCTGGAGCTACAGGTGCCAACTTTCCAGTGTGCTTGGGGCGGGGGGGGGGAGTGCTCACTGCTCAACCCCTGACTCTGCCACAGGCTCTGCCCCCACTCCACCCCTTCCTGCCCCTTCCCCTGAGCCTGCTATGTCCTTGTACCTCCCCAATCCCTTCCCTCCTCCTCCCCCGCATTCTCCTGAACACAACAAAACAACTGATCGGGAGGTGCAGGGAGGAAGTGGGAGGTGCTGGGAGGGGGTGGGATGGGAGAACTGTTGAGGGGCTGCTGACATATTTCTGTGGCTCTTTGGCAATGTACATTGGTAAATTCTGGCTCCTTCTCATGCTCAGGTGTCCACCCCTGATTTAAAGGAATGTGGCAGATGGTTGCTATCTATAGGATTCCTGAGCTGGGACCCAGCGTAGAGGGTGGGCCTGGGTTCCCCTTACCAGGCACTGTGAAAGTGGCATGGACTTTGAGGCACCTCAAAAGGAGAATTGAACTTTAGTGGCCCAGCTGAAGAGAGGCCCTGAGAGTAGCGTGACCAGATGTCCTGATTTGATAGGGACAGTCCAGATTTTTGGGTCTTTTTCTTATAAAGGCCCCTATTACCCTTGTGAGCAGGGCCGGATTAACTCTCCTGTGGTCTTGGGCTATTCGATTTTGTGGAGCCCCAGAGGGTTTGGAATGTGGGAATGGGCTCAAGCCTGGGACAGGAGATTGGGGTGTGGGAGGGGGTGCAGCTCCAACTGGGGGGGTTGTGGTCTTAGATGAGATGGGGGGTTTTGGTATGGCAGAAGGTTTGGGGTGCAAGCTCTGTGTGGGAGTTTTGGTGTCTGAGGGGGCTCAGGGGTATGACAGAGGGTTGGGGTGCAGGTGGAGGTGTGGGGTCTGGGAGGGAGTTGGGGTGCAGGAGGGGGCTCTGCACTGGGGCAGGGGGTTGGAGTTTAGGCTCTGGCTGGGAGGTGCTTACCTCAGGCGGCTCCTGGTCAGCGGTGCTGCCGGACTAAGGCAGGATCCCTGGCTCCGTGCTGCTCTGCTCCCAGAGGTGGCTGGCATGTCCAGCCCTTAGGCAGAGGGGCCAGGCCGCTCTGTGCGGTGCACACTGCCTGTGCCCGCAGGTGCTGTCCATGCAGCTCCCATTGGTCACACTTCCCGGCCAATGGGAGCTGCGGAGCCAGTGCTGGGGGTGGGGGCAGCAGCCAGAGATTGAATGCCCCTCCCCTAGGGGCAGCAGTGGTATGCCAATGGGCCAGATTAGAAGTAGTAGTGGGCCATATCCCGCTATTCCAGTAGCCCAAGGCCCTGGAATGCAGCCTCTAAAGCCCCTGCACTAGTCCAGCCCTGCTCGAGAGAGGTGAATGCACCCTGTTACACAAACAAAACAAAACCTAAATCCATAAAGCAATTTACTTAATCTAAGATCTCAAACTGGCATTTGGCACTGCTAGAGGCTTTATCTGGTTGGAGCTGGCTCAGGTATGTGTTTCGTTTCTCTCATGCCTTTGATTACTGAGAGCTTCTCTGGCAAAGAAATCAAAAGATTTTATGATAACTAGAAAATAAGAGACAGAGACACCAACGGCTATCCTTGGGGATAGACGTTTTCCCCTTGTTGAGTTTTGATTGCAAAATAGACATCTTGAAAGGAAGAATCTATTTGACAAAGGTTATTGGAAACTTACTGGACAGACATAACTGTAGGGAGGGGGTGAAAAATGAAATTAGGTAATGAGGTTTTTCACATTTTGTTTGTATTTTCAAACATGATCCAATTTTGTGGGAGTTTTCCCTCAACAGTCTGTAATGATTCCTCCACAACTGTTGAGTGAATTGAGGTACAAAAGTACACTCATATTTTTGAATGCTAATTGTGAATTTTTCAGTATTTTAAAACATTTTTTGAGGGATGGAAAATTTATTTGCATTGACAACATGCACAATTTGAACTGGGTTTTTTTAAGTGAAAATGGGTATTTCACAGAGACTAAACAAAAACATGAATTTTCAGGATTTCAGAATTATGTACAAGTTCTGCTGTAACCACACCAGTCAGGATGCATTAGCTAATTGTAACAATCACTGTGTTATGCAAGCTATAGTACAAACCACTGCAGGATTTCATACAGGGTAATGATGATAGCGTTCACCATCCATCTCTCTGGAAGATCCTAAAAATGTATGGATTTCCTTTGAAAGTGATTAACATCCTCAAAGATATGTATGCTGACAACAAGTGCTGTGTACGTCATGAAGGACAGCAAAGCGAGTGGTTCCATGTGAGGACAACAGTCAGACAAGGGTGCATTATCTCGCCCATCCTATTCCTTGTGGTCATAGACTGGGTGATGCGGAGAGCCACCGAAGACCGACCAAGAGGGCTCGTATGGGGGCTGTCTGGCCAGATTGAAGATTGTGACTTTGCGGATGACATCGCTCTGCTCTCAAATGGACCTCCAAGAGAAGACTGATAGGGTAGATAGAGCGGCTAGATGCATGGGGCTCAAGATCCATGCTGGTAAGAGCAAGATAACGAAAGCAAAAACAGCAAGCTCGGTGAAGACAGTCCTATATGACGTGGAATTAAAAGAGGTGAATGATTTCAAATATCTTGGTAGTTACATATCAGCTGATGGTAATATTGAGAAAGAGATATCCACCAGAATTAGTCTTGCAGCAAATGCTTTCAACAGACTTCAAGACATCTGGAAGTCATCAATCTTGCAAACTAAAACTAAAGTAAAGATCTACAGCTCGAATGTCCACTCTGTATTGCTCTATGTGGCGGAAACGTGGAGGACCAACAAGAAGATAGAAGGTCGACTTCGGGGTTTCGAAGGAAGGTGTCTTAGACACATCCTTAACATACACTGGCCGCAATGTGTCACCAATAGAGAAGTGAGCTGACTAACAGGCATTAACAACATAGTGAATGAGGTGAAACAACAAAGATGGAGATGGTTGGGGCACGTGTTGAGAATGGATACTACCAGACATCCTCACACTGCTCTAAGATGGATACCACAGGGAAAAAGAAGGAGAGGCAAACCTCTGGGAATGTGGCAAAGAACTATCGAAGGCGAAATTAAAAATATGGGAAAGACCTGGGATGAAATCTACTGGTTAGCCCAAGATCGAGTCGAATGGAGAAGAATGGTTGGCGCCTTATGCTCCACTAGGAGCGAAGAGGACTAACTAACTAACTAATGATGTGCAGTAATATCCACAACTTTGTAAGACAGCTTACACCTCTTCACAGGGTGGGGGAGATTTGAAGATTCGGATTAAAAAATCGAAGCGCCTGACATTGGCCACTGAATCACTTAGCAGCGTAAGGGCCAATGACTTTCATTGGGATTTAGGCTCCTAGGTGACTCAGGGTCTGTTTACACAGCAAAGAAAAACCCACAGCTGGCCCATGCCAGCTGACACGGGCTTGTGGCGCTCAGGCTGTGGGGCTGTGACTACTGCATAGGCTTCTGGGATTGGATTGGAGCCCGCTCTCTGGAACCTCCTCCCACCTTGCAGACTCCTAGTGCCTGATTTCCAGTCTGAGCCTGAAGCCTACACAGCAATAAAATGGCCCTGCAGCCTAAGCTCAGATTGGCTAGTACGAGCCAGCCGCAGGTGTCTAGTTGCTTTGTAGACATACTCTTAGCCATGGTAGAAAATTTTACTCTCAGCCTTGAGATGCACCTGTCCTTTTCCTTTTAAACTCTTCCTACTGCTGTAACTTTCGACATAGATACGCCCAACTAGCTTAGGCGTGCCACATTACAGCACATGCATGATTGTATAGGACTAATAAGGGCCCAGATTATGCCACCCATGCTTAGACTGAGTAGTCCTATGCTTTGTATGTGGTCTTATTGAAATCCATGAGATTATTTATGGACTGAGGTACTACTGAATAAGGATGAATAAGGATCATCCCTTAGGTGCAAGGAATAAGCTAGCTGAGCGGCTGACAATAACATTCCTCTCAATTTAGGATACCCATACAGGGAGGATACTTGACCTGTTCTCATCAGTGTCAAGTATCTGGTGTGGAGAAAGTAAACAAGGAAGTGTTGTTTACCCCTTCTCATAACACAAGAACTAGGGGTCACCAAATGAAATGAATAGGCAGCAGGTTTAAAAGAAAAGCGGGTATTTCTTCACACAACACACAGTCAACCTGTGGAACTCCTTGCCAGAGGATGTTGTAAAGGCCAAGACCATAACAGGGTTCAAAAAAGAACTAGATAAATTCATAGAGGATAGTTCCATCAATGGCTATTAGCCAGGATGGGCAGGGGCGGTGTCCCTAGCCTCTGTTTGCCAGAAGCTCAGGATGGGCAACAGAGGATAGATCATTTGATGATTACTTGTTTAGTTCATTCCCTGTGAAGCGCCTGACATTGGCCACTGTTAGAAAACTGGATTCCAGGCTAGATGCACCATTGGTTTAACCCAGTGTAGCCGTTCTTATCTAAACAAGAAGATAAGATTTTGTGGGCTATAGCCCACTTCATCGGATGCATACACTGGAACAGAAGTAAGATGTATTTATATACACAGAAAGCAAAAAAAAAATAAAAATAAAAGTTGTACGTTAGCATATCAATTCTAAGAGACTGTTTAATTTGGATGGGCCATTATCAGCAGGAGAAAAAAATACCTTTTGAAATGGATTTCTGCGTCTGACAGGAGATAACAACTATTGAAGGTAAATTAACTAGGGAAATGCAATCAATTAGTGTAATGAGAGAACCATTCGCAAATCTTAGTTAGCCCTTTGGTTTATTGTGTCCAATCTGAAAATTAATTCCAGTCCCTCAGTTTCTCCTTGGAGTCTGAAGGCAAACTAACAAGCAAATACACGATATGTCAGCCAGGCAACTATTCAGTAGATTTAGTTATTTTCCCAGGGTAACATGTATACAGCATCTATGCATCTGTGTTTGTAGATCTGTGTGTGCACCCACTGTGGCGCATGGCTCTCTCTCACAGGAGTGTTGATCTCTCTCTGTGTCTCTATCTCACTGTGTGTAACTTTTAAGTTCTGTTTTCTCACTTTGCTAGTCAAAACAGTGTTTTGTTTTGTTTCTCTGGGATGTGCAGGGGTAGTTCAAGTAGTTAAGAGACGCAATCTGTCCTCTTTCCTCTAGATCAACACTCTGGTTGCCAACAAAAATTATCCTAGGCATGGAATTTTTCATCTTATCGCTGATGTGTGGGACGGGGTGGTGGTACTAGCGATGTGATTATACCACCAATGAAAGATTTTTGGATTTTCTCAAACACTGAAGTTCATCCCACACAATTTAGAAAAGTAAATCTTTGTGTGTCTACAAATCTAAGGGCAGCTGCCATTACAATATGTGTCCTGTGTCTGGCACATGACCTTCAGATGTTTTTTTACAAACTGGCAGTATTTTTCATACAGAAATCATCCTTTAATTTTCAAAATGCTCTTTCTTTACCAGGAAGTGCAAGATTAAATTTAGTAAACAGAAATGTTTGCTAAGGTGGTCCAGTGATTGCAATGCTGCGAAGAAGACCCAAATGAAGATACTTAGTAGACTTGTGCAAAATACTTTGATTGGGCCTCACGTTACCTTGAACAGAGCCTTGGAATTGCAACTTGAGGCACTTGTGAACCTCCACCAATGCTGATGAAAGTTCAGCAAGCATAGGCTAAGGTAGCTCTTGCTGCTGGGGAGCTAAAGGACTTTCTTCTCCCAAGGCTCTGGGTCCATTATTCCTTGAACAGTTATCCTCTTCCCTCAACCCTTCCTAGAACTTAAAATGTCTTCTTCAGGTTGAGGGGGTTCCAAGGTTTTTTGGGAAATTGTTGTCGTATGGTTGCAATGAGAACCTTCCACAATTGAACTTTCCCCGTAATTGAGGGTTAAGTTAACTGAACTTTCTCTAAAAGAATCTATGGGAGTTGAATTACTTTCAAGCCCTGTGAATTAAACCTTGTGGTTCAGTTTGTGAATCTCTGTGCACAGTTCTATTTGCAAATTCTCATAGCCTTAGCTCTGGGTTTGATTACACATTACTCAGCTTGGAAGGATTTTTTTTTTTTTATTGGTAAAAGTAGATGAACATTGATTTCACCATACATGCACAAACCGAAGAAAAAAATATTTTCATGGATAATAGAAATGTACAGGTAGTCAAAATAAGAAAAATTCTGCTTGAGAACTTACTAAAGTTTGATTTAAGGGTGCTTTGTATATTTTGACATGTGATGTTGACAGTTTTGTGTTTAATGGCTATAAACTTTAACTTTTACAATCTGTGTGTCCTGTCATTAAAAAATTATTGTCTGACCTCATAGCCTGCCCCCATAATTTCCTAGAACTGAAAATTTAAATCAATGAAAATTGAAAAAGATGCTTAAAAATAAACACTAATATTCTCCGTCAGCATTATAAAAAAAAATCAAATTCTGCCAAGACCACGTGTTATGTGTATCAGCAGTAGCTAGAATCATTGAGATGTTTGCTCCCCGCTGCAGCAGGCCCCAACAAGTAAATTCTATCAGATATCAGTTTTCATGGGTATTTGGAGATTCATCTCAACTTAGAAATCACTGAATTAAGAGAGGTAAGCAGTCCTCTTTCTGCAACATCCCCAGTCCTGATTGTTAATAACAGCACTGCTGACTATCTGAAAAAGAGCTTGCCTATTAGAATGGTGCTTATAGACCAGGGGTGGGCAAACTACGGCCCACGGACCAGATCCGGCCCACGGGACCATCCCATCCGGCCCTCCCAGCCAGTGAGGCTGCCCCTACCCCTCCCCTGGAGCCATGCCATGTAGTGCTGCGGCCGGGGCTGCGCGCTCCCCCTTCCCCTGAGCCATGCCATATGGGCAGCACTCCGGGGGCCAGGGCTGTGTCCTCAGCCCCTGCTCCGGAGCCACGCCACGTGGGCGGCACTCCGGGGGGCTGGGGCTGTGTGCTGAGCCCTTCTTCCGAAGCCGCGCCACAGGGGCGGCACTCCGGTGGCCTGCTGGGGCTGCGCCCTCAGCCTCTCCCCTGGAGCCACGCCGCTGGGGCAGCACTCTGGGGGGCTGGGGCTATGTGCTCCCTGGAGCTGTGCCACGCGGTTGGCACTCTGGGGGGCCAGGGCTGTGCGCTTCCCCTCTTCCCCCAGAGCCGGGCCAGCACTCATGGTAAGGGGGCGGAGGGGGATTGGGGGGTTCCAGGATGGTGGTTGGGGAGGTAGTCTGGAGGGGGTATCAGGGAGCATGGTGGATTGGATAGGGGGTTGGGTTCTGTGGTGGTGGTTAGGGGGTGGGCGGGTGGATAGGGGTTGGGGTGAGAGGGTGGATATGGGTTGGAGCAGTCAGGTGACAGGGAGCAGGGGAATTGGGTGGGGTTCTGGCGGGTGGTTAGGGGTCTCTGGAAGGGACAGTTGGGATGGGAGAGGATTGGATGGGGATTCTGAGGGGGCAGTCAGGGGGCGGGAAGTGGGAGGGGGCTGGCTTGGGGCCAGAAGTGGGAGAGGGCCGAATTGGGGGTGGAGCCTTCCCTCACCCGGCCCTCCATATAATTTTGTAGACCCAGTGTGGCCCTCGGGCCAAAAAGTTTGCCCACCCCTGTTATAGACCCTACTGAGATGCTTTTGGCACACTGCAAGGTGACTACATACATAAATTTCAGTCACAAGGTACATAGATCACTCAGAAGATCCTTCCATAAGCAATGGTTTACCAGTGAAAGATAAAGAAGTGTGCCATACATGCAACTTACACCTGGCAGTAGACTGTATGTGTAGTAGTGTGTAGATATTTGCTGATTGTCAAATAGAAGTTGAAATTCCTTGTGATACAAATTATTATAAGGTTGTGTAAGGTGAGTAGAAATCAAGACTCTGCTCTCTTAGACTAGCTCTGTTATCCCACTGTCAGATCATCACATTCTGAGAAGCTTCATGTCTAGCTGTGTGTGACCCTTGATGATAAACAGTTAATTATATGTGTGGTGTCCTGGCTTATCTCTAGTATGTGAAGTACTTGCTGAGGACTGTGCTTTCCAACATAGACTTTGTACACTGCTTTCCTCAAATAACTCGCTTAGGGTGATGTCCCCTTTGACACTCAAGATAAATGAGGAAGTAAGAGGTGAACTCTTCTCTATTTCATTCTGTGTGCATCATGATTTATGCATGTAAGATTGGCGACAGACCCTCTCAAATGAACCTAGTCAAGAGAGATGTTTATATGATATAGATCAGGTTCATGCTTTCTTTGCCCAGCACTCAAATTGGATGGTGTAAAACAGTGGTTTTCAACCATGGTATTTGTACTCCTGGAAGTATGTAGAGGTCTCCAGCATTCCATATTCTCCATATTCCAGCAGGTACATCAGCTCACCTAGTTATTTGCTAGTGCTTTTCATGTATCCTGTTGTAAAACTAGGCAAAGTCAGTACAAACTAAAATTCCATACAAGGACTTGTTTATACTGCTCTCTTGTACACTGAAATGTGTGTACAGTATTTATATCCCATTGATTTATTTTGTAATTCTATGGTAAAATGAGAAAGTGAGCAATTTTTCAGTAATAGTGGCTCTGATACTTTTGTATTTTTATGTCTGATTTTGTCAGCAAGTAGTTTTTAAGCGGCATGAAACTTGGGGTTACTTAGGACAAATCAGCTTCCTGAAATGAGTACTGTAGACTGGAAAGGTTGAGAGCCACTGATGTAGAAGACTCTCTCTTTCTAGTGAAGTGACAAAGAGTCCTGTGGCACCTTAAAGACTAACAAAAGTATTGAAGCATAAGCTTTCGTGGGCTAATACCCACCCACTTCGTCGGATGCATGCAGTGGAAGTGTCCACTGGATACTTCCACTGCATGCATAAAATGAAGTGGGTATTAGCCCATGAAAGCTTATGCTTCAATACTTTTGTTAGTCTTTAAGGTGCCACAGGACTCTTTGTCACTTCTCTAAATCCAGACTAACACGACTACCTCTCTGATTCTTTCTAGTGAGAGTCTCTTTTGATTACTTTCTTACCTTTTAAAAAACATCACCGATCATTTATTTGGTTGAATGGGTGAGAGAGCTTTATTTTGTTTGTTGCTATACATGAGTAGCTACTACTTTTACTCTCTCTCTCTCTCTCGCCAGCCTCTCTTTACTCTCAGCCCTTCTGTGCTGTGAAAGCTAAACCTATTTGCAGTGGATCTGTAATTGAATGCAAGCTGGTCCACTTCCAGCCTCTTTGCTTAACTCCTTCCCTTCTCTCAAGTGCATGAGGTTTATGCACCCCATGAGAGATAGTGATAACATAGCAGGCTATATTTTTCACCATTGTCAATTGCAGAAAAGTGGGTGGGAGAGGATAATGTGATTTCCGCCCTCCCCCACTTCATACCAGCACATTATAAAAGCACTGGTTTATTGTCTAATAAACAGACACCAATTCCCTCTCTCTCTCTCTCCCTCTCTTTAGTTCTCTCAGCTAATTAAAATCTTCAACTCACTGGGGCCTGAGAAGTTCCCTCTTGTGGAGCAAACATTCTTCCCAAGCCATAAGCAGATGGTAAGTGTCCTTTGTTTATTTTGATGATGATCTAGTTGGGGAAGATGCAGCGAATCTGTGGTTGGGAGTGGAAAGAGTCAGTCACCCTGGAAGCCCTGGCAATTTAAACAAATCTATGACTTTACAGACAATAAAGTACTAGCAGAAAAACAGCAGGCATAGAACACTGCCCTGGGTGCCTCTTTCCTTTTCCCTCAGTTCCTGGAAGCACACAGATGGTGGAAGAGTGAGAAATAAATTGCTGATTCCAACTGTCCTAGGCAGGGAACAAGATTGTTTGGATGTGGCTGAGTTGGGCTTTGCACTCTTCCTAATGCATAAAAGAGCAGGAAGATCAGAGGTGTGGGGTGCAGCAGAACTTTCTTATAAAAGAGTGCTGTGCTGCTCTTGATTTGTCTCATCTGTGACATAGTTACCATCTATTTGACATACTTACGAGCTGTTGGATTGTTAAATGAAGTGGTTTTGAGTTTTGGAACATGAGCTTTTATTGTATTTGGCTTGCATAATTTGCTGTAGCATAATTGCGCTTGGTGTTTGTTCATCCTATCTGTGAACTAGTACATACTGTACCTTAGACCTGCACAATAATTAGGCATTCCATGGGTTTCTTAAGGGCAGCAACTTCCCAAGAGTGCTGGACAGCTGTCTCTCTTTGAACCTGGTAAAGGAGCAGAAGTGGGAGTGTTTAAACAATTCAGCTGTATTCTGTTTCCCCTTACAAGTGGGGTTGACCTTAGGCAGAGGAATGACTCTTCTTAGCCTGGCCCTTTGAGAAGCTCGATGCTCAAGATGCTTCCATGAACCTATGACTCCTTCTGCCTCCCTCAAAGATCTCAATGGTCCTTTCTATGAGCCCTGACCCCATGGCTGAATTGTCACCCGCTTTTCAGTTTGTATAGCTGGGTTCATTTTGAATTCAGGTGCAAGGCTGGTGGGATTCACACACAGACCATTTAGGGTCAGCCCTACTTTTGAAATTAAAATTGGTGTCCTCCCTCCATTAGTCATAATACAATATCTCCTGACCTAAATCCCTTTGACAGGCCAGTACACAGCCCTGCAACTGAGAGGTCATAAGGCTAGAAGGCATACTCCAGCTAAGTAGATCAGGGCTGTAAATGAATAAGACAAGTGGAACAATATCCAGATAGGGCCCTCCACCATTTTTTGTCTGTTTAATTTTGTTAATAAGACCAATGCCACCAACTTCCCGAGGTCAACCAGTTGGTTTCCTCAATCTTCACTGGTAGGATTAGTGGTGATATAAGGATTAGGTACTGTAGAGAATCTTTTATCTGAATGGACATCCAATGAAGGCAGTTATCAAACTTCTATTTTGGGTTTTTTTTAAAATAATCTTCATTTAACAAAAGCATATCAACTGCAGTAAAAAATTGTTATGGATGTTGATTGATATCTTCCCTTTAAATATGTAGATCAATATTTAATGGGCTTAATCTGCAGCAAGGAGATATAGGTTTGATATCAGGAAAAACTTTCAAATGATCAGGATAGTCAAGTTCTGAAATAGGCTTCCAAGAGAGGTTGTGGAATCCCCATCATTAGAGATTTTTAAAAACAGATTGGACAAGTACCTGTCAGGAATGGTCTAAGTTTACTTAGGTACTGCTTTAGCTTAGGGGGTGGACTTAATGACTTGTGGAGGTACCTTCCAGCCCTACATTTCTATGGTATACTGAAAACATGCATATCTATAATTCTGAGATACGTCCCATACTCACAAATGTCTGACAGAGTGAAAGAAGCCTCCAAAATTGTTAGCGAAGCTGGATGGTTCTCTCTCTATATATATAATGTACTCAAAGAGTGATGCGTGTCTTGGAAAGTGTTTGGGTCCATTGAGCTGTGCTCCAGTGTTGCTTTATTCCACATTTGATTCTTTCAATGGTCAAAGTGTCAGGTTTTTTTATTATATCTGACTGTGGGGTGGCTGGGCCCAGAGATGGTGTGGCTGATTGGCATGCCATATAATCAGAGGGAAAGTTTTATGATTGGTGGCTAGAAAACAGGTCATGTGATTCAAAGGAGGCCACCCACTTGCATTATCAGCAGGTTTTTAAGTTCACCTTGGAGTAAAAAACTGCAAATGATTAGATATTCTTACCATATATGAAAAAAATCCTTATCTTTCCAGCTTCTCCAATATTTTTGGCTCTTACCTTGGTTTTTAGTCAGGAGGTATAAAGAGAGCTTCTGTGGTCCAATTGATAGAGTGCTATTGTGGGATTCTGGAGGCCTGGGTTTGAGCCCCTGATCTGCCACAGACTTCAGGTTTCCAGCTGCTTATGAAAATCCCACAAAGCATCTGGATGTGTGGGCACCTAATACCTTTAAAATTCTGGCCCTTAGTCCCTCTATACTTCCATTCCCTATCTGTAACATTGTGATAATAGCACTGCCCTACTTCATAAGAGAAATGTTAGATTGTGGGGTGCTCAGATGCTACAGTCATGGGGGCCAGATAAGTTCCTAAGACAGACAGATAACAGAATGGTGTGTTCTTTACACGGGGCTACAGTTTGTCCTAGTTTAAGTCACATTAATTTGAAAGGCCCAATTTCATGTAATCATATCAACCAGTTATGAGGACACTTTGCCATCCAAGATGCTCCAGTACAGATGTGAATTTCCCTTGCCCTCACATCAGGACTTGTATTTCTAACAGAGCTGGGCAAACTGTTCGTTGCAGATAAATTACCTGACAGATAAAGCTTCCCCCCCACTCCCATTTAGAAATCATCTGTAGGTTCATCCAGATGTATTTGTTGTTCGTGAGATAGTTTGGATAAGCAATTTCAGGCCGGTGGGTAGCATTGTAGCACTGTTTTGACTCCTGGAAAGAACGATGGAACCCTTTTAAACAGGAAAATAACAAATGGCAAATAATTTCTTATCAGATGCGGAACTTGCCAAGCCAGTTTGCGGCAGCCTTGTCAGCGCCGTGCAGAGCCCGCAGACCACCATCAAAGCTGGTCAGGGAGCACTCACCAGTGATGTGTGACATTGTCTGTCTTTGGCCACAGCCACACGTGGGGTCCTCTTATTGGCTCCAGGTGTGAAGGATGGCTGCACATTGGCTCTGACCTGTTCGACAATACTGAAAATAACGAACGGCTGATGATCTCACTTGTGCGCAAACACTATTGTTCCGTACAAATATGAGTATCCTTATGAAGAGCATCTACTCCCCAACCATGAGGCAAACAAAACCTCATTTGTGCAAAGAGACTAGAAAGGGGCATGTAGGTGATGGGTGCTTTTCCCAATCTCTGCCACACACATCTGCACTGTCCTGCTTCAGCTTGCCCATATGTAAAATGGGGGTAATAATACTTTCCCACCTCACGGAGGTGTTGTGGAACTAAGTTTGTTGGGGTTTGTAAAGCATTTGGTGACCCTTGTATGGCAGGCACTATAGAAGTGTTTATGAAAATATTTGAATTAAATCACTTCTTAAAGTAAAATTTCCAGTTGTCAGATCAGAAAATGCATCTTTGCATGTTCAAACTTTTCCAGATGCTAATAGGCTCCTATTTGGAAAGGGGTATGGATGAGAACTAGTCATAAAGCAGGTGAGAAAATGGTGTGTGTGTGGAAGGAGAATTCTGCGATGGAAACTTTTGACCCTCCTCAGTCTCCAAAAATATTTTCTGTTAAAATGTTCAGTGGAAAATTTATACCTTTTGCCAGAAAACCAAACAATTCTGACAAACTGAAAATTGTGAGGGAAAATTGGCACTCCTCTGTGAAAATATTAATGCAGTTGAACACCTGACTTTCTGTCAAAAAGAAATTTTGATGGAAAATTTTCGATTACGCATAACTAGTCACGTTAAAGAGATATTACAGGGGCTGAGATTTTTACAATGGAGAGGATTTGATTGAGTAACAACCTCCATCTTCTCTCATTATGGGCAGTAAATCAATGAAAACACTGGTATATTGGATAAAATGTGCTTCAAACTAACCTCTCTGGAGCAGACTGCTGTAGTAGCAACAGCACCGTGTGCTGCACACACAACTAGTGTAAATAGGGTAACCAGACAGCAAGTGTGAAAAATTGGGATGGGGGTGGGGGGTAATAGGAACCTATATAGGAAATAGACCCCAAAATCAGGACTGTCCCTATAAAATCGGGACGTCTGGTCACCCTAAGTATAAATATTCCTCCTCAGGAGCAGTGAGTGTTTGTTTCCCGTTCAGCCATAGTGCCTGCATTGCTCTGTGGTCACCCCGTCTGGCCATCTAAAAAGTGGAACTCACAGGCTCCAAAAGGGATTTCCTTCCATCTTGGGGCTGGTGGCCCCAATAAAATGACCTCAGGAGAATGGTCACTTTAAAAAGAGAGAGAGATTGTTGAGGGAGTCCTCAGGAGTAGAACAATTGCCAGAGGCTTAATTTTCACATAAAATTCAATGAAAAAGCAACATTTGTATATGTTAAAGTATATGGTACCAGTTGTATATGGTTAAAGTAACAGAGACTGACTAACATAAGCAAGGCAGAGACAGAAAGTCTGTGATAGAAATAAAACCATTTTATTGCTTAGAAGAAAAGGACACTATAAAAATTGAACATTGTGCGGTATTACCTTAAAGACAATATACATTCATTGAGTATAAAATTTATAAATAACATGGAGGAAAACTGTAAACAGTGTTACAGAATTTAGCAACAAATACATTTCTTCTGGATAAATTTTCTCCCAGGCTTCGTTTCCTTCCCCCAAATTTCTGTAACTACCAGCAACAATAGAGGGGCTCAATGAAGAAAAGGGAGTGACCAAGATACTGATAAAGCCACTACAATAAAAGCAGCAACATAGGCTTAGCGGATTTTTTTTTAAGGATTTTGTCAAGATTTGGTGGACAGAAAACTTTGACCTGCATTAAAAAAAAAAAAAAAAAAAAAAAGTTTGTACCATCCTTTGAATTTCGCCCCTCCCTCCCAAAAAACAAAGGATTCACAGACTTAAAATAATTTGAAAAATGGTGAAGAAATATACCTGGAAAGTCCTGTTAAACAATGTGAACTTTCTTCCTTGTGCTTTCACTTTGAGTTCTTATAAAGGGTTATTATTCATGAGCAACCTGAAGTAGCATTTTGCCCCACTGATGAGCATGGAAGGTCCGCATCGATGAGTCACACATATTAAGGGCATGTCTACACTTTGACCTGGGGTCACAAGTACTAATGTGCTAATTAGAGAGTGTAGCCGGAGGGGCTAGCTGCCAAGTAGCATCCCTCTGAGACGCTAGACATGTATTTGGAGTAACTAACCTGTCCCTCCACTGGTGCTGCTGATCAGAGCTAGAGTGAGTTTGTCTACTTGAGTTGAGTGGGGAATTACACCCCAGCTCAAAGTGTAGATCAGGATCATGTTTGGCACACCAAAATTAGGCCCTGATCCTGCAGTTTACACTGTGTTGGTGGACTATTCTGTCTGCACAGAGCCCTACTGACTTCAGTGGGACTCTGCACAGGAAATTCCACATACAGATAATCCCCCTCCACCCTTTTCCCTAAAGAAAAAGGGGAGGGGAACACCCCACTCCCAACTTTAAAAGGAAACCATTTTTAAAGAAACAAAGAGCCCCCCGGCAGAGTTGGCAGTCTGACCATTCCAGTACTGTGCTTGTGATGAGAACTGGAAAGTGAAATTGGATTTGAAAGTGAAACTGACAGATCTGTTGTCCAAGCTCGGGGAAGCAACAAAACAAAATGAAAATAAGGAAATTGCAAAAATAGTCTAGAAAAGAGAATTAGATTTGTAGAAATGGGGTTTTACTAATACTGATTTATTTAAAACCTAGTAAAAGTATGTTTGTTAAAAACTGATGTAAGCAGTCCCACTGACATCATCCCTTTCAGCACACAGCATGACTGGTGGGGATGTTGGAGGCCACATTTCAACCTTCACAACAAAGGAGAAGCAGCAAGATATCTGTGCAATGGCAACCCTTGCTGATCTGGGATAACACTACCCTGACAGGAGCTTCACTCCTGTCCTCCAGACAGAGTGCCTACATACTGCAGAGCCTGTTGTAATTCAGGAAGGTCTTGTGCCTTGGCAGGCTGGAGTGATCTTCAGGGCAAGGGAAGAGTAGATAGAGAGGCAGAAATTTAGGTGCCTGACCCCAAAGCCCATTAAGTCCATGGAAAGGCACCCTTTGATTCTAAGGCAAGCTTAGTCCACAGAATATCTGTCCCTGATAGTATTTACATAAAAACACCTGGAAGCCTCCCAAAAGAAATGTATTTTGTGCTGGTTTCTTCCCCCTCACTCTTTCCCTGTATTTGGATCCACATTTTAAAAAGCCTCTATGGCTGCATCTTTATTTGGCAAGGGAGAGGGTTGCTTTTCAGACCCCGCCTTTACCAGTCTAGCTGTCTGCATGTCAAACATATTTTTACCCTCTGCAATATAAAATGGAAATCTGGATAGGAAAATAACTCTGCTGGTAGCAGGGTTGGGGTTTTTGTTGATTGTTTGTTTACAAAGCACGTAGATACATTACAGCCTACTTAGGAACACACATCTTTTTAGCAACAAAATAAAGATTTTCACAATAATGTGATTGTAATACTGTAATGTTTCAGCTAGTTATATGATTTTAAATTATACAGTCAGTGAGCAGGTAAAATACAGAGCCACAGTTTAATGGAAATCCAAATCAACATCTGACAACGCATTGCATGACAAGCTTCATCTCACCTTTCAAAGCTTGGAGAAATGGCTATGCTCAATGATCTAATGACTGTTAAAGCGCCTTTGATCAAATGGTAGTTGGGTCAGGTTAGCTCTAGTAATGGTCACTCCACAAGTTGTGAAGTGTACTGGGGGAATTATCATCGCTAGAGACGCAGGGGCAAGTTCTGCTTTCAGTGACACCTGTGACTGCACTGCAGCTGCACAGATGGAACAGAGCAGAATTTGGTCCCCTGTGCTCACGGCCCAACTTGACGATGCCCACAACAAAAGGGAAGCAGCCTGATGTAGCACCTGACCCTAAAAAGCAACCTAATCTCCTGATATCAGTAGGGATTGATGGTGCTTATTGCCTTTGATAATCAGGCCCATAATTTAGGGGTAGAGACAAAAGGTGGCATTTTAAGTGTGCCTAGGCACAAGTCCCATTGACTTTCAGTGAGCTGTGTGCTCCTAAACCACTTAGGCATTGTTGACTATTCCACCCAAGGTCCCTTTAATCCAAACGAGTCTATGAAGATGCCATTTTAAACCAATCACGTGCATTCTGCTATAAGGGTTTTCTATTAAATGGGCCAGATCCTCAACTGGTGTAAATGAGCATAGCTCCATAGCTTCTGAAGTCAAAGAAGCCCCCAGACGATTGATGCATCAATCCCAACACTTACAATACACTCTTCCCCGTCTCCTACTGGCGAAGGAGCCCCAAACAAATTGAAAAGATCACTGCATAGAGAATGCTATATTGTCCCTGTCTAGGATGATTGCAGTGCCTTTTCTTGCTGACAGCAGCTCTACTTCCTACATGGAATGAACTGAAGATACATGTCTATGTAAGATAAATAATTATAATAAAAAACAAAAACAAATAATGCTGTTAAGTGTTGCCCTCCTCCCCCGTACACTCAGTAAAATATACAGTCACCCATTTTGTCAGCAACCCCTCCTCGTCACCATTAAACCTTAAAATATTTTTATTTAATAAGAAAATTTATATTATAGTTTTCTTAATAAAAACAAAACAGAACAAAAAAATCCTCCAGTTGACAGTGAAGCCAGGGCCTGGCCTTAGGACGTGGAATAAGCATGTGCCCACAGCTATGTTAACAACAGCTTGGGGGGAAACAGAGCACTTGACCCTCTTGGAATCCACTGAACAGCTGAAATTTAAAGTTCTAAGAAGTGCCTGTCAGGATGTTGCTTTTCCTTGCCTCAGTCTTTCAGCTTTTGCTTTCATTACATATACAGTTGCAGCCAGTGTAGCTGTAGGATGTAAGCCATGGTGGCTGGAGAAAGGGGGCATGAAACAGTGATTCTAACCACTACTGCAGGTACACTGGAGTTTCAATATCTTTTACCAACAATAAATCACTGACTCGGAATGTCAAGATTTCTGTTTTAAAACACAATCAAAGCATTCATTGTTTATAACACCAAATAATTCCACGTCCTGTCAAAAATAGCTTATGTCTTTATGTGTATATACATCTTACTTCAGCTAAACACTATTTTGGCAATAGATTTTTTATAGCAATAAACCCTAGTGAGGTTCCCCTTTCCCCCCCCCTCCATGGGATTGACTGATTTGTTTTTAGTGTTGATAATTTTCATTTGTTTGGTTTAAGATGTTCACAAGGGAAATTTTCTGCCAGAACTAAACTGCAAAAATTCCAAGAGCAACTCTGTTAAACAGAGAGCAGCTCAGCCTTTCACCTGCTGCATTGTACTTAGTTAGGTGAATTACCTCCCTGAATGCAGCTTTTATTTCAGAACTTCATGTTAATAATAAACCCTCTCTTCATGTTCTATGGAACCCCAGAACTTCCAATGTGCTCTTGCCTTCACACTGTGACTGAATAAGCAAGAAGGACATTCAGTCCTTGGTGCTTTTACCAGACGATTCATATTAATAATAAACTGAGTTCTCCCACTTCTGGAGCCAATCACACTTCCAAAATTCCCCATTTGAATAGAAGTTTGTTTTTTGGCTTTATTTACTGATCTAGCTAATTAAACCAGTTTCCCCTTCAAATAGCTTCAATCTACGTAATTTGTGCAGTGAGTGTGTGAAGAGGGCTTGGGGAAGCCAGAGCAAGGAAGAAGGATATAGTGCCCAACTGGGATAGTTTTTATATTTTTGTTTTCCTAAAAAAATATAGATTATATTGCTATAGATAATGATACATAGAAAGAGCAAGGGCTCCATAATTTTTTTTCTGGTGTGCAAACGAAAGATCCCGGACAAATATAATCTGACTGAAATGGGTGATCTCAGAATCAAAAAAGGTGATTAAAAACAAATTCAATATGACAGCATAGACTTTTTTTTTAAGTGTTCGAAGTGCTAAAATTTGCAAGAAAAACAGGCACTAATTTCATTGTCATCATCACGATCTGGTAGGAGTTATTGTCCAAGAGAAGCTCAGCCACAAGGGAAGGAGGAAAGGAAATGGGGAAGGGACTGTGCTCAGGGATCTGTGGCGTTGATGGTAGTTTTATCCGGAGGCGCCCATCCTCTGTACCAGCTGCAGTATCCTTCCTTCTGTCGGATGCAGGCATAGTGCTTTGATTGGGACCCTGAATGACCAATGTTGGAGAGCATGTCTGTCCAAAGACACTCGTTCTTGGAGGTCACGAAGCAGGGCAGATAGTAGCAGGGCTTAATCTGCAATTATAATCAGCAAGTGGAATAGGAGTAAATTGAAGGCACGCTTTGTAGGACTTTGCTTTTAAATCAGAAACTGCTGTGTTTGAAATTTTTTTTAAGCACTAAAGTGCTAACTAAGAAATTAAACCCCAACCTTGCAAACACCTAAACGTATTCTTAACTTGCCCACTCAAGCAGTGCCATTAATGTCAATGGCAATGTCTGTGTGCTCAGAACAGAGGTGCTCAAACGTTTCCAGTCACACCCACCTTACCATTCATGGGATATGTTGCTCCCCCTTCCCCACCATGACTTGCAATTCAGAGGTTCCCAAACTTTTGTTTCCTGAGCCTCGCTTCAGAGATTCATGTCCCATGCCCACACCCTTCTTTGAACAGGAGTATGGGGAAGGAGTACTCTGTACCCATGGGGGCCAAGAGTCGGGACACTAGCCGTGTGGCAGTTAAGGAAATCTTCCTCTCCCTGCAGCAGTCAGGTAGTGTTGGCTGCCGGGACCCAGCTCCCTGCCCATCTCGCTCCCTACCTGTGCAGAGCAGGACTAAAGGGCCAGGGTCAGGACCGGAGTGGAAAGATGCACCTATGAGTACTGGCCCCCTGCTGGACAGGGTCCTCTGCTGACTCCAGCCCACGCGTGCAGCCCTGTCTGCTTTCCTTGCACAGGTTCTGTCTGGCCAGACAAGTGGATGGGGCTGTGTGCACTGGAGCGGCGCTGAAGGGCCAGGGTCAGGAAGGGGCTCTCTCTGGCAGGTAGGTCAGTACTCCCGAGGCATAACCTTTGGTTCCCCACTCGCAGAGTGTCTGCTAACATCCCAGCAGAGGAGCATTACTGCTGGATTGTGACTGCTGCAGCGGTGAGGTAGCAAGGCAGGCAGGGAGCCTGGTCCGGAGAGTCAAAACCACCTGCACAGTGTCCTATCCACTTCCTCTGCCAGACAGAGCCTCCTCTTAGCTCCAGCCTTTCAGAGTGGCTCCATCAGGTGTTTGTGCTCCCCTGATAACCTTATCACTGTGCTCCACAGTGTGGGAACCTCTGGCTTAGAATCAAGCATGTGCCTAAGTATTTGCAGGATGGGAGCTGAGTGCACAGTCTTAGGGATAAGTTCTGAACTTCTAACCACTCAAAATGTTTTCAGGGGATAAAAAGCTGAACGCATTTTCCCAGCAGCTCTGCACACAATTTCACTGATCTGCAAAATAATGTTCGTGAAATTTTCAGAGATTCTCCTCCATCCCGCCAAATTATACCAAAAAGTTCACAGAAAAGGCACAGGCAGAAAACTTTAACTTGTTTATTATGTTGTGAAACCACGAGGCAAAATCTGTCTTGTTTTGCCTTCTGTAAAAAAAAAACCTCTGGCCCTTTGATTCCTTCACTGATAGTTTACCTGCATTATTGCTATCAGCTGCAATGAGCACAGTTCTAGGATTAGGCTTTTAATTGCATCTAACTGGAGGCAATAGATACATACCTTGCAGCCACAACCAAGGTGGTAACGATGATTTAGTCCTTTGCGCTGGGATAGAGTCAGTCGGTCCCATTTCTCATACAAGTTACACAGGCCAGTATAAACCTTTCCATCATACACACGACCTAGAAAACACAGAAAGGGTCACAAATTAAGTTGTTCTCAGGTCAGTCAGTCAGTTTCCTGAGCCAGCTAATGTTCTCAATCCCACGTGGATGCCTTTAGTCACAGATCAGCAACCAGTTTATTTTCTTCTATTAGCTATGGGATTAGTGAGTGAGACTATGGAACTTGCACAAGTTGGAAGCCTTGCACCAGCTGTGAGAATCCCAGCAGCATGCCAGTGACCACAACCATCACATTCACCTCAGCAACAGGGGAAGGTGTAAGTGTGCTGGCCCCTTAAGAGAGACATAGGACTTGCCATATGCTCTGTCCCAATTCTCTATGCATCCTCGTCTTAACAACTCACTTGGTCTAAACAGACTTTTCCATTTGTAGGTTCCTCGCTGTTTCTAATCACGCTGGCCTGTACTGAGCACACCAGCTCAGTTATGCATTAATAGTCCCTTATGTCACAAAAAATGCTCAACACTAGCTATGTGGTTTGTAAACTGGAGAGATTTAAGGGGAGAGGACAAAAAGCAGAGGAATGTGTTGCTGATGGAGAGACAATCCTCAGAGACTGGAATGCTACTGACTGATTGTCACTGCATTCTACGTTTTAGGCAATATTTCATCACAGGGGAGCAGACATGCACCGTCTTTAAGAACCTGCTTATAGGGCTAACCTACTGCCCCCATTCTGTGTGAGTGTTTGGCAAGCACAGATACAGACAGAAAAGAGGTCTGGATCATGAGAAACCCCAGTGGTCCCTTACCTGTAATAAGATACTGGTACTTGTTGACCTCTAGCTTGACCCCACAAAGACTCTCTGAGGCTTCTGTGTAGATATATTGAACTTGTGGCATCTTGTCAAAGCCCCTGTACATCTGAAAGAATAAATAAAAGACGTGTTAGACTCTGAGGAGGGCAGGTTTTCAGCATGCTGCTGGAATTTCCTTTGGATCCCTTAATGGTATCAGCAGACTGTGATTCTGGGCAGTGAACTGTGTTACTCTTGAAAGGGAAGAACAGATGCTACTAGCTGGACTCTGGCATATTGTAGGTAATGTGATTTGCAAGCCTCCCCGCCCACAAGTCGGCCAATATATCAGCATCTTCACCTACAACAGCCCATTATTATCTAGCACTAGCACACCACCTTTCCCACTTCAGCTCACTTCTGACCAGAAGTGGCCACATCTCCAGGGTGGTTTCCAAGGTTCACAAATGTCACAAGCTATTTCTGGGGGAAGCTGTACAGTGAGTTTGAGTTTATGAATCTGGTTTGCTGTAATTTAAACAATTTCTCTTTCCCCAAGGGAGATTTAAAAAAGGGGAAAAAAAGGCCCGAATTTTCCAATCTCCATTATTTTGGATGTTTCTGTTTGGATGCCAATTTGAAGCACCAGCCACAAGGCCTGATTTTTGGTTATGTTAAGCACTCACAGCTCCCCGTGACTTCAGCTGGGGTTTAATATTTCTGTATCTAAAGAAATGCTTATGCTCTGTATTAAGAAAACAGTCCATCCCCCAAACTAGTACAAATGAGTACCATATTGGTGATATTAGCATCTAGATTCTTTATTGTTTCTGTAGAATTTCTCTACCATTTGCTCTGCCCCCATGTCCTCTCTTAAGTGGAAGCCCAGTTATGTTCAAGTTTGATAGAACTTTTGAACCCACAAGTATTCAAGTGGATTTGAAATTAGGCAGAAATTAGTATGATCTTCCCCAGTCTGGTTCAGCACCACTCTTGAAAGCAAACTACCTATCATGCTGAAGTGTGTGATGTCATGTGGATAAAATAACCCCTAAGAATGAAGATTAAGGCTGGTCACTATTTTGGCTGGGGGGAAGAGAGGGACAATGACTGTTTTCTTGAAAATGTCAACAACAAAAGTATTTAACAAAATATTCATGATGCATTTCTGCTGGTGTGTAGGTTTCTTTTTTTTCTTTTTCTTTTTTAAACCAGTTGTATGGGTGGCCAAAATTTAGACAGAAACACTGGAAGATGAGGGGAATCACAGTTTCATAATGTTTTTCCCCCTAATTGCCCAAGCCCACAAAACTCGACTTGAGATCAAATCCTCACTGGAACTTAGGTTCACAAGTAGCAGAATGTCAATGCATTGAGCCTCATTGTCTCCTATAGATCTGCCACTATCCTTTTATTTCTACTGCATCATCATTAAGACACCAGCTTTGCTAGCTTGAAGTTTCTCTCCCACTTTTATAACTGAAAATATCTAAGCAAAACAAATCCCAAAAGCTATGAATTCTTGTCATTGTGTCAACTTGAAAGTGTCCTGCACACCACCTCCGCTGCTGCACGCTATTCCTGGAATCCTCTGTGGTCCCAGTGTACATGTCTACATACATTGTTCATTCACATACCTCCTTAACTAAATTCTTTCTTAAAACTCACCAAATGCCACCTTTCATTCATTAAGGGCCTAAACCAGAGCCTATGGACTTCAACAGACTTTGGGCCAGGCCCGACCGCTGCTGCCACACTCCCATTTAAAAACACATTTTAAAAAGTCTTGCTGTGCTCTGAGATAAAACCATCTCCTGGGTCATACAGGGACTTTCCTATTTGTCTTATCTCTCCATATTTATAGTGCACCGATCATTGTGGTGATCTAGCAGTCCTGTTACTGGGTAACAACAATATTACATAAAGCAAAATTCATTCCAAAGAGTCTGTATTCTCCAGTCTTACTTCTAATTATGCCTGACAACTATGTGAGGAAAGGATTTTTTAAGTTAATCATTCCATACCAGTAGAAGTGATACTGTACTACCAGATGAGGCTCAGGTTCAATTCCTGAATCCGTTCCCTTGTTCAGTAAATCAACAGGGAATGGAAGTCGCTGCAAAAGGCAGCATGCTCAGTACCTGGAGAATTACTTCACCTCACAGTGCAGTGACTCCTCCCGCTGATTCTAGGAGCTGTACTGATGGGCTTTAGAAGGGGATTGGATGGGACTCTCAATGGAAGGACTGTCACTGTGACATGGAGACTTTGGGGAGGGAGTGCAAACCTGTGAGAAAATCTGGGGAAGAGAAGTCTTCTACATAAGACTCTTTCCCTAATAATAAATACATCAGTCCCAAGCATTGTTACTGGATACATAAAATACCCTGCAAGTGCCATTAGATTAGTAGAAGAAAGTCAGCCATAAGCCAGCCTCTCTCTTAACTGCTACCCTCAGAGTCATCCTGTCACCACAGCTGTGTATTTTAGGAAATCTAATGACAGGGAGCAAAGTATTAATGAACACTGCATGGCAGGGCCTGCTACTGCTGCACAAGTTCCGGTTGTGTCAGCATTCCCATTAGCAAACCCCATTCTTGAGGATTAGGTGGAACTCTACCACAGAAAAGCATACACAAATCATCTGGTTCCTCTTATTTCATGATGAATTTAGTACTGTGATGTCCTGTGACAGGATTCTTTTCTCCTGTGAACTTTAACTGAGAGCAAGTTGGACACCAATTCTTTCTTTTTGTGACTACTACTGTTTCACCCCCTTATCGCACATTAAAAGGTGAGCTGCAAGCTAAACAATCCATTTTCTTTAGGCAACATTTTTAGGACAATGCTCCTGCCTAGCCAGCCTACAGTGGCATTGAACAAACATGCAGAGTACTAAAGTCTGATCTACATTTCCTTTTCAGGTCCCTGAAGTTGTCCTGGATAGTTCCTAGAATGCACTGTGATATCACAGCTTACAGTACCAAGAAATTACACTGGTGTATAGAGCCAAGTCCCATCAGCTCAGTGAAGATTTTTGGCATGCAGTTTTGAAAGATGTCTGAAGTATTTTAGATCCCAAAAGGGAAAAAAAATAGTGACAAGATTTTCAAAACTACAAATCTCTGTGCTAAAAAACCTTCTACTGTCCTGCATTTATGGGCTGGCCCTATACTCTCCATCCAGATCCCTTGGGAGTCTAGCTGTAACATCACATGATGAATTGTGGAGCATCACAGAAATATGGGAGCTGGCCCAAATGAATTCAGGGGACCAAAAAAGAAATACAAAAATAGATTATTATTTAACATGTTCAATGCCACTCTCATCCAGGTTAGCCAGGCAATTCAGCACATGCTGCTGAAGTAAATGGTTTGCTTGTTTTTCATTTGCAGGTGCAGGAGGGCTTAAACGTGTCCAGCAAACACTTACATGCTAGTTTTATCATCAGTACTGTTTACAGGCAGCTGTGCAAAGTCAGATGCCTAGTTAGCTTTTCTTTCCAGCAGGAGTACAGCAGGACTTCACCGGGGTGAGAGAAGGAAAGATGTACTACATCAGCTTCTGCTCCCTCACAGCATCAGCTGAATACCTTTCTGCTGAGCACTCTGAATGCAGCAGACAGACAGTGGGGTTTAAAAGAAGATGCTCAGATTATTTATTGAAAGTTATGTCTGCAGGATGTTCCAGTTAAGCTGAACAGTTTGATTGCTATGGGTTCCCTCCTATCCAAGGTCAGGTTAAAACATGAGACACAAGGTATCACCCCCACAGTACAGCACAGTGTGCCAATAGACCCACATTGGCCAACACATGCAATCTCTTGTTGAAAATAAAACCTCACATGCTTTTATTGGGGACATGGTTTCCTAACAAAACATTCTGGATCAACTTCTGCAAAGACAATTGTCCTCTGGCAGTCTTAGCATGGATACATGTGGATTAGTGCAATATCGGGTGTAAAGACCCCCACCCCCATATAGCAGCACAATCTAATGCAAACAGAACAGGAAAACCTCCTACAGTTTGGTTTCCCTAACTGAAAGGCTTTGGAGTAGATTTTTCACAACAGAGTGCAAATGTGGGAAACGCAAAGCCAGACAAGGTACGAGAACTGACTGGGGATCTTTTCCCACTCAACTCTCTTACCTTGTCTAGGTTTGCATTTCCCATGTCTGCAGGCAGACTTATGACTAATACCAGGGAGCCTGCTACAGGCTACTTCAAGATGACTGCCCTAAATCCCGGTCAGAATCACTGTCATGAGGAGGCCTTTGCTAACAGTGGGGTAGAACCTGTGTTATTCCAGACACAAGGAGTTCTCTCCTCTCTGGCAGTGGCCCAGATTCATGAAAACCTCTGCTTGTCTTGAACTAGTGTCAACTGCATTATTCCCAGACTGGAATGCCTTCCCCGTCTGACAGAGGGACAGACACTGCTGACTCCTCACACTTCCTTGTTGCTAGACCAAGGGAGTCCTAAGCACTTAAAGGCTGTCATGAAACTGCCAAGCCATATTTGTTTCCCCTTCCTTCTGGCAATATATTTGAATTGCTGCTGGGGATCTCGGCGAGTACCATCTGATCTTCTTCATATCAGACATGGGACAAACAGTGCTGTGGTGACCTTGCTATCAGTAGTTGGTAGAGAAGGCAGAAATTAATTGCCCTTACCGTGTCTGGTGGGGAAGCTATTGTTCACGTTCTCTATGATTCCAAGATCAGGCGCTTAACACCTGAAATATGTCTGTGTGCCTGAAGATGGAGAGCGCAGTGAAGGGCTAGAATAGCAGGGGATGCTACTGGGGAGGAGAATGAGGGTCATGATCAGTGTGCAGATGCTGAATAACGCTGAGGGGTGGCAAAGCAGGACTGGCACAGCATAGAGTGCTGCTGGTAAGGACTGAGGGGATTGCCAGAGGGAGGGGTGTGACTGCACTGTCTCGCTCTAGCCAAAGTTCTCAGTTGTTTCCTTTCATACGCACAAAATTCACAGACATTTTTCAAAGCAAAAGCATAAGCAAATACACAACCCCAGCACTTCACACCCTCTTACGTGAAGTGCAGAAATTCCACTCCAGGGAAAGAGCCCTGCTTTGGCAACATGTGAGGCTTTGTGGTGGCTTATGAAACAGGCTTTATGTCTCCTCCTCACAGCTTTGTTGCTTAGCTATAAACTGCCTTATAAAGAGAGTTATTGTTACAAGGGAGGCACATTTTCCTGAACCTTCACTTTGTCTAATATGTTTCAGATTTCTGCAACAGCTGCCAAAGGCCTTTTCATTCCTTTTCTTTTATAAAAGGCATAAACCAGTCTTATGACTGGACTGCTGCAGCCAAGAAAAACAAACTAGGGCTGATTTTTTAACATTACATAACAAGAGCTCAGCTAGCCAAAAAAAGAAAAAAAAAAGTCTAAAGAAGCAGGTTAAGTGAAATCTGTCTATAAGCAAGACTGCAGGTTGATCGTGGTGCAGAAAAAGTTATGGGAACCATTTCTGTTTGTCCGTGACTTCCTTCAGTGAGGCTCTAGCTGGGTCATCTTCTTGGTGCAGAAGGAAGGCTTCAGAGGGTGAGTCTGCCTCTCACTTGCTCCACAGTGTTGGCTCCCATGTCCCATGGGGCTGTGCCCAGCTCCCTCCTTTGGGCATTACAGCCTGGAGTCACAGCACCACTTACTCAAATGTGACCCAGGCACTCCCATCCCCCTAAATTGTGGCAGAGGGGCAGCAGGGCCCAGCCTGAGGGAGTGGTGCTTTAGCTCCATGTGCTAGGTCATAGCACCTACACTGGGGAGCTAGTGGTCCAGCCTTATGGTACACAGAAGCTGCCAGTGCAGGGGTAGGCTCCCTCTTCTGGGTCCTGCTCTCCTCCTCAGACCTTATGATCTGGGTGCTGGGGCAGAGGCTGTTGCTGTAAGTAGACAGTGCCCCCGTCTTTGTCAGAGCATTTTTTAATTTTAAAAAATCAATCCATCTCAGAGCAGTCACTAAATCTATGGGTTTGACTAAAATTTCCTGTGAGCCTTGATAAACAATGCCATAAGAAATCCACAACCCTAGTTATATGACTTGGCGCAGCGGAAAGTGTGAGTGGATGTGCTAGAACTGGAAACCTCGGGACTGGTAATGAAATGTACTTCTCATCTCTTATAAGTCACCTGTTTAAATCTAAACCAGGCTGAAAGTGTCTAAAAGCTACTCCCCCTAAGGTGCTGAGTGGACTTTGTGAAGCATGTTTGCTTTCTCAGTCCAGCTCATATTGGACAAGTATCCACATGATAACTGCCACCATTCTAACTTGTTGGCGGTCTCAGCAGAGAAGCCAAGGCAAGAAAAGTCTGAACAACCTATCCCCAGACAAGTAGTCCCACTTGAACAGAAGTGAAGCTTATTGGTAGGGCCACACAGAGAAGCCTGCACGTCCGCTGCCTGCACTGTATCTGCTGGGGATAAACAGGACTTCAGTATCCAGAGCTGTCACTCTGGCATCTTTCACCACCAGAAGTGTTAAGAATAAAGAAAAACCCTAAATACTCACCATTAGGTGGTAGGCATGACCTACAGACAGTCTGTCAGAGAGAGAGAGAGAGAGTGTGTGTGTGTGATCAGCAAGTAACTAGAATTGCCTTGGAACCTAACCTGGCATGAGGTGCCTACACCCATACACACCTTCATCTGCTTGACGGTGTATCGCATCGTTCCAAAGGGTCCATCTTTCATGAGCTTCTTCCCCACCACTTTGGCTCGGATGACTGTCATGAGAGAAGAAAAACAAGACACAATAAACAATGTGGATATTGGGACAATAACATTTCAGGGACTCTAATCCAGATGTTAGTTTAGACACTTAAATTCAGCAAAGCCACATGGGTGGATGATACTGTAAAATAAAAATAAGAAATCCCAGGACAAATAAACTCCAGATTTATTCTGTATTAGATGCACAATTACTTGCTTTTCCCCTGCACATATGCATATTAAGAAATGTCTTTTTGATTCACAGGGGTTCAGCTAAGTTTCAAAAGGCCACTGGGTGCCTTCTGACTATTAATGAAATACTTTCTTCCAAAGAAAGTATCCAAGCCCCTCTTATGAGATTGTGAACTGTTGAGCTAAACTAAGCCTGGTGCCTATGTCACTGACAGGAACCTGGTGCAGAAGTTCTACCACAAGAGGTTTTGGCTGCACAAAATGGCCATAACTACCCCTCCGTTACTGTATAAAAACCAGCATAGCCTAGAAAGTCGGTGCATGGACCAGAGAGGGGGCCATGACCAGAGAATGTGTTGACATGGCACATCACCTCAGCAGCCTTCACTGGTGGGGTTTACATTAAGCCCTGGATGCAAACAAAAGAGAACATATCCACTCAAGGTGTAATTTAGACCTGCCAGCACTCATAAATCTGGCCTAGTAATTATATTCTGTCCAGTTCAAATCATTTGGTGATGAGGGCCTGGATATTAAAGTGCTTTGGCTACTTACAAGAAATCCTAACTATACTTGTTCAGCCCTTAAGGTCAGTCACTCAGGGGACCATATTTTGTGCTGTCCAACAATGGTGGTGTCATTTAGTGAGGGAAAATCATCTCCATGCAAAGGGCAAGAACAAAGCCTGTATACACCGTAAAGTTCACTTAAATCCTCAAAGCAGGGCTAACGTGGGACCTAAGGGCTGCATAATCTTTGCACTGAGCCCACTGAAGTGAATTTCACTCTGAATGTCTCAAGGAGCAAGGGGCAGAAGGGCATTCATCAAATAACTGTCCATTGTTTCAGATTAATTTATTTCTAGTCCTTAATATTGCTCTTGGAGTTCCCAGTCACTGTGAATCCACAGCACATAGGTCTAGGATATCAAATATATCAGGGACTCCACTGGAGCTATAATAAACTGGGCCCTCCTGGATCACCCTGTTTTTAATATGTACTAAAATAAACATTAATCTGCACCCCCAGTGAAATTCCTTTTGTTTGGAATATTTCAGAGCAATTCATACTGGGCATCCATAGTGATTGAGAGCAAGCTCCGGACCCTGAAATCAGTTTTGTGGGTTTTCAAATTAGTTTACAGTCAATTATTAGCAGAATGTCATCCTGCTCTTTGATATTTGGGGCATTCAGCAAATAACTACCATTATCTTTTTTATTAAAAAAATGTGTAGGTCACCCACAAGTTTCAGCAAGACAGCAAAGATTAGAGGGCAAGAGAAAGGCCAGAAGGAATTACTCAGCTAACACTCATTGCCCCAGAACAATTGTATCATGTCATTCAGCCACAGAAATGATTTAATATGGCAGAAAAAATGAGCTCAGAGATAGCCGGTCCTGGGAAGGCTAAAGATTATCACTTGTCTTCTCACTCCCAAAGAGACCATTGAGTTTTTTAAAAACTGACCACAACCAATAATATTTTCAGTACTAAAATGAGATCTGAGTAAACCCTTCGAAACAGTCTTATTTTTAGTATATTAAGTCTTTCATTATGAAGAACCATTCAAACTACTTCAGCAATACCAAAATAATCCAAAGGACACTACATTATCATCAAGGCAGTGGTATAGTGAAGTATTTTCTGAAAGAGATTTTGGGTTTTTATTATTGTACAGCATATGGGCAAAAAGACATTGGGCCAGATCTGCAGCTACTGTGTATCAGCATAAGTCCACTGAAGACACATTGAAGAGCTGGCCCAACAATGTTGTCAAGCTTCTGATATTCCAGCAACCCAAAAGGACTGTATACATATTCCATTTCCTTTGACTTTGCTAAAGTTCTGATATTGACTCCTTGGGCTGGAAGGAGGGTTTACTTCTTTCAGAGAAATTCACTACAACCTTTATCTACTGGTAAATGAATGCACACCATGGGAAATGCTTCATTTAAACAGGAAAATTGTTACTTTGCTAAAAGGAAAAATCCAGCTGAATAACTTGGTTATTTAAAAGCATGATAAGTTTTGAATGATGGAGGAACTTCAATGGAATTTGGAAATGCAAGCTGTTCTTTGACGAATCCTAACAGCTTCTAGATCTATTAAGATTTTAAGTAACATGTTTTAAAGAAGAATAGGCTCACAGTTGTTAGCAATTTTTCCTCTTTTTTTTTTTTTAAAAATTTGTATTACAGTAACACATAGAAACAGCAATCAGAATCAAGGCCCCATTGTTCTAGGTGCTTCATGAACATTAAGAAAAAGATGGCCCTTCCTAGAAGAGCTTACAGTCTAATTCAGTGACGTAGTAACAGGTTGGTGTATTAACCAACTAGAAGGAATGGGGACGTGATGTAGTAAAAAGATCAGATGTTTACTGTATAGGCCAATGAACAGAGCAAACAGAAATCCCTACTAGCCATCTACCTAGCTTCCCTTAGGTCTCAGGACAGAAGTATTTTAAAGAGGAACATGAAGGAAGAGAAGGGAGTGGCTTTATGGACTAGTTCGCAGAGGGTGTTCTTTGCAGAAGGTGTGGAATAGAGGAAAGCTTGTGGATTTTATTTCTATTGTGGCAGTACCTAAGAACCCCCAGTCAAGTATCAGGGCCTCATTATGCCAGGGATTCTACATACAAGTGACAAAGAAGAGAGAACCCCTCTGAGGAAAAGGCAACAGGTGGATGAGAAAAACAGGGGAAAGGAGGATTAGGACAATAAAATAAACAAGGTATACCATAGGAGAAATGGGAAAACAAGTGATGGAGACTGGTAGAAGCATCGTGGCGGGGGGACAAAACATACATCTCCCTCACCTGCAGGGAGAACCAAGTTTTCAGGCCTTTAAAGGTAAGCATAGAAGCTTGTAATGGAATGCATGGGACAAAGCGAAGCCTGTGGATGGAGTCAGAAAATGGGGTGATAGGATCAAAATAACAAGCCAGACAGATGGATGATCTAGGAAGCAACATTCTCAATGGGCCTGAGAGGAGTGAGATGAGTGTCAAGAAGACGAGGACTCTGGTGAGAACTATTTCACAGAGAGCATGAGACAGAGGAGAAGGGACCAAGGATGGAACTGGAGGCAAATGGCTGTAGATAGCACATATGAGTTTAAAGGGAGAAGGATGATGGGACAGTAGTTGCAGAGGGTCAGAGGTATGGGTTTTGTTTTATTTTTAGGATTGCGGAATCCAGAGAGCTCTTTAGGTTTATGACTAAATTTCCCTTCCACAGTCCAGGAGGCAGAGTGGTGAAAACTGCTCCAAAAATCACCTGTTCAATGTCTGATTTTGGATCCAAAGTCCTTCCCCATCCATTAGAGCAGGATGTGGCTTGATCTTTGCCAGTTACAAACTGCCCCCACCCAAAAGAGCATCGTCCTAACAAAACAAATGAAAAATGTAGTAACTTCCAGTACAGACACTAGACCTTTGGGGGCCCAATTCTGCACTGGTTATGAGCCCCATACAGTCTCATTGATTTTAATGAGGTTGTCTGGGGCATTAGTCAGTGCAAAATTTGGCCACGGTCTTCTCAAAGACTTTCTCTTTGAGATCATGCATGTGTGCATGCAGACAGTGTAAATCTAGAGGCATGCCTAGTATTAACAAGTGTTGTGCTCTTTGTCTCTTGTATGACATCAGGGTTGCCCTCCAATATTGGAAACAGGATGAAAGTCAAAGAGAAAAGAGGTCAGTTTATCTGTCAGATGAACACAAATAGTCTTTTCCTGTATCCCACTCAAAAGAGGTTTGAGGGCTTCTCTCTCTCCTCTTCAAAGAGCTTTTTGTTGATAGGGCTACTACAGCCAATCTTTTCAAATATATTCTAGAGAAGAGAAGAAGGGTCCACTGGTGCCAATTCAAAATACCAGTGACAATTTATTTGTGAACTCTTTTGCATGTGTGTTTTTATTTTCTTGTATTACCAAAAATAGAATAGATGAACTCACTGGAAAAAAAGCAAAATAGTAGTTCATACTTAAATCTGACTTTCTTGAAGGTGTTATAGATTTGGTGAAGAATGCCCTTGAGGATTTTAAATATCTTTAAAGAGTTGGATTGTTTTCCAACTTCCACCATTTTTTCTGTGCACCCCTAAAAATCAGAATGAGAACTTCTTGGGCATCAGAAGTTAACTAAAATGAGCATAGTTCCTGCAGGGTTGTGTGAATTCCATCAAGTATCATTGATGGAGCTAGCATACAGTGAAGGAAGTACACAAGAGAGGGCCACATTGAATTCTGCTGCATATTAATATATTGTGAATAGGGAGAAAAAATCAGTGTTTGCTAATAAAGGATAAAAATAGTAGAGAAACCTCACATTACTGACGGGACCTTGAACACAATGAAAAGGCAGGGGGAGGGAGGTTAAAAACTATTTAAGATTCCAAATCAAGAACATGTTTATACTTGAGTGACAGACAAATTTAAGTTCTGACAAAACAGATGAAAATTAGTTCTTTCTTCCCAAACCTCAGTTTCCTTAGCAACAGTTTAACTGGAAGCACTTAACATAGTGCGACGACTTCATTAAAAAAGACTGGCTTTAATTTAGGTACCCGTCAACAAATTTACCAAAGTATAAGTAAATCCAGAACTAGGGTCTTTCTAAGTAAAAGTATGTCTCCCCTTAGAGCTGGAATGTGTAATTCCCACCTTGGGTAGATGTGCACACACGACTTCTGTTCAAGCTAGCATGCTGAAAACAGCAGTGTGGTTGCAGTGGCATGGGCTAGATGCCAGAGTCCATGACGGCCTGACCCCCTGGGAACATACTTGGTCAGCTAGCTCAAACTACTGCCCATCCTGCTGTGGCCACATTGCTATTTTCAGGTGATAGCTCAAGCACAGCTAGTGTGTGTATGTCTATTCTAGCTGGGCATAATCCCTCCTAACTGCTGTGTAGACGTACCCTAAGAGAAAGAGGGTCCCACTTTAAATTAATGCAATAGTTGTGAACAGGCAGGGTGATTCACTAGCTCAACTAATGGTCCTTTGTGCCTCTCCTCCCTGTTCTTAAGGCTTTTATGCCACAGGGTGGTCAGACAACAGTACTTCCAGCTAAGAGCAAGTCTGTGTAGTCATTGCAACACCTTCACGAGGAGAACAGCTCCCAGTGCTGTGCACTGTCTACACTGCTATATTACAGGACTGAAACTCGCAGTGCTCGGGAGGGGGAGGGGAGAGTGTTTTTTATAGTTTTCTGATTTTCTACCAGAGAACCTGATGGGCCTACAGCCTCAGACTCCATCTCACTCTCTTCCCTGAGCACCTGTGCACACCAAAGGAAAAGCCACGCTCTTTGCCAGGGACCAGATAATGTTGTAATTTGAGTCTACTCCTATCTTCTCTGGTACTAAAATCCTGCTCCCATAGACCAGATTGCTGTATCTGCTGAGTAACTGCATGAGGGCTGGAATGGGAGGGAATCCTCCTGCCCCAGGCTGTTGAATGGGAGTGGAGCTGCTCTGCAATTGTGGTTCCAGCCAAATAGTCCCTTCCGAGTGGATCCTCCAGGCTTAGCCTGCCCCAAGACCCTCCTTCTGAGAGCATGCTGTGAGTCTCCCCAGAGTAGGGCTCTGGGCTATTGATTTGCAGCCCTATCCAGCTTCACCAAATCCTGCCCTTTCTCCACACAACGAGAACCTCCACTAGCTTTATTGCCAGAAAACCCCTTCCCCACCTGGGTAGAGAGAGGGTACAGAATGTGTCCCTTACTGATTCGGGACCTTAAAAATAAACTAAACATTGTCTGTTTTCCCTACTCGTTTTTAAAGTGCTATGCTCTATAAAGCATCTGAAGTCAACAGCATTTCTGCTGCAAATTCAATCCAAGATATCTAAAGAAGCACATTTACTTGTGGAGATTCCTATTTTATTAACAAAATGCTGCTAACCAGCAAAAGGTGCAGTGAGCACTCCCCCGAACTCTCCCTTTCTCTCTCTGGAGTCCTATTACAATCCTGCTATGGCGGATGGGAAACTTTATCCCACACAAGTGGTCACCAAAATAGCTGCATATTTTTAAACCACAGCCCCTTTGAAGTGGGGCCTATAAAAATACTCCGATCCGAGACGAATGTTTCTCAGTACTTTGGGGTTTCAGGCTGGGTCACTTTGTGGGATGTGAGCGGTTGGCAAAGTCTCAGGAGTGATTCATAATTATTTATGTGAAGCTAAATTAGATGGGGATATAAATCTTTGATAAAATAAGCAAGGCTGCCACACTATGATTCAAAAAGAACCGAATGGACTGACTCTCAAAACTGATGTTCATTTCCTTTAAAATGTATTGACTTGGGGAGGGGGACAGAGAGAGAAGTATTTAGTTGTGGTTCTGAACAAATAATTTTTACAAATCCTATTCTCTGCTTGGGCTCTGGAGATTTATACAGCATGAATGCCAAAAAAGGACAAGAGCATATTTATATCTTTTTTCCCCTTTGGTGTGTGTTAAAAAAAAAAAAATGGGTAAATTTAGTGCTTAGGAAAGCACAGAACTGATAGCAGCAAGGTACTATGCAGGCATTCCCCTTGCAGCTTATTTATGGCTTGTATTCCCATAGCCTCCACAGTGTGGTAGGCACTGCCTACCCACATTCACCCTGCTCTGTGGGGCTGACCCACACCTTTCCCTTGACTTCAATAAACACTGGATCAGGCCCTAAGAAGCTAAGCAACATAGGAAGGGCGAGAATCCAGACAGATTTGCTTTATTTGGTTGCATAAAAATGCATCAGTTCTAGCCAATCACTCCTTGATCTGTCCATTATTAGTTAACCAGTTCCTTCAAGGAGTCACAGAAGCAGTGGGTCTTCAGGTGGGATTTGAAGTAGGAGAGGACACTGGCTTCACAAGTCAGATCATGAAGGGCAGCATGGAAGACCAGGCACAAGCAATTGTGAGAGAACTGGACAATTGGTAGATTAAGGCTAGAATCATTTGCATGGCTGAGGTGGTGATATGACACAAGAGGACTTGGAATTATTCTATGGTGACATGCTAAACACCAGCTAAACCACACACATGTGGCATGGGTAAGAGAACTTTGGAGCTCTTACTCCCATCTGAAAACAAAGGCCTCTACTGCCTTACTTAGCTAACGTGGAATTTCCATTAGCTGTCAGTAATATTAAGGTCTGTATCCTTTCTTGCAGGCCAGCAACTAGATGGTAACATTAAAAATGTAACATTACGTTAATCAGAGAGCAGTGGTGCTTACTACCCAGTGCAACAGAAGCTCTATCAATGTTAATCTACAGAATTCACTGCCATCTGAGTCCCAGATTCTTCTCACCAGAGCATACTAGTTGTCACAAATGTGTAGGGTTTTTCCTTTTATATGGGGGCAGGCTCTTTTAGGGACTGGGATTAATCCCAAACCCATTTCACTTGTGACCCAGTAATCAAAGTCTGATCAAGATAGCAACTCTGAGGCTCTTCATTTCGTTTCCAAGGATTTCATTTATCAGTGTGTCATTTTGGCAATTTTAAGTGGATCTGGTTCAGAAACTAAATCCGCAATGCATTTAAATAATTGAGGGCATAGGAAGATTTATGAATGCAATAATGGAAACAGTGGTGACAAGATGTCTTCCCAGTTGCCATGATATATAGATTGCAAAATACCACAATGCCCTGCACACAGCTGAGTGAGTAGAATGGATTAGAAGCAGAACTGTGGCTAGCAATGGAGCAGCCTCTAGGAAGTGCCATGGGACAATAGAGACTGAGCCACAGGCTGGAGATAATGAACTACTAGGCTGTGAGAGGGACCACACACACCAGTGTGGACATGTCCATGTGGGATAACAAGGGATGCACATGGGGAGGAGTGGGAGACATCTAATTGTTCATCCACAGGCAGAAGCAGTCAAAGCAAACGATGTGGGATCAACAATGGGACAAAGAAATTATATCCCAACAAGATCACTGACTCGATCAAAGCCTGGTCAAGCAAAAATTTATTTGCCTCCAGGAGCAGGACTGTACTCATCCTATATTTACCTTTTATTGCAACAGAGGCTTTCTACCAAGAGTATTTGCATCTTCCCTTTCTGCCTGCTCTGGTAAGAACGCCTTCAAGTTCAGGTGTGCATGTGAGGGTTTGTGGGGAACTGACCAATGGCTGAATCCTGCAGGGCCTACCCAGTTGAAGTGTCTACAACTCATGGCACACCTCACATGCTACCAAGAATCTGAGAAGTTTAATGTAGCAGTCACAAGGACCTCCTTGCATGGGAGTCACTCACGCTGCTTTCTAGGGCTGAGTAAACACTGATGATTGTTCTTAGCTGCTCTGTCCTTGCAAAAGACTCACTCTGTCTCATGGGCTGCATTCTTTTCCACACCCCTCAGGGTGATCTGTTAGTAATTACACCAGCGAGATTGGCTTCCTGCATCGAGAGGCACAACTATGGGCCAGCCATGACCCTTTGACAAGGTACTTGTGCCTAGTTTTATTTAGGCTCTTGGGAGGCTTTGCTAAATTGTCTGAGGGCTATGTCAGAAACAAGTGGGTGGGGTGGGGGGATTCCTTTGCCGGGGAGAAAAGTGGTAGTAACCCACTCATTCCCACTACTTCCCCAGAGAAGTCAAAGGTGGGGTTAAATATAGTGAATACTCCAGCAAGAGATGGGAAAATAATCTTTACTCTCCCCTTTGTGGTTTTGCTTTAATCTGCATGCACCAGAGTAAGAGCCACCTCCTTGTATCATCACCACACTAAATGAATGAAAACTAGAGGGTTCTTCACACATTTGTATGTTTGGGGGAGGATGAAGAGGCAGGCATGAAAGAATACTGGAGAAGGAAACTCTTTTTTTACCGATCCCCTCCAATCAAAGTCACTACAGTTCACCAACCCAGCCTTCCTGTTCCCCTGGAACTAACCATTGCCAGAAGAGGTGCTACATAGCACCATGAAGAGGGGAGATACAGAGACACGGGGAAGAAGCACACTGTCTCCACAGAGCTGCCAGGGAATGGGAGACTTAAATATTGATCTCCTGCCCCTTCGACCACACGTATCATGGAAAATGGCTGAAGCACTCAGAGTGCTGAGCACCTGCCACCTGAAAAATCTGGCATCTCAAGTGAGGCACCTAAAATCACCAGTCCCTTTTGAAAATATAGGACTCTCTTGTAACGATTAGAATGGACATTGCACCTTCGTTCACTGCACATGAAGAAGAGATTATATGTTGTAACTGGCTGTCGGGATTCTGTGTTAATGCCATGTCTCCCATACACCAGTTCTGGTGTTACAGAAGAATAATAGTACAGGACAGAGGTATGGCATTTGTGTGAGCATATTATATCTTGCTGTAACTTAAGAAGTGTTCCTGCTGTAGACTTAAATCAAATGGATGCGGTGCAAGCATTGCAGTTTACGACTTACAGTACTTTAGCAAACTGGCTGTATACTAAGGAACTCCACAGATTAGGCCGGGGTTCTCAAACTGGGAGTTGTAACATTATGTGGGGGTTCGCAAGATGCAGCCTCCATCCCAAACCTCACTTCACCTTCAGCATTTATATAATAGTGTTAAATATTTTTTAAGTATTTTAATTTATAAGGGGGCGTTGCACTCAGAGGCTTGCTGTGTGAAAGGGCTCACCAGTACAAAAGTTTGAGAACCTCTGGATTAGACGTGTTGACTGTATTAACTGAGGCACTGGACCAGATATTGCTGCCAAACCCACAGACAGAAGAGGGTGCCTGGCTCACTGGGATTATTTACCACTCGTGTCCTAATGTTACCAGGAGTGAGGCAAAAGTTGTTTCATGCTGACAGAGATCTCTGAGGAAGACTTGAGTTTGCCTGAGGCAAATGCAGACACCACTCCTGGACACATTCTTCTAGAGCTGGATGGAAAATTTTGACTAAACATGCAAGTTTGACAGGGGAAAGAAAAGCAATTAAAAAAAAAGTCCATCCCATCCCACACCCCAACCCCGTCTTCCAGCCAGATCTAACGTTCTCTAATGGTCTCCACCCTGTGGTTTTAAATCCTAGCCCCATCTGGCATATGTCAAGGCTGCTTGAGGTAGCCTGAAAGAGAGACAGTCATGCACTGTATCTCTGGAGGGTGAGGGGCACCCAATTACATGGCTTTATATAGGGGCCTGCATCTGTTTGCTATCGACTGCATTTGGCCAGGGCTGGTTCAGATTTCTTACTGCTACACATTAGCTAGGTTTGTCATGTCCTTTTACTCTGCAAATTTCCCCTCTGCTAGAGTTCATTTGTTCCAGTGGGCTATAATGTCCTGTCTTCCTACCATGAAGAAGAAGAAGAGACTAGGGCAATGCACCTCTTTCCGGAGAGACTATATATAATAGCTGCAGGCACCATGTGGCTTTAACCAGTTATAAAGCATAACCAGGGGACACATAGCAGGGCCAAGAATTTAAGAAGCAAAGTTGCAAACCACAAGTGGAATAAATATGGTTGTTTTGGGGTCCCCCATCCAGCTTAATGAATGGAAGAGTATATTATTTGTATTGTGTGGTAGCAGGTAGGAGGCCCAGTTATCCCTCATCACAGATGCCACATGACATCTAATGACCTCATATATATAATTAGCTGTTTGTATTGGAAATGTGGAAATCTGAGTGTAGAAAATATTTATTAAAATAGTAAGACACCATTTTTAAGCTTCCTCCACTAGTAACAGTTTTACATCCCTCGTGTTGTATCTCACACTGGATCCCACATGGGCCTCAGCCCTTTGGAACATTAGCAGTGGGAATGGAGAAAGAGGAGAGAACTTTGTGGAAACAATTGAGCAGCCTCTGATCTAGACATACTGTTCAGGTCCCCATAAACAAATGTAAAACTCCTAAATTCCCCCATAATAGTCCTCTCTGCCTAATTCCTAACATCCATGTTCACTCCTGTACATCCCATCACCCAGAGCTACTTTAAAAAAAAATATGTATATATGTGTAATCATTTGTAACTTGAATCTTTAAAGTGCTTTACATAGATAGATGGTTTGCTGTATGCCAAAAGACTTGTCAGGGAAATTTGCAGGAAACACCTTGCAGAGCGCACACAGCAAAGACAAAGGAAGGGAAAAAAGCCCTGGGAAAACATGCAAGGTCCATTGTTACTCATTCTTACATCTACTAAAGTGTTCTTAGCTCAAGAGAGGGCAGGCAGCACGGAGACACTCATTGGAAACGGCACATGAAGCAGTTGTTTGAGCCAGAAGAATTCCCACACCTCATTAGTTTAGATTCCCAGCTTGTGTCAGCAAAGCATTCTGGGCTGGCCATAGATTTAACTACACTGGCACGTGGGCTGCAGGGTAAGTGTGCCTACAGCTTGGAGAGACCCTTAGCAAAGGGAAGCACTGAAGGCACCTCTTCCATCTAGCTGGGGGGGAGGAGAGGGAGAATGTAATGGGATGGGGGTGTCGGGAGCATATTTTCATCTAAAATAATTTTTGGATAAGGCTGCTTTGCAGTAAAAAAGCTCAGTGGGGTGGGGCAAACCACAGAATTAAAAGCAAGGGGTGTATGGAGGAGAGTGTCTTGGGAACAGACTGGGCAGGTGCCCTCACTTCTCCAAAGGATGAACTCAGCAGAGTGCCTATTTACTCCTCTTGTTTGGCTGGCAATTGCCAAAGCGGGAAGATTTGCTTTCAGTGGAGGCTAGTGATGTCGGAAGGTGGGTTGGCAAAACCAACACAAAAAAGCATTTCCAGGATCAATTTACAGTCATGAGTAAAAAGAACTGGTGTGTGACTCAAAACTGGTCCAGCAGGGCTTCCTCTGGAGGCACCTCCACAACTTGCCTTTGGGCCACATGTGGGTTCTGAGTTTAAGGTTTATTAACCCCTCCCCCAATTCTGGAAGCAAGGGTGGGCTGGGTATAGGGCGGCACATGCCGAAGTTGAGAAGTTCGTCTTTGACAGACAGGCTGTCCTTTCTCACAGCTCTTGTGTATGGTTAGGAGGGAGCCATGGGTCTAAGTGTTCAATTTGGGGAGTATGGCAGAGCTGTGGAGAGACCCATTAGGGGCAAACTGAAACCATGTGTGGTATTAATGAAACGAGGAGCTGGTGCGCAGGGCTGATTGCAGCAGGAACATTTATTGGTTGGCTGGAATGTGCATCTGGCATTGATCGTTTCCCCAGCCATCAAGTGAGCAGTAATGTGGAAAGCAAACTGCAGCTTATAAAGAAAGGTGAATTTGCTAATGAAGTGCAATTTGAGGAACAGCCTTTGTAAGGAGAAAGTCCATGTTTTTGTTCATTATTTTAGTAAAAAGTTATGGGTGAAACTCACTTTGTATCTCTGGTGACCACAGCCTGGAGTCTGAATTTCATGAAACACTGGCACGGCAGCTAAAAGAGACAGGGCAATAATCTGGAGGGCCTGAAACCACAATGGGCCCTATTCCACCATCCTAACTCACCCTTAGTAACTTACTCCCTTGAAATCACTGGGACTGTTTGCAGTATTATTGAACCTGAGTAAGGGGAGCAGAATTAGTCCCCAAGACACAGGAATGCACACCAGCTCACACTGCACATTTGAAGCACAGTCTCTTAGATAATGCTGAGCCAAACAGAGAATCAGCTGTTCTGTTGGCAGCTGGCCCTCTTGGTATTTACCATAGAGGATGTGAACGAGTAAGCCATTATCTTGCAACTGGTGTCTTGCTTTCAGCACAAGCATGGTAGAGAAGCCCCTTTCACCTATTTTCTGGGGCGTGTCTAGATAGATAGGTAGAGGCAGCTCGCAGATATCTGTGTAGGAGCTGTAACAATTTTACCGCCTGCTCTGCCGCAGTGCCGCATTCACACAGATCCTGGAATCTTAGGCCTCTAACATGGAGAATGCTGGTTCATGTCTTGCGCTTAACACTGAGAAATTAAAACTGTGATTGGGAAAGGCAAATCTACATGAGGTGAAAAAACTGGCCGGAACTTGTTCCTGAGTTACTGCATCTCCTTTCTGGGATATGTGGTGTTAGAAAATACAACTACACACCTTTAATTATATTTTTCAAACAGCTAATAAAATAATTCCTGAGCAAAGTCTGCCCTCTTGCTTCTTCCCTTTAATTTACAGTGCAATCTCCAAACATAGTGAGTGCTGAAATCTAAATGGGCCAACAACATGTACCAGAAGGAGGGGAGAGTCTGGCTTGGGAACGTCTGGGGAAAAGTTTCTGTTGGACAGAAGAATTAGGGCAGTCCTAATGCCCAATAAAACTTTACAAAAAGGGAGAGTCAAAAGCTCCATGGACGCTACTTAATCACTGACATGTAAGAGGATTCTCCTTTCTCAAGCACCTCGCCCAACTGGGACAGGTGCCAGCATTTTGTGACGAGACAGGCCTCTACTGATCACATGTTTTACACACATTTTTGCACGTAGGAGCTAGAGTGTAAGAGCTCTTTGGAAACATGTATAGATTTCAAGGGTACTGGGTGGGCCTACAAATTCCTTCCTGCATTAGAAAACCTGTTTAAGTTGATAGACTAAGCAGCTGTCCACGCCAAAAGGGACATATATATTTAACCAGGTCCCAAACTACATGTGCTATTCTGCTTTTCATATTTGCACTGGACCTGAGAATAACCTAGTATCAGGCCTGCTTTTTAGGGAAGCTGAAATTGTATGCAGACATGCCTTCTTGGGAGAAGCCTGTGTCTTTTACCTATCGTATTTTGCTGTGAGCTATTCAAGTGCTGGCAGTTATGTGTTGGAGGAAGCAGGGTATCTATAAACATAATCGTGTCCATGACACACTTCACATTGATGGCAAGCTTTGAGAAATTTATTAATTTGGCATATTATTTATTAATGTGTCAATAGTCAAACCTCTGTTAACCAGTCCATGATAGTCCAAAAATCTCATCTTCTCTGAATGTCAGATACAGTCCCTGAGACTGCATTGCACACAAGTCTCTTTGTGCTAAAGTCTGACTTCCACTTTAAGATGTATATACAGTGATCTTAGAGCCTGATCTAACCTAATTATACCAGCATTAAAAAGGTTCAGAGAAGGGCAACTAAAATGATTAGGAGTTTGGAACAGGTCCCATATGAGGAGAGATTAAAGATGCTAGGACTTTTCAACTTGGAAAAGAGGAGACTAAGGGGGGATAGGATAGAGGTATATAATATTATCAGTGGTGTGGAGAAAGCGAATAAGGAAAAGTTATTTCCTTGTTCCTATAATATAAGAACTAGGGGCCACCAAAAGAAATTAATGGGCAGCAAGTTTAAAACAAGCTTTTTCACACAGCGCACAGTCAACCTGTGGAACTCCTTGCCTGGGGAGGTTGTGAAGGCTAGGAATATAACCGGGTTTAAAAGAGAACAGAATAAAATAATGGAGATTAAGTCCCTTTATGGCTATTAGCCAGGATGGGTAAGGAATGGTATCCCTAGCCTCTATTTGTCACAGGGGGGTGATGGATGGCAGGAGAGAGATCACTTGATCTTTACCTGTTAGGTTCACTCACTCCAAGGCACCTGGCATTGGCCACTGTCGGTAGACAGGATACTGGGCTGGATGGACCTTTGGTCTGACCCAGTACCGCCATTCTTATGTTTTTATGATAAAGTGTCTACTGAAGTCAGTGGGAGTCCTTCCACAGAATTAGTGGGCATTGGATCAACCCTTGGAGCATAGATCTTGGTTGCTGTCTCTAGCTCAGCCCTATGGCCTGTAGGCTTCAAAGTTCAGGGACAGGGGACCATCAGTGCAGAACTAATAGCTTCCTGGGCAACTCCCACAGGTATCCAAAGGTTTCTGGTATCCTTTCGTGTTTTGTGATAGTTGGAGTTCTACTGCAATTACTTAATTTAAATCATTACAGTGACATTATAAGGCTGAAGAGTTTCAGTATCTCTTTGTCCTTGAAAAGGTGTGAAATGGACAGTGGAACTGGGATGTCCATGACAGAGAATCAGAAAACATGAAACGTCTCAAAGATATGCCCACTCCTTGTTATTTGCCATCAATACAGCTGTTTATGTAGTAGAGAGAAATATTGCCTACTCTGGCTTTGGACACAGGACTTTTGGATTAGAAAATTACTGAAGCAAAGGGGATGAAGATAGGCAGGGATGCAGCAGCTTTGTTTTGTGAATAGGTTCTGGTGGGAGATACAATACTGAAAGACCTGAGAAAGGACTGGTCAAAGAAGCCATTACCAATATTTTCAAACCTTTAGAAATATATCCTGGATAGAAAAACTGAAGCTCTTTTGCTTATGATTTTTCATGCAAATATTTAATCAAAATTTCAAATCTGTGAAAATTTCAATTAGCTTTAATTAGAATGTATTTCTGTAACTTATTTGCCACCATTGTGGTATGCTTGTACACATGCACATCCATATATTACTAATACAATATTGTTGAGGGTTCTTTGCTATACTTGTATAACATCAGTGAGCATAGCAAACATCGATTGTTAGTAGAACTCACCTTCCACAGACTGTTTTGACTTGCTCTACACAACAGCTGTTTAGAAATCCAAGTCTAAACCACAGGATTTTCTTCCCACTCCATGTGGTCAATCTCTCTCTTCCTACAAAACCTCCCTCCTCTGGCCAAACGGATCCAGCTGAGATTTGCTCACAGTGACCTGCCTACTAGTCAAAAAGAACCCCTATGCTAAAGAAATTGACAGGCTCTTTGAGTAACTCTTGACATATACTTCCACTGGGCTCTAACTTTGTCGAGAAGAGTCTACCTTCTACTACCAGCTGCTTATATCCCTTACTCATCCCCTTAACACATGTGGTAAGTCAGTGCAGCAGTAGCTATTACTGAAACTCAGTGGCTGAGGTTGCATGTTGTAAGGCCCATTAACTTTCTGGGCATTGTGTTTCTGAATGTTTACAGGCCATGGTAATAATTTGTAGGGAGCAGCCCAAGCCTGACTGTTTCCTTCTTGTCCAAGTCTCCTGAGGTGTGACACCACAGGACCATTTGGGCAAAATAATGAACACAACCCTCCTCCCAGAGCCAGGGTTTCATGGCCTCAGTACAGATTGCACCTGGTTCACAGGTGACAAGAAGCTTAAACATTGAAAGAGAGAGCTAATGGAAACATATGAGGAAATACCTCGTCTCAGTCCCCTGGCGTCAGTACAGAGACAGTTGTTTGTTCACTAATGGAGCAAAACCAAGGTGAAGTGCCCATTGCCAAGGACTAGAAACAAATGAGGATGTCTGTGGATGGATATTTGTATTATACAAGATTCTCAGCATTCAGAGAGACTACGCTATAAATCTCAGGGGGATAATATTTTGGAATTTCTCATGAAGTGTGAGACAGCAGGTAACCTGTTCAGAGTTAGCTGTCTTCCAGAACAGGAGGCTATTCTTGAATATCAGCATCTTTGAATATCAGACTGCTAGTGGCTTTTATAGGTAAAGACTACCCTGAGATTACCAAACTCATTGCTCATTGTCCCCTCGTGATCCAAGTATTTGAACTAAAGTGTGTCTCAGAATGAAACTCTAATCCTTTAATTTAGTGCATCACTGAGGTTGTAAGCAAGTCAGCTCTGTGACAAATTTCTCCCCACTCTCTTTTTGCGGCATAACCAATCCCACGATCTTGAAAGAGAGAGAGTTCTGCTTTCCTGGAGGTGGTAAAGGGCCCAATCAAACTCCACTGAAGTCAACGGAGATCTTTCCATTAACTTTAATTGGAGTGGGATCAGCCCCAAGTAAGTAGTGGTGGAATCTCAAGACATGGGGCCGCAGCAGCTTTCTCTAACCTTCCGGAAGAAAACAGGGAAGGTTACTCTGCTGCTGTGTCCCCTAAGTGGCCTCACTCCAAAGATTTATTATAAGTAGGGGGCAGGGGAAGGCAGAATTGTAATGAACCAATTTTTTTTAAAAAAAGGCATGTGGGCCACTGCGGAGCAGTTCTTTCAGTCCTACTCAGCCAGGGGTCATGGTTGTGATGCTTGGACACCCTAAGGGCACGGGAAAAGTCTTCTGGTTGTTTTCACATCTTGTTCACAGCATAAGAGGGAAACCAGCTTTGGGGTTAATTAACACTGCGAACAGACAGTGAGACAGACACTGTTGTCATCACCAGTTCAGAAAGTCATCTGGGTCGTCACCGGCCTGTGACATTAAGGCACATGCACGAGGCTCACTTCTAACCTAGGATTCTCCGCAGTCCAATGCTGAGCACTTTCCATTGCCTCAGGGGAAGTTTCTCAGGGTTCTGACTGCTGAACCACGGGGGGTTGCGAGTAGAACAAGGAGCTAAGGGTATTCATTCAAACTAGTGTTTGTATACCCCTTTGGGAACTAGTCAATTTTACACTTCATACATTGCCTAAGACAAGCAGCATGGTCTATTTCCCTAAAGTAAGCCAGAGTCTGGTGGGTCAAGTTCTAATCCTGGCTCTGCTACTAATGCACTACATGACTTTAGGCCTTGTCTACACTATGGGGGCAGAGCAATCTAAGTTATGCAACTTCAGCTACGTGAATAACATAACTGAAGTTGACGTACTTAGATCTACTTACCACGGGGGCCACACTCTGCGATGTCAACTAGAGACCCTCTCCCATCGACTCCCCTTGTGCTTCTCGTTCAGGTGAAGTAGAAGAGTCGATGGGAAAGTGATGATTGTCGATTAAGCGGGTCTTCACTAGACCCAACTAAATCGACCACCCAGTGCATTGATCGCCGCTCGTTGAACCCCAGTAAGTGCAGACAAGGCCTAAAGTCATGCAGTGCATCAGTAGCAGATAAACTGTACATCAGTTTTGAAAATGGAGTTATCGCTGCACACTATGATTATACCCAGAAGGAAAGGAAGGAAATGCAAAGCACATTAACAAAAAGAAAGGATATTCACATAATTTAAAACTCTACCTTATCCACAAAAGTGACTGAAACCCAGGATGTTGCAGTCCTAAGAGATATGAGTCTAGGACAAACATCAGTCTAGAATGTGGGCCAAAGGGGAAAAATACCACATAAAGCAGTTCGCAAAAATAGTATCCCATACAGATTATGATTTCCTAAAAGCTGCAATGCTCAGTAACTCTCTTTTTAGAGTTCTATGAAGATGCACCAGAAGGAAGTAAGATTTCCCTCCCTCATGGGAAGCTTGGTGAGAATTGGTTAATGTTTACAAAGCCCTTTGAAAATGTAAAGTGCTATGGAAGAATTACTGTTGCTATAATAAAGAGACTGACACTGTCCTTTTCCTGACAAATGCATTTACTATTTTTCAGTCTGAAAGCCAAAATGAGAGTGAGGGCTGCCTTATCGGGGAATCACACAAAAATACTGTTCCTCTTTACTGAAGTAGAAATACACACTCACTCTTGCTGTGCCAGAGGCAGGTGCAGTGCATGCAGCTCATGAATCCCTGTTTTCATTTACTCGTCTGTTCTTTGCCAGGAGAAATAACCCCAGGAATGCAGAGATTTGATTTGATTTTCATACTATGAGAGCACTGCAGATCCCTGCGTTCAATGTCTGGAGACACTGCCTGAATTTGACTGTGTTCACACCAATACAGCAGTTGCGTAGGAAGGTTCTCATTTTAAAAAATAATGATATGTCCCATCCTGACAATTCAGAGAGGACACAATGTGTATTAGAGTTCGGGTCCTGAGCTAAATCCAAACCTACCTGGTCACAGTAAGAATGGTTACTTTGAGAAAGGCCTGAGGTTGGTGGTGGAGAAAAGCAAAGAGAGGGAGCAAGGGAAATGGGCAGATAATGGAGGTCTTGTTCTGCATTGATTTATCTGTAATAAATGTATTGCCCAAGGAAAGCCTAAATGGGCTGAGTGTAACCCTGTAGGAAACTTTGCTGAGCTGTCATCCTTCCACCCGAGAGCTAGGCAATGGCTTTTGGGGGCAGGGACTATCGTATATATACTTGTACCGTGTCTAGCACACTGGGATTCTGGCCTGGTTGTCCTCTAAGCACTGCTGCAATATAAACATCTGCTAATAAATGTAGTCAAACTCTTACTGCTAGGCAGTGTATATAGGCAAGGAGGAGGTTCCCCGGGAGGAATCCTATTAGGTACTGGCTTTATTAAGGGTTGAAGGATGGATTTTTAGCTTGTGCAAGGATATGGTCCTATCAGGTATCCTCAACCCCACCACCACCCAATGTGATCCCTTCCTCTTTACTACCCCGTCCGTCTATGACATAGCCAGACTAGGTCAGAATGTATGTAATCCTTGTTGCCAAGATTAGAGAAGAGCCCTGAATGACAGAGAGAACAAAGCTTGCGTCAGTGGCCTCAAACTGCCAGACTTCACAAAGGACAAACAGGAAAATGTCCCTGGGAAGTTACTGAGGGATGAAGGAAGGAGAGGGCCAACGTTTCCCCCAGCAGTACCACTCAGAACAAACATCAGCACTGGAGGAAATCAATGTCAGTGGAGAGAGCAAACGTAGGAAGAAACTTGTTGATTTGAACACTTTCCGACAACAGCAAGATAAGCACGCAGACTTTAGCTGGTACCTGCTGTACTATTGCGTTTCAACTGGGTCATGAAACAGGATGGATTGAAGCAGTGGGAACTGGCCAATAAAGGCTGCTACGCAGTGTGTTGCATCATTTGCCTTCCAACATGCAGAAAAGAGCAGTCTCTTGGTATGGGCATGCTCTGTAACCAAGAAGAACCTGGGCTTAGACCCTTAAAAGTATTGAGGCTCTGAACTTCCACTGATTTCAATGGAAATTAGGAACCGAAATATCTCTGAGGAACTGGACCCTACTCCGTAAAGAGAGATACCACTCTGTCTGGAATACAACACTTCCCTACTTGCATACAGGTTGAGATTAGGTCGTTTGATTTTTCACTCCAGCCCTATCAAGTCACTTGCCCTAGAAAGCCATCTGCAAGTTTTGATAACACTGGGAGCAATAATCTAATGACCTTACAGCTGGGCTGGAGCGGGGAGGGGGATGGAAACATTGGAGAATTTGTAATATCCCAATGAGCCATTCATCTGCCATGGTGCAGTCAGGTATATCCCAGGTGGTACAGAAGCTTGTGTCTCAGGGGCTGTTAATCATGCAATTGAAACATTCAGCATGAAACATTCAGCATGAAATGCCACTTTGACAGGCTCTTGCTCAACCTAATTCAGCATGTTCTATGAATCCATAATCACGGGATTTATAGCTCTGGTGTGTTGGCTGAACCATTTATCTGATCCTATCTGGTATTTCCTATGTTCATCTGTGTGTGTTAAGCTGAAGTTGTAAGTGATATTATACTAATACGGGATATCATTTGTTAGTTTCTTAGCTAGTCTAGCTTCTAGCCCAGTTTATAATATTCCATTTTTTTTAAAAAAACCTACATTAAAAGAATGCTATCAAGATTGCCAATTCAAGCACTCGGAAGTTAGGAAATGCCTATATTAATGTTGCCTATATTACCTAAGTTCTGCCCTTGTTCATATAGATTGGTATATCTTTAGTTACATGATTAGATACTATTTTTTCCCACATGATCCCTTCTAGTTGAAGATGTCAATGTGCTTTACAAGCATTAATGAATTTGCCTTGTAAGGGAAGCAAATATTATTCCCATTTTACAGATAATAAAACTGAGGCACAGAAGTTATTCCAGAGTCTTGTTCTCTCGCAACTCACAGGTCTGCCCATAAAATGTAACATTGTGATCTCACCCACCTCTCCAAACTGCTTCAAGATTTAGAGAAAGAAAAAGCCTTATTAATAAGTTATGTTTTATTACCCATTCCCCCTCTTCCTAATCAAGATAACCACCTACTTGATTAGAAACATGGAAATAAAAGAGGTAAAGAGATGGAATAAAATCTCCTTTTTATCTTAATCCACCAAGAAAATACCCTAGGAAGACCTTAATCCCCATCTCCTCAAAAAACAAACAAAAACTAGTGCTGTACTTTAAATTTATGAAAGTAAAATACAGAGCTTAAAAAACTAGTCCTTTCCTTAAATTCCGCAGCCTTCTGCAAGACAACAGTTCTAGCACAGGTATAGCTGCCCCTGACTTTCCACACTGCTGTTGGTTTGTGATTTGGCTTTTGGGATTTTAAATTAACACGCTGTCTTTGGCGGTTTCTAGAGTCCTGTGTCTTTCCCTCCATAGTAGCCAGTGGATTTCCCAGCTATTTAGAGATCCAAGAATCCAGACCCCAGCTGCAGACCCAAGCAGAGCAGCTGCTTATCATGGAGACCTTACACTGGCTGCAGGTCCCTTCCCATCTCACTTACCAGGCTCCCTCTGTTCTTGATCCCCTCAGACAAGATCAATATTACAAGCACAGCTCTGGAGACCTTTTGCCCATACTGCAGCCCTAAGGGACCGCCTACTTATTTCCTATTCCCTTGGGCTGCTTTTCTTCACTACCTCAACTAAAAGTTAGCATTACCCACAGTTCTTGTACTTTTCCAGGCAGTGTGGCCCTTGACTATCCTGTCTTCCTCCGCCCCCATGTGGTTTAACCAGCTTTTAGCTAAGCCCACAAGGCAAGCTCTTTGTTATTACTCATTTGTTCAAGAAATTTGTTTACCCTGGAACAGGTCCAAAGGCAAGTACAATGAATAGAGAGGCCATGTCAATCTCACAGAATTCTCTCCATTCTGTCACCTTCTGCATGGAAGTTTAAAGCAGGGGACCCAGCGACCTCACAGTTCACAAGACCTGGCCTAGCTGCAGTTTTATCCTGTCGACTTAGTCCCTTTTAATCTGAAATGTGCATATCTCCAGGCCTCTGGCAGGCAGAGAGGGTATTTATAGCAGTGTCAGAAGAGAAGGCAGGAAGTAGGAAATTGGGATGGGAGCTTGGAAGGGGTATAAAGGGCTAAGCCATACCACCTGCCTGGAATTCATTCCTTGGGGGGAAGGTAGAGTTAAGGAGAAATGTCACAGGAAATGGTTGGTTTAACCCAGATATCCGCTGGCTCTCTAGCCCTCTACCTACTGTCTTTCAAAACCCCAGTCACTTCCTCTCTTTCAAAGTCAGGTGTAAAAGTCAGGGTGGTTGTTTTTTCCTCCCCATCCCCTGGCTTTCCTGCCCTGCCACAGGCCAGTCTGCTTCTCCCTGCTGTTTTAACCACCTAAAAGCTATCACTGAAATCTGCTAAGTAGAGGGAAAACTATGCTAGTTACACCAGACCCAGCACATTAAACAAGCCCAAAGATTAAATCTACATCAATGGGGCGGGATTCTTGGTAGTTTCTAAAGCTCATGTTATTCATTGTGCATGGGGGATTGTATTTGATTTCAGAACAGCTGCTCCAGTGCTCTTTTATTCAGAATTAACACGGATAATGCCAAAAGCCTCTCCCCAGCAGACAACACTACAACTACATCCAATGGCAGGGGATGAATTGGTAAAGAGAAACAGATGTGGCTGTCCCAGCAGTCAAACCACAGGGCAATGTGTGGGAATCAAAGTTCAAATCCTTCACTCCAAGCCAGAAGGACCCTGAGGCACTTGGGGAAGGGAGATCCCCCTCTGTCCTATATGATACTGTATGATTTTTGGCATAGCCAGAGAAAAGGATGTAACAATATGGTACCTTTGTGCAGTTGCACCTTGTTGTGGTAATTTACACCTGTGCAAAGAGAGTGTAAAATGCTGCTTGTGTCTGTACAAGGTATTAGAAAACTGGGCTTTTTGGTAATGGTGAGGAAAGAATAAAAAAGGCAAAAATTGAAAGGAGGGGGCTGGGGCACCCTTCTCTCCTTTTTCCTCTCCAAAATAATCCGGTTTCAAACTCATTACTATCTCACTCAAGATGGTTAAGTCCAAAGCAGACTGCAAAGAGTTGCAAAGAGATCTCACAGAACTGGGTGGCTGGGTAACTAAATGGCCGACGAAATTCAGTGGTGATAAATGCAAAGTAATGCACATGAAAAAACATAATTCCAACTATTATATATATTATATATGTGTGTGTGTGTGTATATGTATATATATCAAATGATGAGGTTTAAATTAGCTGTTACCACTCAAGAAAGATCTTGGAGTCACTCTGTATAGTTCTCTGAAAGCATCTGATGTGCAGCACTGGTCAAAAAAGCTAACAGAATGTTAGAATCTATTAGAAAAGGGATAGATAGTAAGACAATAAATATAATGCCACTATGTAAATCCATGGTATGCCCACACCTTGAATAACATTTGCAGTTCTGGTCCCTTCATCTCAGAAAAGATATATTCAGATCGGAAAAGGTGCAGAGAAGGGCAACAAAAATGATTAGGGATATGGAACAGCTTCCATATGAGCAGAGATTAAAAAGACTGGAACTTTTCAGCTTGGAAGAGAGATGATGGCGGGGATATGATAGAGGTCTATAAAATCATGAATGGTGTGGAGAAAGTGAATGGGGAAGTGTTATTTACTCTTCCACGTAACACAAGAACCAGGGTTCACCCAATGAAATTAATAGGTAGCAGATTTAACACAAACAAAAGGAAGTTCTTCTTCACACAAAACCCAGTCAACCTCCAACATTACGCAAGATGTTGTGAAGGCCACAAGTACAACTGGGTTCAAAAAAGAATTAGAGTAGTTCATGGAGGATAGGCTATCAATGGTTATTAGCCAAAATGGTCAGGGATGCAACTCCATGCTCTGGGTGTCCCTAGCCTCTGACTGCCAGAAGGTGGTTGTGGAAGACGGGATAGATAACTCAATAACTGCCCTATTCTGTTCATTCCCTCTGAAGCATCTGGCATTAGCCACTGTTAGAAGATAGGATACTGGGCTAGATGAACCTTTGGTCTGACCCAGTATGGCCATTTTTACGTTCTTAAGGACTAATAAGAATTAAAGGAGTAACGAGAAACCCTTTACAGATTGCTTTACAGTGAACTGTTTATTAAGGAAAAGAAATTAACATTATCTAGAATTAACATTTTTGACCAAGATCCACATCCAGGAGCCTGCTGGGCAAGGAGATTTCTACTTGTTGCACTCATTCCACTATTTCCTGTCTGCAATGTTTTATCCCTTTAATACTTTGAAACAGCATGTTAGTTCTTTCAGTCCAGTGCACCTACCATTCACTCAGCACTGCTTTCAAATGTTATGTTTCTTCCCCCCGATCCAGCTGGAAAAACAGAATTAAGTTCTTTCCCTCCCCTGGTATTTCTTAAAGGAATATTCGGATGAACTTAATGCTCAAAGAGATGGAAGGATAGCACTGGCTAGAACCCAGATATAATAATAGAGGTAGGCACTGTGCAGTCTCAAGCCACAGAGAGCCCTGGTACTCCAAGTCCTAAACTAAGACTGCCAATTATGAAGAGATGTGAGGTGGATATGTAGAAACTAGATAGAGATCTAGCCCTCTCTCTAAACCCAATGGGCACAGCAGGAACAAAGGGATCAAAATGTGCCTCTGTACAGGCAAGTCTGCCATCTTACCACTTAGTCCTTGTCTGCACTAGAGAGATCAATCAGTGATCTAGCAATGAATTATTTTGCACTGGTCAGTCCACCACTTATTGAGTTCATCCATATTACCCACCCTGCATCAGTTAAATGTTTGAACTTGAATCCACACTAGAGCTGCCTAGTGGGGTACCAGTTCTGATGGGATGTCTGTCTTCTCTCACAGATGGTGAACCTTCTTATGTAGTCCCAACAGGCCTTCTTCAGCAATGTATTCATCCCCAGAAATCCCTTCTGCCACAGTGTCCCTCCCCAGAAATCCACTCGCAGCTGTGGTCCCCTCTGAAATGCTACCTACTGCTCCCATTTTGCAACTCCTAAACCAGCAAGCCAGCTGTGGACTGCCTGCTAAGAATATAATCTTTCCCCCCTGTTGTGTTTCCCCCGACAATGCCAGAGGATCAATGTTAGAGTTGAATGTGTCGACTGTGACAGCATGTTGCATCCACACTGGCATGCAGGTGAGAGAGGCTTTACCCCTTCAACTTACCAGGGTGATTTAAATTGATTATAGCTTCCCCATCACTCACCTGAAGCTCTTGTGTCCATGGATGCAAGGTGCAAGCCAGTTCCTTGAGGGACATTTCAACTGATAGAGCTCTCTCATGCAGACAAGGCCTTGGAAAGGCAAGATCAAGTCCAATGTGCGGTGTGTATTAATCCAGATCTTTGCTGGGTTTAGTTGATAATTTTTGCATCAGCTTCTCTGTGCTATTTAATTTGCATTTAACTGTATGCACACTTTTTCCAGGGGCTGATGTTGCCCTTTGAAAAGGTCTTGTGTAAACACCATCAGGAATTTGGATTATTCATGATCAACATTTATTTTACCAGCACAGAACTCAAGAGACTTCATTTCCAAGAGTGTCCAGGAATCTCTTTTAGCTGGCAGAAATATTGAATAAATAAAATCATCACAGTTGTTTAAAACTACTTGCATTTTTATGTTATTAGACACTGTCAGTTAGTGCACTAAATCTTCACTCTGGGAGCTCAAGGGAGCCACTTCACTTTACAGGGAAAGCTAATGGCTTTTTAATAACAATTTTAAACACTCTCCAGTGTTTGTGACATTCCTCTTAGAAACCTCAAAATGTAAGCCAAATCCGTCTCTAGTACAAGCTGGCACACCACTGACGTGAATGGCACTGCAGCTGCTTACAGCAGTCATTAAGTTGGCCCAACCCATTTTTTATTGCTTTCATCTCTCCTCCATAGGACAAACGTGTCAACCCCACCTTCTGGACCAAATTCAGACCTGGCATCAGAGGGTGAAACTCCACTTAAGTCAGTTTTGTTGCACCAGATTACGTGAGATCTGAATTTGTCCCAAGAGTTCCAAGGAGCAGAAGTCATCATAGCTGCCTTTTGGGTACTCCCTTTTTCTCCTGTGCACCAGCATAATGGATGAAGTCAGCACAGGTCTCAGTAGAGTGGGCTAAATTCTGCTCTCACTTATACCAGTGTGAATCCAGATTAACTCTGGGCTATGAATAGAATCTGGCCCACTGTTGGCAAGTTAACAGCTGTAGCTGAGTCAGCAGGGGCCACTCTGATGTTTTTCACGTGCTCCTTAAGTCAGATGTTTAAGAATAGCACTCACCTACAGTGCATGAGTCTGGGTCTGCATGTGGCCACAGGTATTGCCAACTTCCTCTCCCCCAAATTTGAGACTGATGATATTATTCTACATGTTGAACTATAGGCCCACTCTTTGTGGCTACTGCTCTGCACCTCAAAATTATGTGACTATTTTGATTTTAGAAATACCTCCCAAATGTGCTAAGCTGCTAATATGGGGGCAAATTCATCACTTCCCAGTGGCCACTTTATGCCACAATAAAGTGGTCATAAAACAGCTGGATCTGTCTGCTGGTTATAAGACAGGGATGGGCAAATTATGGCCCATGGGCCCATCCTTCCTGGCCCCTGAGCTCACCGCTGAAGCTCCCCCCAGCCCATCCCCTGCTGTCCCTCCACAGCCTCAGTGCACCGGGCAGCACTCTGTGGGGTGGGACTGCATGGCAGCGTGTCTGGCTCCAGTCGCTGCTCTGAGCAGTGTGGTAAAGGGGCCAGGGCTGGAGCCGGGGGGTTGGATAAGGGTGCAGGGAGTCCCTGGGGGCAGTGAAGGACAAGGACCAGGGGGCTGTTGGATGGGGCGGAGGTTCTGGGAGGGAATGGTCAGGGAATGGGGCTGGTTTGAATGGGGCGTGGGAATCCCGGGGCTCTGTCAGGGAGCAGGGGTGTGGATAGGGGTTGGGGCAGTCAGGGGACAGGGAGTGGGGGGGGGAGTTGGGCAGCGAGGTCCCGGGGGGCAGTTAGGATGGGTGAGGTCTCTGCAGGGGGTAGTCAGGGGACAAGGAGCAGGGGGGCTTAGATAGGGGATGGGCCCTTGGGGGGGTGGTTAGGGGCTTGGCGGTCTCTGGAGGGGGTAGTCAAGGGACAAGGAGCAGGGGAGGGGTTGTATGGGTCAGGTGTTCTGAGGGGGGCAATCAGGGGGCAGGAGGTGGGAGGGATTGGATGAGGACAGGGACAGACTGTTTGGGGATGCACAGCCTTCTCTACCCGGCTCTCCATACAATTTTGAACCATGAGGTGGCCCTCAGGCCAAAATGTTTGCCCACCCCTATTATAAGAGGAGCCCCTGGCAGGAGTGTAGCAGGTGGCAGGAGTGTAGCAGGTGGCAGTCCTAAACTGCAGGGGGCATTCGTGGGATGTTAGGCGGGTATGGCCAAGCACTCCTACACCTTAAATATTCCTAAACTATCTCTCTGGGAACCCCAGCATAAGGAAGACACAAAGCTACCTTCTTTCTCCATTCAGGCCCCTCTGTTGAGTTCAGCATCACACCAGCAATAAATTCAGCTCCTGGTGTTTAAGATACAACTCGTATTTTTGACCTAGATATTTTACTGGTAGCCACTCATTTCCAGAGCAGAATATGTTTCTAAACCAGAGCTGGCAAAAGCCCATGAGTCTGCACTGATTTTTTGTATGTGCAAACTATTTGATAAAATGCTCTGTCTACAGATTGGTTGTTTTTGTTCATTAACTGTTTCACCCGCCTTGAATGGGAACTGCAAGCACTTTGATTAATAGATGGAAAAACAGACTAGCTCCATTGAAGGTTTTGGAAGTGCCTTTGAATCCCTCATTGAAATGTATGCTCTTTACTAACTGCCTAGAGCAATATATCTCTGTGACACAGCACAACTACTTCCTACCACCACACTTTTTTAAAACTCTCTCAAATGGAAGAGCGCACCAATGTCAGACAGAGTCCAAGTTATATCAAGAGTTTAATTTATCTCACTGTTACTAATAAGCCCTCCACTTAAAGTGCAAATCTAAAAATGACCAGTGTAGCTCACTCTAACTATACCAGCAAAGCCTAATAAGTAGAGAAAAAGGAGCCCTGCAGCAATTCCCAATGTATTCTACTGCTTTGATCAACTTTGCTGCGAATGCACGTGGAGAGAAAATAGCTTCATGTTTTTATTTTTTAATATTGTGGCATATGTACTACGGAGACATTTGTTCTACCTTGGTGGTTCTCACACTATGGTACATGTACCACTGCTGGCACACAGGCCACAATCAGTCAATAGGTGGCCTGGTTTAAAGTCTAGTGTCATAATAAGAATCCATTGTAGCTGAGCTGATTAGTTACAAGGTAGCATAGAGAGTTTTAGGTGAACTACAGCAGGACTTAAACTTTGAGAATAGCTGTTTCTACCTCACTGATTTCAGCAGGAAGGCCTGATTCTCCTGTAACTTACACCAGTATAAAATTCATCCACTCCACTGACATCAGCAGAGGCACTCCCCGTTTACAGCATGGCATGGAAGAGAAGAATTGGACCCTGGAACTGTCCCTCCACAGCCTTTTATATGGAGCGAAATGCCAGAGAAAGAAGCCTCTTCAGTCTAAGCAGGAGATCTTGTCATTAAAAGTAAACTTCAGTGTACTCTCCAGACGTTATTAGAGAACTGACATTACACCTCTCAGCTCAGTTGGGTTCCAAGCTGGAAGGCATCATGTGCATGTCCCTGCTTGCTATCGAAAAATCAACCTGTGGAAAGGTCCCGTCTCGGGTTTACTGGCTTTAGGAATTTTTGGAAAGCATACTGTTGAAGTTTCATTTAATGACACCTCCTGCACAGATTAACAAGGCTTCTTTCCTGAAAGAAACATGCTGGATTGATCTACATCAGAGTCCCGTATGGGGGGGGAGAAACGGGAGGAAAAAAGTACTGGGTAAACCAAACAGATACACACAACATTTAGGTTTTCATTTCAATCTTGTGTGTGTATGTAATCTCCACAAGCATCCAAGGTAAATTTCATAGGAGAAAAAAAATGGCAAAAGATTTTATATGGTACAAAAATAAAGATTTGCTTAAGAATTTTGCTCTAGAGAACATTCCATGATTCTGACAAGAAATGAGTTAACAACCTTCCCACCAACTTATTCCCTTCACTGTGCATCTTCCTGCATCCTGTCTTCTGATCCTGCATCAGGATACGCTAGCATGGACGCTTGTACCCATGTGGAGCCCCGTTGACTTCATTAAGATTCTGCACTCTTGCATGGCTCCACATTATTGGATCCAGGAGCATTACTTAGGAGACTCTTCAGGTTAGGGACTGTCTTTATGTCTTAGAAAGTATCAAGCACACTGATCAAGTTTAATAAGAAATAATAAATAACAATTCCCTTATTTTTTTGTGCTGCAGAAAACTACTGATGGAAATAGCCGGATTTGCTGAACTTAAAGTTACACACAAACACACACACCCTACCTCTGTTGGTAGATAAAAACAAGTTTTTTCTCTTAGCATAGCTCATTACTGTACATTAATTACACTCTTGCCTCCCTATTTGTTCCCAGAAACAATTGCGAGGTGAAAGATTCTCAAGAGCAGGTGGGAAACACTGAAAGGAAAAAAAATCTGCTTAAAGTAAGGAACCCTGGGATTGTGGGCTAGAACATCTGGCTCTCTGCTGGTGCAGAGGTCTTTGTGGGGTTACTTCCTGCAGGAAATCTGGAGTAAGCATGTGCAGTAGTAATCAGATACTAAGGAAACCCTTCAGAATTGCATTATTGAATGTTCTGCTTCACTTCTTGGGGACAATAATTTCCATCACATTTTTGGAACAAAACCATTTGGAGGAGTGACATGTTCCAGGCCAGATTCTACAAATGCTAAATGCGCTTAACTCCTGCATTATTGGGCCCTAAATAACCAACAGCAAAAAACACAAATAGAACAAAAAAGTAGTTCCTTTTTTGGTTCTTTCCAAATCTGCAGGAATGCAATATTCAGCAGCCAATCTGAAAAGTTCCTGCTGCTCCTGCAGAAAGAAGAGTACAAACAAGCCCCTTTCACATCAGCCACGTCCAGCTGGAATCACAGTTTTGACAAAAGGAGACAAAGCCCCTGTGGTCTTTGTTCCCTCTAAAGGCCCAGCAACCAAAATAAGAAGAAGAAATTCACATTCTTGGAAAACAAAGAAGGCAAAGTTCCTTTATCAAACCTTAACAGTTTGCACTGAGTTTGCCACTTGGCTAGAGCTATCCATCCTAGCTCTTGTACAGGAAGTCACAATTCAGTTAAAAAGAAAGAAAACTAAGAGTTAACGCATCAGTTTGGCTGTGGATCAATCTCAGAGATTCTGCCTTGTCCCGCCCCTAATTTGAGCAACAAGATGCAAGCACCCCTCCTCCTCATTACTTACTGTGACTCCCTTTGTCACTCTGGCATGTCCAGGGTGAGTGAAGAGGCCCCAAGTGACAGCCAGGTCTCCTGATTAGCAGTACTGTTTTTTCATAAGTACGACTGTGTACAGAGTCTAAGCTTCCTCCTGAAACCACAGCCCCGCTTTGGTATTGAAAGAATCTGTCTGTTTAAAAAATTGCCCTCTCAGTGGGTTTGCTTGAGCATTTATTTCCTAAAAGTTGCTTAAAGGGCTGCAGAAGATTCCAGGGTTGGAACCATGCCACAGAGCTGAGCCCAAGGTAATTCAAAATGAAACTCTAGTGCCACAGCCCTCATTAGGGCAGGACAGACTAAATGAAAGATGGTCCCATAAGCCCTACCCACCGAACACCAACAGCAGGCACTTGCATTACATTTCCGAAGCAGCAGCATTCTTCTTCTTCAGAAGCCACACTGTGGAGGCATGTTTTTGGAAGGTAACAAACACTTGCCAGGTTGTCACCTAGCTAGTTAATATCTTGCATTCTTGTAGAAGTTATTTTAACAGCTCTGTCCTTCCAGCCCTGTCTTGATTCCCAGCCCTTACTGCACGGATTCCTCCCTTGAGAGCTGGTATTTTGTCAGGATTTTCAAGAGCCGATAAAAACTTGCTGCCAAGTCCCTTTCTTCCCCACAATGTGTTTTATAACCCAGTATGTAGTTTAGTCTGTCTAAACACTGCACTAGTACACGGCCATCAGTTTCCATGGAGACAGTTAACTCCTCAGTGGCCAGTAAGTCTGGCTATATACCTCTTGTTGTTTTGGCTCATCAAAGAATGGCAATGCTGGCAGAACACAGCCAGGCAGGAATGCTGCTTTAAGGGAGATTTTGGAGCTTCACAGATCAAGTTTGACTTCTTCAGGCCAATCAGAAAAATGCCAACTTTGGTTAAAATCAGTCCTCAGTAACCTCATTATATGGGTTTAAGATTAGCAGCCGTGTTAATCTATATCCGTAAATAAGACGAGGAAGACTTGTGGCACCTTAGGGACTAACCAGTTTATTTCAGCATAAGCTTTCGTGGGCTATAGCCCACTTCATCAGATGCATAGAATGGAACAACTCTCTTTTCCTTTTGCTTCCTCCACCTTTGTATTTTGCTCCCCCTTGCAAGTCCCAAGAGTGCAATCCCAGTTATACCCACATTTGATATCTAAGACCAAGGCAAGGCAAAAATGATGTGCCATAATGAATAAGGGCAGGTCACTCAAAAATAAAAGGAGATCAGCACTTTGACATTGAACTCAGTCAGAAATCCACCAGTCAGAGAAATCTTGCAAACAATGTGATCTGTATAGGGATATTCCGGAGGGGATGGTATACAGGGCTTCACTGCTTGTCCTACTTTTAATGTCTTGTGTTTCTAGATAAGATGTAAGTTATCAGAAAGTGTAATTAACAGGGTGTATTTAATTCCTAGTCAAAGCATTAAAAGGGAGCAGCAGATGCCTGAATTCTCACAGATTTCAGCATATGAAAGGGAAATGTGGAAGCTCCAGAAATAGATGCAGGCACATTGGTGTCTCAAACACCATTGTTTTCAGAAAAAGCAAAACTCAGTCTGGCACATGCCTCTCAGCTGACACACTTACTGCTAGTGCAAAGTAAAGAGAGTGTCCGCAGTAAAAAAAATCTTCACGTGAACTTTCAATTGTATGGCTTCCTGGAAGGCTCCTCAGCTATAAAACTCTTCACAATGTTTTCCAGGCTATCAGGACTAAAGCAAATTTTACCTTTCCCAGGCCTTTGAACATGTATGTAATGTTTTGTCTTGGCTTTCAGGAGCAAATGCACTATAGAAACTAGATACAAATAACTAGGCATCTCTGCAGGTTTTTATAGAGGGGGGGCTATTAAGCCAAGAGAGGGAAACTTTTTGTCAGCAGGTTCATCTAATTTAAAATGCTACTGATTCGATTCCATGTTAGTGAATGAAGTCAACACTGCATTGAAAAGTCAGGATATTTCATTTATTTTTCAAAGAAGTTGCCAAGTTGACTGCTTCACAGCCAAGTTGACTGTTTCTTCAGTCTGTCTACAGAGGAGTCACAGCACTGCTATCAGCAATACAAGCTTCCCCAAACCACTTGTGTGTCTCTCAACCCTGAGCAAAGGGACAACCTCTAGGGGCAAGAGTAGCAGCACTTCAGTCACCACGTCTATCCAACTCTTCACCTCTCTGCAAAGATTGACAACGAGGCTGACAACTTGTGCCCACTGTTATGCGGACATCTGTACACTAGGAACTAGACAGAGGAACTAGACAGAGACTAGGAACTAGACAGAGGAACTAGACAGAGACTCATTTATTATACAGGAGGCCATGGAACAGCATCAAACAGCAACCATATTTGGTCATTTAATACCAACTTGGGCCATACGCAAACCAGGTAACTAGAGTGAGTCTCCATGATCCCATTCCCTTGAGCCACCCAGTAATTCCCCCCCACACACACACACACAGACACCCCTCATTTATGAATACTGCTCAGATGCCAAACATTGGAGCAGGAGAACATTAGGAAGGCCCCAGTAAAAATGTGGTTTTGCTTTCAAAGGTTTTTTTAAAATCCTATATATTGTAGTTTTCTTGTCCCCAGTGTCACACTATTTCAGCTTGTTATTTTATGTCCGAAAACACACACACAAAAACCTGCAGGAATCAGAGCATATTGTGGAAAATCCTTGGGAAACTTGTTACACATCTCCCTGAGCCTTCAGGAAAGTTATGACTGTACAGAGCCCATGTGTTCTGTTGCCACTGATTGGTGTGAATTACATCATTCCAAGTTGCCAAGGGCAGTTCCCTGGCTTGGGAGAATTTGTCCTGACTTTTATTGTTGTTAAGTATTATTATTTGGTTGGCAGCAGGTCATGAGAGGAAATTTTGGCTGCCCACGCCTTCAATTCTGTTTTTGTCTGCGTGCAGGAAACCTGTCAGTTTTACAAGTAGTGATTTCTAGAAAGTCTGCAAGGCTTGTTTTTCTTGGAGAGGTAGTAGTCTTGGAAGAGTTGTTGTGTAGAGTTTAATTTTTTAAACAACTCCCATTCTCCATTGTTCCTTAAGAGAAAAAAAAATCAACCCTTTTTTTTTAAAAAAAAATAAGGCAACTCTAAAAAGCTATACAGGGTCAGGTCATCTTTCACAATTTTTATCCTGCCCCATTTTAACTTGATTACTTAAAACTGTAATGATAAAACCTTCATTGTTTTTTGGAAGTGGGGGAGAAAGACAAGGGAGGGAGCTGTGATTTGGAAGTTAGTTCTCTAGCCCTCCAACTTCTCCTCAATGGGTCTGATTAAGGCTCAACTGGTGGTTTTCCATATTTCATATGCTGGTTACTTTTCAAAGTTTGAGCACAAGGTTCCCTCCTCTTTCCCAGCCCCAGACAGAACTTTCGAGATGTCAGGGACCATAAGATCAGTGTGGAGGAGAAGTGCCACCTTCTCTCTGCAGGGGCATTTCAACTTCTCTCGCAAAGCATCCGGACACCGCTGCAAGCGGGGAACGTCGCTAGCAAACCGCCCGCTTGCCAAACCGTACCGCTCCCTCACTCCCGCCCCAACCCGACGGTGCAACCGCGGAACCACAAGGTGCATCTCCCTCGGCGGCGGGGGGGGGGGGGGTACATCCCTTCCTCCCGGCGGCTGGGGCCGTGGAGGAGGGAGGTCAGCAGCAGGCAGAGGCGCCAGGCGCGGGCTAGGGGACTCACCAATGTCCGAGTTGCAGAAAGCATCCTGGGGGTGGATGGGGAGGCAGGTACAAGCCTCCGCCACCAAGTCGCTCAGGCTCCAGCTGCAGAGCAGCGCGAGGAGGAAGCTGAGCCACACAGACATGACTCCGGTGCAGCTGCCGCTGGCCCAAAGTTGCTCTCCGCTTCGGAGGGGAGGGGACGGCTGGCGTGGGGGTGGGTTTCCTTAGGCTTCTTTTTAAACGGCCTTTGAGCCTCTTCTCCTTGCGCTGCCCCCGTCTCCAGACAGTGGCTCCTGGGAAGTGCGGTCGCGTTCGCAGCCTTGCCCGGGCTCCTCCTGCGCGCGAAGACCGGAGCTCTCCGCGCCTTTGCTGCTCGTCCAGGCGGGCGGCTCCAGATATAGCCTGGATAGCGCCCGCTCGGGCTCGTGGGGCGCGCCCCCTGGCCGACCAATCGGAGCCCCGTATTACCTCATCTCCCAGGCAAAAGGGGAGAGGCTAGGGGCGAGCCGGGGGGCGGGGGGCTGGAGCGAGGGATTTAGTGCCTTATAGGGAATAATGCGGCTGTCGGAGTGTGGTGGGGCTGGGCGAGGGATCCGAGCCTGCAGCGTCGGCAGCGCTGGGGCAGAGAGAGGCCAGATGGAGGAAAGGGGTTAATAAGGGTTGCTACCTGTTTCAAAGCCCAAGCGAAGTTGCTTGTTCAAAGCAGCCGCTCTCCTTTCCCACCGCCCGTTGCTGGAGGCAGGTGCTGTTGCAAACAGGTTGCATTAGTCTTGGATCACAGGGGTGCAAGTAGGAGCACAACACGGAGCTGATCCGCAGCTGGTCCAAACTGTCATAGCTTTGTCCTTCAGTGATGAGAGCTATGGTCATTTACACAAGTTTTGACAATGTGCCTCACACTCCAACACATATCTCCGTAGCAGACTCGGATAGGGGGAGATCAATTCAAAGTGCAAACAGATTTTTTTTTCATCTTTAATTACTTTCCTGGAAAATAGCTCATATGAGGGGGAGCTCATTTTAAACAGGAGGTCCTGGAATATGAATATGAATCCTTTTTTAAAAAGCAAATTTATCACAGCAAGAAACTAACATCCTAATTCTTCTTTTCCTTCCTCGGCCTGCAGTGGAATGGGGTTGGAAGAAAAAAAGGTGGGCAAGTCATATTTGGGCTGTAAACCAGGATCTGATGCTTGTGTTTTTTAATCCCATCCAAATCCTTTCTCACAAGACTTCCAAGCAGCAAGCAGTGATAAAGCAAACTGTTAAAACCTGTCATATGTACCCAGGCACTCCCAACTCTTAAACTTGCTGTATATTTTAGCAATGCCGCTTCAGCGCAATGTATAGCAAAGTCTTGTTTGTTTTCCCTGTTTGGAGCTGTACATTTTTCTCAGATGCAGACATGTAACTGTTACAGTAGAGCTGGAGTTTGATGCACAGCACGGACAGCCTTATTATCCTGCAAAGGGGCTGAGGCCTGATTAATGAAAACATCAAACCACTGCACTTAATGTCAGAGTACTTTCCATGGGGTTTATGAGACTTAAGCATTTCTAGTTGTACACTAAAGGCCAGAGACCATCCGTCCTAAATTTCTAAGCAGTTGGGTAACTCTTCAAATTTACACTTCAATTACATCCAGGTGAAAGATTGCCAATCTGTACCTTGTCTTTAATTGTACAGCCTATAAAAAACAAATTAAGAACTCCAGTCCCTTGGAAGGATGGACTTTGTTTTGGATATTAATATTAGACCACTACAGTATGGATAGTTATATTAGAGAGGAAGGATTGTCTAGATAGAGGTTAAGGTGGTGCTAGTTTGGGACTTGGGAGTCCTGGGTTCAAGCTGTGTCACTCATGACTGTTGTGACCACTTAGGGTATGTCTACACTGCAAAAAGAAAAAAGCCGCAGCAGCGAGTCTCAGAGTCTGGGTCTACAAACGCATGCTTGTGCGATGGTGCTAAAAGTAGCTGTGTAGACTTGAACTCTGAGACTCACCCCCCTTCCCTGGGTTTCAGAGCCTGAGTTCCAGCCTGTGCAGGAGCATATATATGACGAAGTTTAGCACTGTAGTGTGAGCTCCACAAGCCTGAATTTGTAAACCTGGCTCTGAGATTCAGAGCTGTGGGGGGAATTGGGGGTCTTTTTGTTGGGTTTTTTTTTCAATGTAAACATACTCTTTGTTTTTCTGTGCCTCAGGTCCTCATCTGTAAAAGGAGGAAGATAGCACTTCTCTACCTCATAGGGGGGTTGTATGGTTAAATATATTAAAACCTGTGTGGTGCTCACACAATGTACATTTATAAATATAAGTACATGAGAGTGAGAGACAGTTCTCTGAAGCAGATCACTTTAATGTTTAACTGTATGCCCATCTTTGCAACCTGAGAACCCCCAGGCAAAAACATAAGTTGGGTATTTCCCAAAAGCTAAATCCCTGGGACTAAACTCTGATCTCAGTTTTACTGGTGTAAATCAGGAGTACCTCCACTGAAATCAGCAGAGATACACCGGTGTAAACCCCATTAATAAAATCAGAATCTTGCACTGCACTTTTTACACTATTTAGAAGTATGGGTCTGAAAAAATTGACATCACCAGCATCATGATACAACTGACCAATCAGCAAATAGCACCACAACACAATATTTGAGAGAGGAAGGATATTCTGAAAATGAGAGAGTTTGACCCACAAACACACAAATTTTTGTCCCACTGACTCCCTCTGTTGCTTTGACCAGGTCACTCTCTGAGTCAGTTGTCTCATCTCTAAAATGGAAATAGTAATGCTTTCCTACCTCCCTAAGATGTTAAGAGAGTTAGTGAGTTGAAGTTTGTAAAATGCTGTGAAGATGTTACATGCTAAGAGTTAGTATCATACTCAGACATACTTGGAAGAAACTGAAAGGGGCAGAAGAACAAACCCCTGAATTTCTTCCCCTCTGGTTCTGAAATGAGGATCAGGTCATGAGTTCCTGAAGTTACAAAAAGCTCCTAAATGCTTGGGACTCCAAGCAGTTGCTTATGTTTTAGATCTTAGATGAGTCCTGACCAGGATTGTTAAAGTTACCGATAAGCTGCTAGCTGATTTTTTCCAATGTAACCTGGAGAAATAACCTGCAATTACTTTTCAAGATGAAAGGGACACAGATTGCTTTCAGTTGCCCTGGCTGGCCATCCTCTCCTGACTGTGAGTGAGTGTTCTGGTAGTCATGTACAAAATAAGGCCTCTGCCTCGCTGTGCTACCCTCCTTCAATCTGAACCTCCTGGACTTCTGAATAAGCAGTTGTTGGACTAATGATAGCTGTGTTTGGTCATTTAGGGTCTGGCTAGGTTTTTGGCACTGTTTTCCACCAATGCATTCTTTGTCAAAGAGGTGGCTTTTCAACTATGCTATATTGGTTTTTCTATATTTCTCCCTGTACTGAATGCTGAGCAATACTACATAGCGCACATAGGATGTTTTTAGGTGCATATCTCAAAGGGCTCTGGAGACCTCAGTTCTAGTCCCAGCTCTGCCATGGGTCTGCTGGGTGACTGTGGGCAAGTCACTGCCCTTCTCTGTGCCTCGGTTTCTCCACATGTAATATTAGGGTAATGACACTGATGAGACAAGCTGTATAAGAACTTGCTATTGTTACTATTATGGGGAAATTGTGGCACAGAGAAGTGAAGTTATTTGCTGAAGGTCATGCAGCAGGTCAGCGGCAGAGCTGGGATTAGAACTTAGATCTGGCTCCCCATCTAATGCCCTAGCTTCTGGGCCACAATATCTTTTGGAGGGAAAACTAAAGGAGGAAAAACCAGTATTCAACTCTTTTTGTTGAGGAAAACTTTAAGCCTTTTGTGGCCATTTTCAAAAATACCTTGATCCACTTTGTGCTAGCATCCCACAAGCTAAGCATGACCAGGCTAGGTCAATACTTGGTGTGAAAATTCCAAGGATAAACCCACATAACATGTGTAGGTGTTGGTGACTCAGTGCAGTCCTGAGTTAATGTCTCAACATAGTGCTAGGGGGCACTGTGCTGCAAGATATAGGCTGGGCTTTGTTTCAATGTGGAGTGAAGCAGGGGTTCTGAACATTTGTGATAACCGAAGAATCCATGGTGCTTTTTGCAAGAGTAGGGTGGTTAACCCTTATGTCCTGGTTAAATTCCAGCAACAATCACTACTTTCTGCTTCCATGAGTTCCCACTATGATTTAAATTGGATACTTTATTCTTCTCTTCCCCTTCTTCAAATCCTATTGCATACTGATGCCAGCAGGGAATGTCTGAGGCGTTCCATCCCAGAAAGGGCTGCGATGGTTGAAATAGCCCAGGTACAGAGGGTGTAAATCACTCTGGGATCCTCCTTCAGGACAAAGGGTGCTATATAAACATAAGCTACTACTGTAAAGTAATGGGAAGGGTATTCTCCTCCTTTCCGGTTACCTCTGAAAGTGAAATTTTATGGGGCCTGGGTACTGCAAGAAAATTGCTTCCGAACTGACAAAAACTTCTGGATGTGATTAGTACAAAAAGACATTTCATGAAACATGGGGGACTGCCGGTTAAAAATACCAAAATGAAGTGCAAAGCGGTGCCCGAACTTCTCCAGTCACCAAGGCGAACCAGGGTCAGACCCACAACTGGCATAAAGGCGAAGGTAGACTCCTGTCTGCAAATTAGTCAGCCGGCCACTTCCATGAACAATATGTTAACTCAAAGCACTATACATCTTTTTTACAAATTCTAACTTCTCTACGGAAAGTCGACTCAGTCCATTAACATGGAGTCATGCCAGTCACATTTTAAATTAACTACTAGCAAAAATAAGTTTCCCTCCCTTGTTTTAATAAGTCTCTTTGAAGTTAATGGAGCTGTGCTGATTTACACCAATTTAGTATCTGGCCTTTGGTCATCAAAACCTCCAGGTGGTCATTTTTACACCAGGCTGCCTTCATACAGATGATGGCAGGGAGTAAATACCTTTCTGTCCTGGCTAGTGCCACTTCTGAGTCTGTTAGATTGCAGGATGTCTATTGCACTATGCAATTGACTAGGAAATCCCACACAAACAGTCCTGGATTAACAAGAAGGATTCTATTATCATATGTTTCTTTATCAAAGATCTAGCCCTCTGTATTTTTATAAGCTGCTCTTTGGGAAGACACTTTTTTCAGTGTTGTTTGTGCATGTCAGCTGTGATTTATTTGTATGGAGAAAGGTTGAGAAAAATGCCTCTGTTAATTGCTTTCTTATGCCAGTGAACTTCATATGTTACACTTAATCACTAAATAGTTGCTTTCTGGTTTTTTTATAAGCTACATCTTTGGTTCCCTCTTTCTCTGTGCAAATTTTAATTGATCTAATTCTCTGAGGTTATAAAGGAATCGTGCCACCTTCCTGTCTGCAAATTAGATACAGGTGAGACTACACCCCATTCCCAAACTTCAGATTCCAGATAAACTAGAGCATAATAATCATCTCAAACATTTCTATAGCACATTTAATTTCAAGAGATCCTAAAGTGCTTAACAGACTGTGTGTATAGAGAGCATGCATTCTGGTATGGAACACAGCTGCCATGTGGCACCAGCAACATTACACAAAACGGATTCTAGGATAAGAAATCAACCTCAAATGAAAGTGACTGTTATTTTCCTCAGACACAGTTGGACATAAAAGAATAAAATGTTTTATTACCAGCCTTATAAAGCTGAAATGGGGGGAAAGGGGAAGGTAGCGCTAGATCCTGCATGGTGCTAATCATTCTGGCCTTTTTACAACAAAGCACTTAGGCACATACTTAAGTCCTATTCAAGGCAAAGGGACTGCTTACATGTATAAAGTTAAGCAAATGCTCAAGTGCATTGCTGGATTAGAGCCAAAGGGCTCAGCCTCTTGAAGGATCGTTGAGGATGAAGGTTGTGATTAGGTGTTCTGACAAAGGGGTATATGTGTGTGTGTGTGTTTGTCTAGCCCACATTATTGGAACCTTACTTTTGCAGGCAATGACTTTAGTTCATTTTTGTTTAAAATAAAGATTTTCACATCTCTTTGCTTTGCTTTCATGCTAATGGGGCCATTTCCAAATGGAAGTATTTCAAAAACTGAACTCTAAACTGCATCAATCACTTTAAATGACTGAACAAAGAGATTTCAAATAGATGAAGTGCTTCAAATGCTAAAAAGAGCTGGAGTTCCCAGGGCTTTGGAGCCTGGCACTGAGCAAGGGAGAGAGTGAGAGGGACTGAAAAACACTTTTCTGTTGTTTCTTTGTATGAACTGGTTTCGGGCTTATGCAATGCACAGTAATTAAAATGACTGGAATGCTTCACATTTTTCAGGGAGCTTTAAGGCAGCTCAGTGGTATTGTGGCCACACACCGGTTGCCGTTTGGTCTCATGACTGCAACTGAGGCTGGAAGTGTTTATCCGCATATCCTGAAGGAGATGCTGCCTGTCTGTGAGGGTGGGGAGAAAGGAGTGTGTGTGGTGTCTGAGGGGTAGCAAGAGCAGCTGCTCTCTAGGGATCAGTTGTATGGGGCTTCTGGCAGGTGAGAGGTTTTGTGGCTAGCTATCCTTTGGGTGAGATGTAAACTGAAGGTCCTGATACGCTGTGCTCATTAAAGAGTCATTGCTTGCTTTCACAAGCAGGGGTATGGGCCTGGGAGTCCTGCCCAAATTCACGTTTGGGTAATTACAGTCACGCTCCCTGGCTCCCTGCTGAAATACATTACCCTCCTTTACTTGTGTCCTGTTTAATGATTGCACCTTCCCATCCCAGAGGTGCTGCTCTTGAGTGGTGTGCAGTGGTAGCTGGATATATTTACTTAGGTTCCAATACAGCATTTGGAGTTCAGCAGGCAGAGAGCCTGGCCACAGTTCTGTATCCAGGCTCTGTATCTTTGGCTCACCACTTGCTAGTCACACCGGGAGGGGGCTCGCTCCCCTCAGCAGTGACAACAGAGATGTTCTGCAGCTCCTCAGTCAGCCCCCTTGGCAGACTCTAGGATTGCACTCTCTTCACGGACTCTGTTTACCAGCGAGAGTCAGTGGTATGTCATGGCAGGGAGAAACACTGCCTCACTCAACCTCCTTGCCTGGGACGACTGACAGTTAGGGAGCCCAGTCTGAGAAACAGGGCGAGAGGGCTGAGTCAGAACTGTCACCTGGGAACAGCAGCTGATTGGCCTGAAGACTTGTCCCCTTCTGTGAGCAATGTTGCCGGACGGTAGCACAGGTCTTCTCCAGTCTCACCCCACTAGCTAGTATTTTGAGGGCTCTCACTGAGCCGCACCCACCATCACCAGTCCCCTCACTCCCTTCCCCACAGGTCACTCTGCAGGCCCCATGGCCTCCACAATCCTTGTATGAGGGTTGTGTCGAGGAGAGGGTCAGGAGGAAGAACCAGTGCAGGGGGAAGTCACTTTGTTTCCCTTCCTGGACTGGCCTGACCATCTTGAAGATCAGGGAGGCCAGCACACACCTCTGCTAGAGTAATGGGCCTGTCAGTCCCTGGAAGTTGGCCCACTGTAAAGACCTTTGGGATCCTTGGGAATGAAAAGCAATTCTAAATGTTCAAGTTATTACAGTGAGCATAGGCAGAGAGTGAAGGAACATCAAGAGATGTGGACAGCTGAAAGTGCTGCTTGTTTCATTTCAAGTGACATGGGAATTGGTGAAAACTGTCACACTGAAGGCACTAGAGACAAACATCCTCTCTTTAGCCATTGAACAGGCACAGTATGGGAAGCAGCAGCAGGATGAGCTTCCCCACATTGTCCCACCTATGAACCTCTTCCGTGCCCTGCTGAAACCTCCTGTAGGAGTGAGAAAGTGTCTCAGCCCATATGGCCCACCCGGTTTGCTGAAACTGCTAACAAGGGAACTGTTGTGATCGTGTTACTTTATGATGTGGCCACTTGTCCGCTAATGAGCTGGCTGACTGACTTTGCACAGGCCACCAAACAGCTGTCAAAGAAACGTGGGGTTTAAAAATCTAAAGACAGTTCTGGTGTGTGCAAACCGCAGTTGTGGTTGTGGATGTTGTTTTTAAAACCCAAACTGGGTTTTCATTCAAAAGCCAGCCATAAGCCTCAGCAACAGAGGAGCACTCTCCCCCTGCAAAGATCCAAAGTACCACCCGTTGGGATTCCCTCTGAGACCTCTTTCCACTCAGCTTCCCAAGAACTCGCCTCTACTCCAGATTTCGTCACTTTGGTATCTTTATATTGCATATAGCAAAGCAACATTGAATTCATAGACTCATAGTAAACTTTAAGGTCAGAAGGGATCATGGTGATCATCTAGTCTGACCTCCTGCACCTTGCAGGCTACAGAACCTCACCCACAATGGAAATAAACCCCTAACCTCTGGCTGAGTTACTGAAGTCATCAAATCATGGTTTAAAGACTTCAATTTACAGAGAAAGCACCAGTTACACTAGTTTGAACCTATAAGTGACCCATGCCCCATGCTGGAGGGGAAGGTGAAAAACTCCAAGGTCTCAGTCAATCTGACCCAGGGGAAAATTCCTTCCTGACCCCAAATATGGTGGTCAGTTAAATCCTGAGCAAGTGGGAAAGACCCTCCAAACAGATACCTGGGAAAGAATTCTCTAGTAACTCAGAGCCTTATCCTTCTAATGTCCTGTTGAGTTGATCAGATTCAATTGTAGGGAGTGTACATAGGGCATATTACAAATCCAAATTTACACAGAAAACCTCTTCCTTTACATACATTTACATATTACATTGCACTTACTATACACTGTATCATACATTTTGGAACTGGCTTGGTTACTTTGTAGTGTGCTTCGTAGACTGCTATGTCCATGCACTGTTTTGTGCATAATCTGACCTCTATCTAATCTTGCATTTAGGCTTGTTTACTATTACCAGCATGTTTCCGCTGGTCTTAGCTAGCCATTCTGGTGCCAACATACTGCTTGTTATGACAACATAACCTTCCACTCACCTTCCCAATCATACCCACTAAAAAATAAGGCAAGTTTCTTATATCAAGCCAGGCCTATGCTGCCCAGCAGAGTTTGGGGGATTTTCAGCATTGCTCATATGAAGATTTCAAGGCAAAAGCCTTATCTGGAGCAAAGGACAGAGCTTCCGTTTCCTCACCGTTCTGGAATTTTGCTCTATAAATCTTTGAATGCCGTATGAGACAAAAGATGAGGGAATGCTAGATATACAGCCTAGAATAAGGATTGTGTCATTCATTTATTTCCTTGCTCTTCATGTGCTAAGAATAATAAATAAATCAAAAGAAAATGGAAAACCTTTCCCAGGTCTGCATGTTAATTTCCACACCTAGTGTCTTAATGTCAGGAGTGAAAAGGCTGATGCTAGATTTAGCATAGATGTGTGAAAATGGGGTTCTTTTACAACTGAAGAAAGCAAAAAATAGTCTCACACCCCATTTACTTTAATCAGAGGTACAGAGATATCTATTAGTTGTGCTTCCCTATGTGTTGTTGAAGGAAGTTTCAGCAGAGGATGCAGTGGCATTGAAAGAAATCACAGCAAAATTACAGTTAATTTATCAAAATGCCTGTGGTTTCCATTTCATGGCAGGTGATAATAAATACTGTGCCAAGAGAGTTAATCTGTCACTGGAGTATTGTAGTAAATACAAAGTTTCTCCAGGTGGAACCATGGAAGAGAAATGTGGCAAAGCTATTTTCCTTTGCATTGAATGAATGTATCTTTAACAGATGCTGCAGGAATAGGCCAGTGAGTCCATATTTTACAATCAGGACTCTAAAAACACAGCCTCCTGTATTAACAGAGTTCAACTCCCTTGTTTTACTCTTCATATCTCTCCTACCAAATCTCTTCTGAAGCGATTCTTTGAAATTAGATTTTAATTTAAATTTAAGCATAAATTCTTCCTTGCTGGGATAGTGTCTTTCTGTGTGACTGCAGAGCACCAAGCACAGTGGGGCCCGCCTCCTGACTAGTCTTTAGGTGCTACCCCAATATAAATAATCATTATAATTATTAATAATAGTAATTATTGGCATGTCCCTTGACATTCTCTGGGTCACAGCAGCTAACAGTTCTATGAGCTCAAGCTCAGAGCACAGCAGTTTGCGAAGCACTGTTTTGGAGAGACATGCAAGAGGGCAGTGACAGAGCTGCAGCAGTGAAGGAAGCCACTTACACAGAGAGAGCCTAAGGCACAGATGACCGATGAGCACATCTTTAGCAGCTGCAGCTGTTCCAGCCAGGCTATAGGAAGACTTGAAGCTGCATGTTGGCCATGCCCAGAGGAAAAGCAGTTTGCTGGCCAGGAGGGAGAGAGGGGAAGATGAAGACATTAGCAAAGAGTGAGGAAGCAGGAAAGAGGAGAGGTAAACTGAAGAGGAAGAGCTCCAGATCTGGTCAAAAAGAGCCAGCTCTGTGAAAAGGAAGAGTTGTTCTGCAGTGGGAGTCTTGGAGCTGATCCATTTGAGCAGCACATCAGAACAAAAAGGGGTTCTGAAGATAACGGTGCAGAACATTTTAAGTTCTAACAATTCTTGTTGAACAATTGCAGCCCCAGTCTCAGAACTCTGGCACAGTACTAAAAACACAAATCTGACTCTCATGCGCTCCCCGTCCCATACCTGGGTAATTTTTGTTTCTGACTTGTAGCTGTTATATGGGATAACATCCACATTCCACTTTTCCCATCTTCCTGACTGTGATTTTGTGTAGTGGTTAACACAGATTGAAACAGGAGGGGGAACTCTTGCTGCACCAGCCTGGGAAAAGGGGTGGCTTTCCCTAGACTTTTAATGGAATGGGTGGAGAGAAAGAGCTATGATCCACCTTGCTTTAATCTGTGATTTTATGGCAAAAGTCAGGAGCAAGGCCCTGAAAGCTTCTGTCATGTTGGGGAGGAATCAATAGCTTTACCCATATGCTAACTCAGAGAAAGATGGGGAGATTTTATACAACTCCAAGTCACCAAAACAGAAGGGTCCAAGCAACATCTGTAACTTCCAATAGGGAACTGGCTTTCCAGCAGCCTTTCGCTGTCTTCTGACAGTACAAAAATCATCTGTCCAAACTAAAGCCAAGTGGTTCTAGGATAAAGCAGCAAATAATGAGCCTTCTAATGCAACTAGAAGCCCCTCAAGGGAAGCATATAAGCCCTTAGAAAAATCATCCTTTGTTTTTCTTCACTTCAACTGAAAATTTGTTTTTAAAGACATCTGAATCCTGCTCCTTCTCCTCCCTGTCAGGTGCAATGGAACACTCTACAGAATGCACCTACTGCAGGCTGACCCCAAGCACTATTGGAATGGAATGGCTCTGTTTTGCCTCCCACCCTGCAGTGCAGTTACAGTTGAACAGTGCCTACCTACATACTATTTCCCTGCCCTGACTAGTTCATGTGGAATGATCCATTGCTAGAAAAGTTCTTCTTCCTCCTGTAGTTTCAATGCAGAATCCTCCTGCGTTTCAGGAATTCACTCTGCTGCAGGTGGCAGGCTTAGCCAACTGATGCACACATACCACAGCTCCACTTGACGTAAGGAAGGGTGGGGTAGGAAGGGAGATTTTTTTCTCTTGACCTTGGTATCCAACTCATAATCAAATTCAGCATAAACAATCATAATATGTCACATACCATGACAACTTTGCCCAATGGGGGCTAATGTAACCTTAGTTGTACAGTGTTGTAAAGAGATGCACCACAAATGGTTGGCTTGAGGAGCCATGCAAGGAAAATCTTATTGCCACATGAATGCCATCCCTTCCATCTACAGACCACTGTAGAACCAAAGCAGCTTCCCAACTAAAACTGTTTGCCTTACTCACATGAGTTGTTGCCACATAAATCAATGGGACTACTCTAGGCAAGCAGGATTTGGCTCTGAAACTATGTCTCCATAGACATATGTCTCCAACTGGGACCCCCTGCATTCAGTCTTAGCCTGGAAAGAGGTGGTGGTCAGAGGGCAAGTGCTATAAAAGTATGTATTCCATCAGACACTTCCAGAAAACAACAGGTCAGCCTTTAAAACCTTGTCGATAGCTGTACATTAGGAATAGTTCTCAGTGGATTCCCTTAATTAGATTTTATAGGAGATTGGCTGTTTGCCTTCATTCCATGTCTTTTGATTCTAAAGTCATGTATTCTGATCACACAGAGGTCTGCAATCCATAATATACTGGTCTCTGAGAATCTATAAGAAATTATTCAAGAAAATTTGATCTGTGATAACTGAGGCTCCACCCAATCCAAAGATTGCCACCTATATGATATAAGAACCCTTTAAAGCCCTGTAATTCCTTTTTAGGAGGGCTACAGATTGTTACCATATGTCAGATGCATCCTAGTCATGCCTGGATGTAATGTGCAGGTTATCATAGAGGCTGAGCTCTGAATTATGTCCCGTCTTTCCTGTTTCCAATTAGAAATCTGCTACAGTATCAAGAATTCCAGGCCATATTGTTCTGAAGTTCTAAAGAGGAAAATGACACATAAGGGGAAATTCCTTTTGACTAGCCGTGTGTATCTTAAGATATACTAGGAGGGGGTGAGGTCCACAGAGACCTCAGTGGGAGCAGTATGAGTGGGAGTTTATCAAAAAAATCTTTTGTTTCTCTTTCTTTAGATGGTGTTCCTCAGAGACTTCAGCATTCCTATTCTCATGGCTAATTTTAGTTGTTTGTGACTGGTCTGTTCTTAGTGTCCCTCTCTTTTCCTCTTACCTCTCATTCACACTGAACCAAATGAGCTTGGGGATATACTCTCTGGAGATTGGTAGGTGATACGATAACCCTTGTCTGTACTTTTATAATCACGAGACCAGACATCAGAAATGAAGTCGGATCAGGAAGCTGGAGGCAAAAGAGATACTGTTATTATTTATTTGCATTGCATTGTCCTGGGCACTGTACAACACATAACAGAGACATGGTCCCTGATCCAAAGAACTTACAGTACCAGTTGGGAAAAGCTCAAAATAAGCATAGTTGAAAATAAAGCTATCACGCCTTGAGTGGATCTCTTGACAGCAGATCAGATTCAGGTTCTAGCACAAAGTTCATTGGCATCTGAACTCAGCTACCTTGTATTCATGCACTGATGTGCTACCAGTATGGCCATGGACTGATGATGGGCCTCACTGGGCATCAGAGCAAGTGAAGAGGTACAGGGCCTCTGTGCAGAAGGCTCTAGCCTCCCACAGCTCCCTTAGGATTTACATGGATACCTGAGGATCTTCCAGGTTTGGGGGCAGGCTGGGCAGGGGTTGGGGTGTTAAATCCTGTCCCACCCAATGAGTGATTGATGAGATATTTCTCCCTGCATGTGCTTTCACAGTGACACCCACACATGGATGTGATCATGTGAATCCTTAGAATTCTATCCTCCATGGAGCAAAGAGTACAGTGGACTTGGTTGGTGGGATACATATGTAACCCTTCACAGTTACAGTTCAGAATCTGAATATCAACAAAATTCTTCCAGTTATGGGGACTTCCAATTCCTGCAAGATTGAGCTGACTAAGAAAGCTGGAATTTTGGGAGGACTCTGGCATAGTCCCAAACCCTTGTGATTGTCCAAGAATGTTGTTTCTCTGCCCTGAAAGTGAGCTCCCTAGCTGCAAGGCACCAGGGCATAGGTGGTGTGGCTTAGCAGTGATACCTGGGCTGAGGTCTGCCCACAAGGAATAGTAATCACCAAGCAGGATTTGGAGGAATCACAAGAGCCATTCCCCATAAGCAAGAGTCAGGGTCAGAGTCAGGCTGGAATCAGAGACCAGAGATTAGAGGCAGTATCAAGCACAAGCACCAATTCCATGGGTGCTCCGGGGCTGGAGCACCCACAGGGAAAAAATAGTGTGTGCTAACCACCCACCCAGCCTCCCACCCTGCCATCGGCACCTGGCCCTCCCCCCAGCGTCTCCTGCCCGCTGCGAACAGCTGAGACCAGGAGATCATGCAAAGTCTTGTGTTGCAAAAGGCCAAAATTTGTGAGGTTACCCAGATAACTTCATGAGGCAACCCCTGAGGTTAAACAGGACATTGGCCAATCAGAGGGCCGCAGGGTACTGTCACTCTGGCTCTCTTGGGCAGTACTTTCTGCAGTGCCTACTCCCCACAATGTTCCCTGGCTGTACTCTGCATGGCCTCTTGGTGGCACTGTAGGAATTTCAGCTGTCCCAGGCTCTGCAAACCCTGGATTCAATCCTCAGATCCCTTTTTCAGGGACACCACGGTGGCCAAGCCAGGTTTATCTGTGTGGTCTTGATGAAAACTTTCTATCAGATCATGGGCATGGACATGGGCAACAGGTTCCCAAGAGCATTCTTCAGTCCCTCCCAATTGATTATTTAGTACAGTCTCCCACTTTGCTGTTTAGAGTCGAGGATGGTATGGACTATATATTCCTGGGACCTGGACTGGTGGGGGCAGCTGTTGGGACCAGCCATGAAAGGGGTCTTCTAGGTAAGGCTTCAGGAAGGGTACATGGAAAACATCATGTATTTTAAGAGATTGAGGGAGTTGTAATTTGAAGGTGATGGTGTTGATTTTCTGACAGATCCAAAAAGGTCCAAGGAACTGGTGGTCTAGTTTATGGAATGGTTTATTTATACAAGGGTGCTTTGGGATAAGCCAGACCTTTTATCCTACCATGAGAGCTGAGCCTTCCTGTATCAATGGTCTGTGCATTGCTTATAGTCCCTTTTCAAATCTCTGAGGTGGTTCTTAAGTTCTTGCTGGATATGGTCAATTCCAGGCTGCTGGCTAGACTGGGGGTGCTGGAAACAGGGATGGAAACCAAAACTTGGCAAAGAAGGGACTCTGCCCCATGGAGACATGGTCAGAATTGTTGTATGAGAATTCAGCATACAGAAGGAGGGAGAACCAGTTATATTGAAGGTAGCTGACAAAGCCCCTCAGCTGTAGTACTTGGTTCACCCTTTCTGTCTGCCCGTTTGTCTGGGGATGGTATGCGAATGCAGTAAAAGCACAAACGTCCATTAGCTGGAGCACTTCATGCCAAAAGTGTGAGACAAATTATGGATCTCAGTCTGAGATGATACAGTCCAGAAGCCCATGAAGGCAGACCACATGAATCACTAGGAGTCAAGCCATTGTTTCAGCAGAGAGCAGGTTGTTACAGGGAATGAATTACTCCATTTGGTCAGTTGGTTACAACAGTCAAGACAACTGTGTGGCCATCAGCCAGGTAGTTCCATTATGAAGTTTGGGGTGATCGGGGTCCAGGATCTAGACAGGGTCGTCAGGGGCACTAGAATGCTGAGGGGCTTAGCACATGGCATCTTGATGCACGCACACAGGTCAGACGAGTTAACATAATCCTAGACTTCAGCTCACATATGTGAACACCAGAAGAAATGGCAAGCCATTCAGAAAATCTTAAAGCAGCCAAAGTGGCCTGCCAATGGAGTGTCATGGCAGAGATGGAGCACTTCTAGCCAGGGATTCCCTGGTGGAATGTATATGAGTCTGGCGTGGTAGGCGATCCCATCCTGTGTGGAGCATTCCATCTTGATTCTGGCTTTTGTTTGCTCAGGCTGTTCCATCACCTCCTGGGCCAATGGATAGCAACGTGAAGAAGAGTGGATTAGATCAAGCAGGTCTTGATGTATTGTGGCACTGAGGAACTTGTGAGGTTTTAAGAGTCAGAGTGGTTCTTGGCTAGGTTCCTCGCCATCTTGGTAATATTTTTCCTTTCAGGTTAAGGCATTAGCTTTCCCACTCCTGGTTCCTGGGTGATAGGTGGTGATAATCATCAAACCAAGAGAAGAATAACTCCCACTTGAGCTGTCTTTGGTTGAAGGCTCAAGCTGTCTGCAGATATTCAAGGTTTATGTGGTCCAAAAAGACTTGCACTGGCTGTCAGGCTCCCTGAAGGCAACGGCACCACTCTTCAAAGGCCAGTTTAATTTTGAGTACTTCCTTATTCAGTATTTCATAATTCTCTCAGCTGGGGTAAGTTTTTTTGGAATTGCAGGCATGGGGTGCAAGACTTGCTATGGTCCATAGCTGTAGGAGAGTATTGTCCTTATGGCTACATTGGAGGCACCAGTTTCCACTATGAATGCCTGTGCCTGGTCCAGGTCTGTTAGAATAGGGACTGTGGTAAAAGCAATCTTGAGTCGTTCGAAAGCACGGTGAGCTTTGGGAGTCCCAACAAACTTGGTGTCCTTGCAGAGGAGGTTGGTCATGGAGGTTATTTGTCTTGGAAAGCCTGGAACGAATTGTCAATAAAAGTTTGCAAAGCCCAGGAAGTGCTGTAACTGCCAGTGGGACCTGGGCATAGTCCAGCTACAGATGGCCTCCACCTTCTGAGAAGGTACATCTTAACACCTCTGGCGAGAGGATGTAACCCAAGAATTCTGCAGAGGACTTGTCAAAGGTCCATTTTTCCAACTTCGTGAACGAGCCAGGCTTTAGTAGAGTTTCTGGGATGGAATTAATGTGGTAACAATGCTGCTCAAGATTGTCTGAAAACACAAGTATGTCATCAAGATAGATGACTTCATACTGATCGAGGATGTCTCTAAATATGACAGTCACAAAGTGTTGAAAAGTAGCAGGAGCATGAGGCAGCCCAAATGACAATACTAAATATGTGAAGTGTCCATAGTGGGTTCAAAACATACTCTTGCATTCATCCCCTGCCCTGATGCGCACAAACTTGTAAGTATCCCGGAGATCCAGTTGGTGAAGTGTCTGGCAGACCAGATGTGATCTAGTAACTCTGAGATCAAGGGCAGAGGATACCTGTTTGAAACCGTTACCAGGTTTAGGTTCCAATAGTCTCGCAAAGGCATAGCATTCTATTCTTTTACTTGACAAAAAGGATTAGAGCCCCTGATGGAGAAGTGAAGAGCCAGATAAATCTCTTAGCCAGGTTTTCCTGGGTGTATTCACAAAGGGCTGCCAGTTCAAACTCAGACATCACATGGCCTGTGCTCACTCATTTCCTGACTCCTTGCAGGCTGAGATTTGCAATGGGCACAATGCAAGGTTGCATCCTGGTGGTGCTTATGGGGTCAGGGCCTTTGCAGACTTGGGTTCTAATGCCCAATTTTTACACTAACACCGACAAAGCTGGTGTGTGGAGATTACTGCCTCTCATGTTGACTAATATAATCTCATTGCTTCTTTGTGTTCCCTCCTCTCTGTCTATCTGTATCCATCAGTTATGTTTTTTCTTAGATTGCAAGCACTTTGGAGGCTTTTTGTTTTGTGTTTGTACAGCACCTAGCACAATGGGGTTTGGGACTGGGGCTCCTAGACACTACTGCAATATAAACAAATAATAATTTAATACATTAATAAATACTGTCCTTCCTTACTCTCTGCCCACCACTTCCTTACTGGATTGCCCTTGCTAACATGTAATAGTTTATGATGAAGCGTCCCAGATAATATACCAGAGTGGATAGCATGTTAGCTGGTCTGTTGCAATAAGGAAGTGATCATCACAGAAGGGGGAGAGGAGGAAATGGGTAGTGTATTTGGGCCTACACTGCCACCGCTGGGCCCAACAGATGCAGAGTGGGTGTGAAGGTAAGGCCAGGGAAATAACTAGATAGATAAGCAGCCACCTGGTCCGTACAAGTGAAACTGGGAATAAACTTCATTGCCTAAAACCAAGACATCTGAGCACCCTAACTGTGGGATCTGTCGGCTGCTGCCCCAGTTGTCAGGGCTCATGTTGTTGTGGCCCTTTCACCACCATTTGTTGCTCCTTTTATGGGTATGGTGCACACCAGTTGTCGCCTTCTACTGCTTGCTCTACTCAGGTCAGTAAGATGAGTTCTGCCTGCTTCCCATTGTGATATGTTTCTCAGCACTTTTTGAGGGGAGGTGGGGGGGCATCTTGCTCTGCCGAGTTTCTCTTCTCAATACTGCCAGACTTCCACTCCTTCAACCAAAGACCCTGGAGGGACAAACATGCCTTTGCATTGACTGCATCACAGAGGTACTTCCTCAGAGTAGTGTATGGCACTACCCACGAGGTTACAGCCTTTTCCTTTTGTGGTCCCCTTTTGTCACCTCTCCTGTCCAGGGAAGCTGAATTAATCCAGTCCCAATGCCTCTGCTAAAGAGGCCCCTGTAATGGGAGTGTCTCCAGTGGGCATACAGCCAGAATAGCCAACTCCTACATCACCCTTCGGTGAAGAAGGGGCAAGTCAGAGGTGGGAAGAGTGACTAAATCACATTGTGCTCTGCCACGTTCAGCTGGCAGACAGTCCTTTAGGGACTGTTGCCAGTTGGTACAAGTTAGAATAGCCCCTAGGCTGCTATAACTGTGCTGGGATCAGAGCTAAGACAGAGTCAGGGACATATAACTGGATGTTCCTTACTGTTGTCAGCAAAAAGTGAGCACAGCAGAGAATCTGGCCCCAAATTACCAGGTTTATGTGTTAACTCGTCTCTCCCGTTACAGTAATTTGCTTTGTATTTCAGGAGAATCTTCCCTTCATGGCTAGAAGAGAGGTAGATAAAATTTTGTGCTGTAGTGTGCTGTGTCCCTGTCCTTTCTCCCTTCCTAAGCAAGCTCCACAGACCGACATTACGTTATTCCGGTTGCCCTTACACGATATACAGGGGAGGCAGATAAGAAAGGGGTGGTGTATCAGGACAGATGCCTATACCAAAAGTAACATTCCCTTTAATAGGACATAAAAGATTTATTTTTTTAATTGAGCGAGCGGTGGACAACACCCCGCAAGCCCTCCACCCCCAAACATCTGTTTTGCTAAATGGTGCGTAAGCAGTTTCTCAGACATGCTGACTGAGGGTGGAGCAGCTTTAAGGGAGAAAAGCAGTGATTTCACTTTACATTAAGTAACAGCAGAGCAGGGTGTGTGGCACTATGTAAAACAAGACACTGGGAGTGGGGGAAGAGAATTTGTTCAGGATCTTTCACACAGAGCCTTTCCCAGAATAGACTACGCCACTGAGGAATTCTGGAAGACGGAAGATGTGTCATCTGTTTCCGTCTGCTCTCCCATGGGAAGGAGAAAACAGTGTCATGGATTGCCTCTCCCCCTCCCCAATTAGAAAGAGAGGAGCCAAAGAGGATGCTACGGCCCAGCCACCCCAATCTTGGAGGATGTTCAGTCCCTGCTGAAAACTGGCCATCTCAGGTTTAGATACATAATTGTTCTAGAAACAATAAACCCAAACACCTTTGAATTTTAGGGATGTTCACATGCAGATCTCAATTCAGATCCAAAAGTAACAATTTAGACAACTCAAAATAGCATCAGGTTCTTTTTCTTTCCTTAGTTCCTGAGCTGGGTTGGGCTGGGCAGACTCCTGCTTCCTGTTGTGGGCACGTTTATCAGCACATTTTTTGTGCTGTCTTGCTCTGCAGAGTTTCTCTTCTGAATATTTCCAGACATCCATTCCTAAAAGCAAAGACCCTGAACGGATGACCATATCCTTGCAGTCAGTGCACCACAATGATCCGGGGGAATTTTAGTAGGACTGAGCTGAAAGGAAGGTTAGGTGAAATGGCTTAGCTGAGCAGTCTGCAAGTGTAATATCTGTTATGAAAGCTCTGAAGTCTAGCAAAGGATTCATGATCTCCCCTCCTCCATTTCCAGCTCCCTCCTCCCCCAAAATGCATCTCCCTCAAAAGTGGTATTAGTGTGCAATACATTTAACTGCAAAACACAAAGAAGGATATGAGAGAGGAGCCTGCAAGATAGATAAACTAAGGATAAACTATGCTGTGAGGCTTTGGGGGTTCACCCAGACCAGTCAGGGGTTCTGTCGCCATCTGCCCTATAATCCTGGTGACTCTGTGCTGTGCACATCTGGCTCAGAGCCCTGACACCAGCAGTGTGTCTGCTGCATAAAGGTCTCACCCTGGCTTTCTCCAACCCTGTTACTCGTGCTAGGTGACACCAACAGCCCTTTCAATCCAGAGCCTCCCCAAAACAATCTCCCCTGAAGCGCTGGACACTCGCAGAGGCAACTCCGAGTTCACGGTCTCCAAAGAGCCAGTACATACAACAGCTTATTATCTCAACAAGGGTTATACACCCCACCTTAATACACAGTTTTGAGATGATTTGTAGGAAATCTAAAGTTATTAACAAAGAACATAGATTTAAGCAATTTCCCGCAAGAGTGAAAGAGCTAAGAAAGGACTACAAACAAAGCAAAATAACATGCCTTCTAGTGTCTAAAACTTAATTCTAGCAACACATAGCTTTGCCTAACGCTGCTTCTTACTCTCACCAAATTGCCAGCATTCTCCAGCCTCTTTGAGCAGGAGAACCCATCTTTCATAGATGCAAAGCGCTGGCTTCTTTGCTGTCACAGGTGAGAGATCCCAAAATGGCTTTTTGCTTCTACTCATATTCCCCAAAACTCATTGTTCTGTCCCACAAATCAGGAGGATCGCCTGTTCTTCCCTCCCTGTTGACTTCCCATCCTCCTGCTGATTTGTATATATATGGAATCTCCATTGTTTTGATTCCATAATGCTTAATCTACACTGGAGACAGGTAGATAGCTACCTTCCCTCCTGTCTGGGAGAAAACCTGATTCTCTCTTTGTTTGGTCACAGGCTTTAAATCATAATATCAGTAAGTATCCATAATTCCTTATGTAGTGTTAATACACACATTTCTCAAAGATGTCAATTATCAGTGTGTCACCAGCTTACAAAAAACACCCTACTCAATGCACTTCTATCATACAGCAACAGTTTATGCAGTGGATTCAGTTTCTTATTCTTTGGGGTGCAGACCCCTGGGTTTCCCCCTAGAATATGTGTACCCTGATTGTCATATATGCATATGTCTACTTCGCAGGCTTGCCGCATATCCCAAACCATTTTTAGCCCAAGACAACATACACACAAACCGGACTGCTATGCACTTGCCAATGACTTCCTGCTTATAGAGTTAACTTTGCTGTGGCCTCTTCACTATAGACTCTTATTCCGCACACAAACACATTCCCTCCATATGTTATTAACGCTGAACCCAGAGCCCAAAGTGAAAATCACTCTGTGCTTGCCAAAGGAATGCACCAACTCCATCTGAATAAAAAGAGGGTGAAATAGTGACCTAGATTCTCTTCTGTGCCCAACCTTCATCTAGTGCAAGGCAGGGGAGCCTCAAGGAGCTGATTACAGTTCTCTTATCCTGGAATCTTGTTGGCACAGGTTCCGGGCCCAGCTTAGCTTTGAACAGTAAAGGGGCTCTTCTGCCTTATGCCACCGGCTTAGGATTTCTAAGGCATTGTATGCTAGTGGAGGGTCAATGTAGGGGACCTCCACTGTGTCCCCTCCCTGCTTTCAACATAGTACCTACTCCATGGATGGGGCAGCTCCACTGGCTTCTATGCCAGTGGAGAGTCCCTTTCTGACAGGAGAATTCTCTGCTGGCCAGTTGTGTCCAGAATCCATCCCCTTTGTGCTCACTGTCAGAGCCGCACAAAGGGGCCAGCGCATAAGAAAATCTGGCACAGTGATTCCACTGTAAAAAAAAATAACAGCTAGAATAACCGTACAATAGTAGAAGGCTTCTTTCATAGGACAGACCTGAGGATTAAGGTGCTCCCACTGTACTGATGGTATTCCGATAAATGTCTGACAACTCCAAGACTGGACAGTGAGGGCCCGGTTCTCTGGGCCACTATGACCCCTTTCATCTGCTCTGCTGGTGCACAGGGGCCATAAAGAGAGTGGATCTGGCCCCTAGGAATTGCTTCAGCGTAGGAGGAATTGCTGACTGGCACAGAGCTGGCATAGCTGTGTTAGACCACTAACCCCTGGCAATGCCGGCCTGGGCACCATGGTTAGAGTGCACCTGCATTCCTGGCTGCTAGAACAGTGCCTTAAGCTCATGACAGTCAGACATACATTACAGAAGTTTTCAAGCTGCTTTCACTTACTTCAGGGACCAAACCAGTCCCCAGTTAGCCCTAGAATCTAGGAAGCACAAAGTTGCCACACAGATACTTTTTCCATCCCTGCAACCTGCACGAAGGGAAATTCAGGTGCAGGTCAGAATGTGGGCCACTTAGCGCAGGTGAAAATGATTGCAATGCAGCGGCAAGGCAGTTCTTTGTGCCTTTTCCATACTGTCCCCATGCATGGAATGACCACCCAGTGTCTGTGTACCATGCCTGCAATCCTTCCTCACTCAAATTCTCCCTAAAGGCTCCCCTATTCTGCAAAGAACACAAACTCAAACCAACTTCCTCACTCCTGCATAATACATGAGAAAAGAGAGAGGCGAGGGAGAGAGGGAAAGAAGGAAGAGAAATGTAGCTGTCGAAGTGAACTCTTTGTATCTTGTGTTTCACTCAGCATATGACTGGGATTTAACAAATAATAACAGTACCCATTAATTACTTAAGCCTTGGACCACCCCTCTGATGCACATAACCACTAGCATAGCAGATGGATGAACTAATGAACAGAAAGTTTAAGTGACTTTAGGAGTCAGTGACAGATCCTGAAATGTAGCCCAAGCCCCTTGTTACCCCTTTGCCTGCTCTAACCTTTAGGTGATACTCCCTGCACCAACTCATGGACTGGGAATTGTGACGCTCCGTGGCTAGATGCATCACTCCTATCTGCTGAGTGTGATTCACAAACACAACATGGATCCAGCTGCTGAGAAGAACAATATTCTGTGCTTTTAGTTGCTTTTTTTGGCAATCCGTCATTTTGATCTAGAACATGAGCAATAATGTCATGGTCACAGGGTGAATGTGCAAGTCACATACATAACATAAAAATGATCTAGAAACCACCAAAAATGGATTACTCTGTGTGTGTGTGTGTGTGTGTGTGTGTGTGTGTACGTTACTTTGTGTGTATATAGTTACTCACCCTACTTATTTAGCACTTAGCAAGAATATTTGTTATTCCCTTCTGGCCAGCGCTGGACAGGTTGACTTGGTGCCTAGCACTACAATTTAGTTGAGTCCACCGCTTTAAAGACAAAAGTTTGGAATGTGGAATGGGGCAGTCAGGAATGCTACTGAAAAATGGCTTACATTTTTCACACAATTATCCATTGATTTAAGGTGGAGATTTTTTTAAAAGGAGGGATGGGGGACATGGAAAAGCTTCAACATTATAAATTCACCTGTTCCCAGATGTAGGTAAGAGAAAATAGCTTTGAAACTTTGCACTTGTGTTTGAGCAAAGACCTTTCTGCAATCAGCATATGAGTAGAGAGGGGTATTTTCCTTTTAAAAACTGTGTTATGTGAAACACAGTGGCTTGTGAAAGGTCTTGGCTCAACAGCCCTGGAGACTGAAGTCCTCTCTTTATCCAGAGAAGAGATGGTGGCAGTATAGATTTACCCATTCTGTCATAGAATCAGAATCATAGAATATCAGGGTTGGAAGGGACCTCAGGAGGTCATCTAGTCCTGCCCCCTGCTCAAAGCAGGACCAATCCCCAACTAAATCATCCTGTCCTATCAACATGTCTCAGTTCTGCCCTAAAAGTACCACCCCGGTAAATGATGTGGCGTAGCTCAGTCACCATTCAATGCTTGGTGCCTCTGCAGAGACTGCCTACAAGGGTGCCATTGCAAGTGATGTTTTTCTCATGCAGATGCCTGTGTAACTGGAACTGAATGGAGGAACCCCCCACCCCGACTCCAAAAAAACCACCCATAAAGCCCTCTGGTTACTACCAGTCGGGGATGGATTTGAACTGTTGACTCAAAGAGGGGAGCAAAGCTCTGCAGTCTCTTACCAATCCCCTGAGTCACTTTATCTCCAATATCAGCTAACACTTTCATTTTGCTTTTGCACAGCAGACGACTTGCATGCTGTCCATCAGTTTGCTAAGGAGTGATTTCTTTGATGCTAGCCTGCCTCTAGGGTGCCGGCTGGTGATATCCAAGACAAGGCTGAATGCCAATGAATTTGAGCACACACCCACAACCAGCGGCATGGCCACAATATGGAAGCTGGAGGTGACGACAGTTGCTCTCCTTGCAATAATTGTCTTGAAGTGCTATGAAAATACTTCCTAAAGTCTTGGAAATTTAGGGAGAACAACCAATAGGAAAATCTTCAGATGGTGTCAGTCAGCTAAGTTACACTGACTTCAATGGAGTTGTTCTGGTTTATACTGGCTGAAGGTCTGACTCGCAATCTTTCAGGAGGTCTTAATCCCTCAACTATTATCAGCACACTCCATTACATCCTGGTACCAAAGAAGTGCATCAGTGAGCCCTAATACTATTATGACATGGAATTTATGCCTAAAAATAAGGGAACAGCCAGGCTAGGAACATTTATAACCTTGGAGATGGCACCACCGATAGCCACTCTGAGAGGAATGGTTGTGCCCTCTATTTGCTGTCTCTTACTATACTGTGAGGCTGCCTGCCTGCAGGTACCTGTGATGATTGGGTCAGCATGGCCCTTTTTGTCATTTGCTTAGGAAAATCAAGATTTCTTAGTCTAGGGAAAGAAATGAAGCCCTCAGAATTTATAACATTAAATCTTAGCACAGGGGGGAGTGGTAGTGAGCATTTGTGGAGGCTTGTTACTGAGCGAAGAGCCTACGCATTCTTGTAATAGTTTCCCAATGTGGAGCACCAATGGGACAGTCGCACACTTTGCTTTGTGTTTTCCAAAAGGGTCAGAGCGTTTATCTCCTGGACAGACTCAGCTTGGAACTTTGCCCGGTTGCCTTGGTTACCATTTTTCGCTCTTCAATGTCCTATGGCTATGGAGTGGGCAGTGGATCAGCGGAAGCCAGTGCAAAGCTGCCTGTCCGATTAAATTTGTTGTTTTGCAAAAGGGGTTAGCTCCGTTCCTGTGTCTTTATCCTGTGCTCAGCCGTTTTGGGGATGAAAGAACCTGATTCCTTGCCTGCTGAGAGATAAACAAGGAGCACAGATTTGGAACAACGTGTGGAAAACAAGAAAATACTTTTTTTTCATCCCATTCTCTATCCGCTCTAATTATATAGATAGAAAGTTCCCGTGTGCTCCAAGGCTGCCTGCCATCCTGCAACCGTCTCGAAACAGTCAGTTGCATTAACCTCTGAAAAAGCCTGTTAATGATGTTCTGTGGACTGTCAGCTAGTCCCCCCAACCATATTCTTTCTAACTCTCCCAAAATACCCATTACAGACTGGCATGAGAAGAGCTATCGAGCCCATCCTTGAGGTGTTGCTTTATATATAATGTTGCCAAACTGGGGAGAAGAGTTTGAGACTCAGTCTGGATTGCTCATTCCTTAATCTTACATTTAAAACAAAAAAACAGATTAAGCCAAGCACTATAGTATCTGAGTGCTTCACAAACATTAATTAATTTATATTCAGAACACGCCTTGGAGCTGAGGGGATGGTATTATCCCCATTTTACAGATGGAGAACTGAGGCAGAGAGATGAAGATCAAAAGTTTCCATTAATTTTGGAAGCCCAATTTAAGAAAACAAGGTCTTGATCTTTCAGAGTACTTAGGATTATACAGCACTTTATATTACTCTTGGGGGCATTCTACGCCAAAAAATTAGAAATTCTGTGCCAAAAATTAAAAATTCTGTGCACAATATTTTAAAATTCTGCAAAATTCTGCATATTTTATTTGTCAAAATAACACTATATAGTCATGCCAGTTTCAATTATTTTGGTAATTTATTTCAAAATTCCTGTCAGCAACGATGTCTGTAACAGTACAACAACAACAAAAAGACAACAACAAGAAATTCTCCCAGGCATAGACAGTTAAAAAACTCCTGTGACAACCCATTTCCAGAAACTGCTCAAAAGCATGAGGGTACTAGAGGTATTGAAAGAAAAGATCACCAGAACCTTTTAAAATAGGTAAAACGGTATATTTTTCCTTAGTGTCATTTGCAGAAATGGCTGAACTGCTTTGGTGGAAATTTTCCAAAAAATATACATCCTGAAACAGGCACCCAGCATGGAAAACTTTCAGCCTGAATGGTTAAAGTTTGGCAAAATGAAAATAGGATCTTATAAAGGCAAGTTTCGGGCACCTTAATAATAGGTGTTCCTACCAGCCCCAACTATAATACAAAAAAACCCCTGCCTATACTCATCGGTACAATCGTCCAAAATAATTCAGTGTCATTGATAGAAAAAATGTATCAGAAATGTTTTGCACCATTACCACTTTTGTATGTTTTATAAAGTTTGAGAAATAGGTAGTGGGAGATGTCAGCTTGTGGGACTATGTATAATACTCAGACATAGTGTTGTCTAATTCTAGAAAGATCCATGTCCAGCCTTAGCTGCAAGGAAAGTTGATCGTAGTCAAGTTTCAAAGTGGTGTGAGGTAAATGGAAAGAGGATTAAGAGAGATGTTAAGCCTTTCACGTCAGGAATTGGATTCTCTTGGTGTGAGATCCATTGTGTCCTGACACTGTTAGTCCAAGAATCATAGGATTCAACAACAGCAGACAGCAGAAGTCCTAAATGGCTCAGGGCTGTGATGCATGTCAAAGGATTCAAATCCAGCTTCAATTGATAGTAAGTGAAATGTATTATCTAGTGATCATTTGATGGCCTGCGTGAAGTTACTTTGGCATTCTCAGCCCAAAGCAACATCCAGTGATAGATATCTACACTACAGCTGCCAACTAGAGCTGGCCGGGAATTTTTCAACCAAACATGTTTTTATCAGAAAATGTTGATTTATCAGAACTGACACTTTTGGTGGGAACGTATCAGTTTTGATTAAAGTTTTGTTGGGAAGGCTTCTCAGATCCAGGAGGAATTTCTGGTCAAAACAAAGGAGAAAGAGAGAGATGAAGGTCCACTGCAGAACAGCCAATAGCTTGATCGTCACCTGACTCAGGCAGCGCTGGAGCTTAAATCTGAGTCTCCTACATCCCAGTTGAATGCCCACACCACCAGGCTGTTGGCTATTCTGGGGTGGGTTGCTTTCAGTCTCTCTCCCTTTCTTACATTCTTCATGAAAAAATTCAAAGGGTTTCAGTTTTGTTCCAGCACGGAACATTTTGAAAATCTGAAAAAATTTCATGCTCCCCTGCAACCTTTGATAGACTTAGTAGAGAGAGCAAAGATAAAATGAGAAGCTGATGAGGGAAGATAGCTGTTGTAGGTTCATGATCCACTGTAGTTAGATCTTGTTCCACTAACAAACTCCCCTGGAAAGGAGGAGGTGTGGAAAGACAAAGACCCAGCAGAAATACCTGCTTGGCTGGGTGATGCCAGGCCTGGAGCAAATGTTGTGATTTCTTTTTATGTTTATTCTGGATTAAAGAACACTGGAGCTAATCCCAGGAAAAATTCCCAGGCTTCAGAGTCCTTGTTGTTGTTTTTTTGCAGAGCTGAGTCTGCTGCAAATTACTTAAATAAAATACTTATCCCTGGAAAAGGAGATTTTGTATTGAAATCCAGATGACTCAAAGTGTGACCCATTCCAAAGCTCAGCCCTCTGGTGCTGTCTGTGTTGGGTCGGGGAGAGGGCATGTCTACGCATTTTGCTCTACTTCATGTGAGTGAAAAGATTTCTCTCCCTGCTCCCTCCCATTATTATTTGTTGATTTTGCTGGGAAGAAAATTCCATCCACATCTCTTTCCTTTCACCTGTAGGTGGAAATACCTAGAGAAGAAGATGACAGTTCTCAGGGCTGGCCCACAACATTTTGGCACCTGAAGCGGGGAGCTCAAATGATGTCCCCATGCCTCCTTGTTTGGGCCAAAACTTTGAAAGGTCTCTTCTGTCCTCCTTCCTCCAGCACAGCACTCCACCATCTCTGTGCACCTAGAGCAGAGAGAATACATATGCACCAGAAGCAGACACAATTTTTTACACTTTGGGTTCTAGTGGCATCCCCCGAGGTGGGAACCTGCACTGCCCACCTCAGTTCTATAGGGGACAAAAGTTAATGAGCCTATATAAGTGTTTCTAGCTCTAAGGCCCTGATCCTAGGCTCTATCCAAACTTCACTCTCTACAGCACTTAGTGGTGAGTGAGTGGACATAAGCCCTCTTTCTCAGCTCTCTAACTCAGGAACCAGCCCCTGGCATAAGCTAGAGCAGCCTCACAACTTCTCGATTCTGTGGATCAAAGAGGCAAAGGGCCACCCTGGATATGTCACCTTTCCCCAGCCATGCCACTGCACGAGGGGCTAGGAGGGTTGTGGTGTAGGAACCACTGTGCTGCCAACGACAACCAAGATATTCCTCCCTGCAGAGGAATTCTTCATCAGCTGATTATGCTGTCATTACCATAGCTTCGTGTCATCAGGATTGAGCATAGGAACCAAATCAGGAGCCAGAATGGCTCTTAAAGTATAACTGTGATAAAGTACAAGAAATGAACAGGTCCCAGTAGAACTCAGGCTGAGTCACCCCTCCAAAAATCCCCTTTTCTGTCTTCCTCTCCTTTTCTGTTGGGATTCAAGCTCTTTGTTTTCATCTTTTAGGTTCTGAATGGCTCTGCACCCCTCTGCCTCACGCTCTCTCTTGTTTTCATAAACTCTCTCTGTGCTTTGTATTCCTCCCCCATTGATGTGCCCTTTTCCCCGCTCCACTTTGGGTTCCATAGTCCAGATTCAGGTGTCTACAGCAATTGCTAAGGTGAAGGATCCTCAGTGGTAGAAAGTTATTCAGGGAGAGATTACGATAGTGCAAGGTGGTAGCAGCCACTGCTCTAGAAAGAACCTGCAACTAGCCCCAAAAGTGCCAGCCAGGAGGTGAAACGCCAGGCCAGCTTAGGAATACACTACTCCTGTCTATGCTGATCCTGTCCATCTTCTGGTAAAGCACTAAACACCTTGCTATCTAACTGAGCATAAATGATTTCCCTGAGAAGAATCCCCACTGCGGCGCAGCTGCATCATCAAGGATGTGTCAACTCCTGTGATTTTTTTTCTACTCCCTCCATGCTACCTTGAACAGCATCTCATTACTGTGCCCTAAGCAGCTTCCTCCTTCTCTTTCAAGTTGTTTTTTAAATCCCACCATGGCTAACACCTACCTTTGCATCAGGGATGAGCTCAGCTTCGCCCGCTCCCACACTGCACTCTTTTGCACTGTATCCATTCATACAGTTTGCGAGCTACTGTGAGGTAGGGACCCCTATAATTAGGTTCCTTGTAATGGTCTGTGCACACCTATAGTTCTCTGTCAATAATAATAATGAACAGCAATAATGTGAGTGTTAAGTATGCTTCTCACGTCAGCCAGAAACCTGAAAGGGATCCAGCATCATCCTGTCTGCAACCCTGGTGAACTCAGCAGTGCTCCGCCTTGCAGGATGAAAGGAGCTGAGGAATGTCCTGGCTGGAACTGAGTCCCTGTCCTGTCAGTGTTTTAATGGGTTTCCTGCTTCTGTAGGTTCAAAGAGCAATTACAGTCTCCGACAAAAGTACAGCAAATGGAAAACAGATTCCCTGGCTCTCACTGAAATGTCAAGAGAGTAAGTAACACAAAAGACCTAGGACATTAATTCACCTCATTATTGCCATGTATTCCTTCCCTTCACCTCTGAGACTGCAGGAAGCGCTCAAAGCAGGGGGAATTGAGTGACAAAACTCTTTTCACACTCTTTTCTCCTAGGTTTTATGGGTGAAAACAAAGTGACCCTTGGGTCCGATTTCTTTACCCTCCTGTTGGAAGTTTGTTTTCCTGCTTGTTCATTGGTTGTTAAGGAGGGAAGAATGGTGTTCATTGGCTTGCAGGCCCCGGAGAAAGGTGTTTGCAGCAAAGGCTGGTTGTCTGTCTTCATCACAGTGAATCACACTTAGGAGATAAAAGCATAAGGAGCTTGGCCATGCGGTGGGTAACTTCACTTCCAAGCAGGAGAACTGGCTTTGCAAACCACCCTGGCTGGTGGAGCACTCAAATTCCAGAGTGGGGATGGAGAGAAAGTGGCACACGATGACTCCCTAAAGTGCCACTTACGGTGTGTCTATACTGCAATTAAATACCCACAACTGGCACATGTCAGCTGACTCGGGCGTGCAGGGTTCAGGCAACGGGGCTGTTTAATTGCAGGTAGACACTTGGGCTCAAGCTGGAGCCTGGGCTGTGGGGCACAAGGGAGGGTCTTCAGCACATGGGCCAGCTGCGGGTATTTAATTGCTGTGTAAATATACTCTCACCGGTCAGTCTTAGAGCCTGGTTACATAGACCAAGCCCTAGATGGAAGAAGAATGCCACAGTCACAGCTGTCTGAAGAGCACCTATGGGATATGAAGGAAGTACAATGGATTGATACACTCAGAAGACTGTGTGGACTAGATTTGGTTAGGCCCATCAGGAAAAAAATTAAATGGAGGTGCTGGATTTGGGAAATGCAGTGGGTTGGTGTTTGATTATTTCACTTATAGAGACCTGTGGTCATGAATGACAGGAGCGTGATGCATCTCGCACTAATCCTTTGGGAAAATCTGTCCATGCACCACAAAACTGTCACACAATTCCGCAAAATCGGGCATAGTGTTTGCTTAAGAGAGTCCCAGGGCTGCACTAGTTTGTGGTGCGGCTGCAGGCCAGTGCCAAGATGCCCTGGAGGAGCTGTGCTGGATTCAGGACGGGAATAACAGGGTTTTTGCAGGTTGGGACAGAGGTGTGTGACTGAGTCTATGTAGCCTGGGATTAGAATAACAGGCCCATTGACAGTTTGGTTAGGGAAGTTTCTACAGTGTGTATCCACCCTATATCCGGTGCAGCCTCTCATTTTCTTGTGCACCAGTAACACCCACATTAATAAAAACAAAAATGCCATGTTGGGCACTGAGGGAGGATTCACACCTGTCTGCAAACAGAGCAGTTGGTTTGCAAATAGATTTCCAATTTTATATCCAAGGCTTTAGACAAGGGGTGGGCAAACTACAGCCTGCCAGCCACATCCAGCCCACAGGACCTTCCTGCGCGGCCCCTGAACTCCTGGCTGAGGAGGCTACCCCTGGCCCCTCCCCTGCTGTCCCCCCTTCTCCGCAGCCTCAGCACGCCGAGCCGCCAGCGCAATGCTCTGGGCAGTGGGGCTGCGAGTGCCCAGGGAAGCGCAACTGCAGAGCCGCAGCCTGACCCAGTGCTCTGCACTGTGCGGCGTGCGGCTACCTGTCCTGGTGCAGCCGTGGCGCCAGCCACCCGTGCTCCAGGCAGCGCGGTAAGGGGGCAGGGAGCAGGGGGCATGGGATAGAGGGCAGGGGAGCTCGGGGGATGGTCAGGGGACGGGGGTGTGGATAGGGTATCAGAGGGTGGAGAACTGGGGGGCTGAATTGGGACAGGGATCCCGGGGGGCAGTTAGGAATGAGAGGAGGTGTTGGATGAGGCAGCAGGGGGCAGTCAGGGGTAGGGATTCCAGGGGTGATCAGGGGACAGGGAGAAGGGGTGGTTGGATGGGGCAGGGATCCCAGGGGGGCCGTCAGGAAGGAGAGGCGTTGGATGGGGTAGGGGGGGTAGTTAGGGGTGGGGACTCCAGGGGCGGTTAGGGGACAGAGAATGGGGGAGTGGATTGGGCAGGGGTTCAAGGGTGCCGTAGGATAGGGGGGTTTGGATGGGGCAGGAGTTCTGGAAGGGCCATCAGGGGGCAAAAAGCAGGGAGGATCAGATAGGGGGCAAGGGCTATGCCACATATGGCTGTTTGGGGAGGCACAGCCTCCCCTAACTGGCCCTCCATACAATTTCAGAAACCCAGTGCGGCCCTCAAGACAAAACGTTTGCCCACCCCTGCTTTAGACCTTTTGGGGAAATGGAAGAAGCTTGTCAAAAAAGTCCTTTCAGTTGCAAAAGCTTTCCATCATGATGCATTCTAACTTTGGGTTACATGGGATTAGATCCTGTCACCTGATGCCAGAACAGAAATAACTAAACATAATATAATGCACCGGTAATTCTATGGAGTCTGTACTCAGGCAGGGACACCCAATATCCATAAGACCATAGGACTAGTTTCTTTCTTGCTCTACCACTGGTTAGCAATCAGAGGAACATCTCTGTTAGACCTCTTAACAGGTTGAGGTAGTGTTAAATCATAAGACAAAGAATTTCATCAGGATGGAAGGCAGTTTGTCTCCGCAGTTTCTCAGGTGTAGCAAGAAAGCTATACAGTACATTCATAATTCCACCATTGTAATGTATAAAAACTAAAGATTTCCTTGGTTAGATGGAGACAGAATAGCATTACAAATTGGCATGACCCCTAGTTGCTCTCATCATATCGCCAAGAAAAAGGGGTCCATTCTCTTCTCCCTTTATGAATGTGTAATTCCCCTGAAATTAACAGGACCCAAGAGGAAACTTGACCCCAAAGAGGAGGAGAGAGGAAGATAGGAGTGAATAAAAGTTCCCTTTATAAAAGCTCTGAACTCGGGGTGTGGTAAGCAGCATAGTCTTGGTTTTCATCTATGAGCTGTCAATAGTAGAAATGGGCTGAAGGAATGAAGTTTGGATCCACCATGTCCAGATCTAGAGCTAGACCTGACTAAACTTTGAGGGCATTTTGATTCAGTCCCATCTCTGCTCACCAGTGAAAAGCATTTACATCAAAAGCAAAATCAGGGGAATCTGATTTGTCTGTCTTGTTCACCTTTTCAAAACCCTCCAAACTATCCAGGAGGGCCCATTTTAATTAGGTGGGATGGAGGTAGTTAGGGGGATGCCAGACATTTTTCTAGAAAAGGGCTTTTTCCATTTTCTTAGCTTGAGACAAGTTTGGGCAGCACATGATGAAAGAGTGTCTTTTCCTGCTCCAGGTTAGGGGGCACTCCAACCACCGGCTATGTGTATACACACACACACACACACTCATTCTCTCTCTCCCTCTCCCCCTCCCCCCACCCCCCGTGGAGGAGAGGGAAGAACAATAGCTCCCAATGCACTAGAACTTTCTTCCTCTATTCTATTGCACATCTACCTCATTCCTGTTTGAAAATGCTCCCACCCTCCGTCCCACCTCATCCCAGTTCTGTCTGAACCTTCACAGCAGACTTTGGCCATATCTACCTTGACAAATTTTAAGAAATGATTCAGCCAAACCAGCCTGAGCAATGGTGGGAGCTTTAGCGCAAACTCATCTCCTGGGCTTCTGGCATTTTTTCCACTATGTCAGTTAAACCTGCTGAGCCCTGTGTACTTACATGGTCAGTAGTCAGCATACCTGACAAAAGGATTTTCCAGAGATTCACTCTATATGACTTCCTGGAGAATAGTGCAATTTAACGGCCCAGAGACTTGATCCTTGCCCAGAGATAGAGCAACCTGCTTGATCCCCTTGACTCTCATTCCCAGCTCTCAGAGGCCAAAAGCTATTTCTAGAGACATTCATCGAGGAAGAGCAGGGCTTGGCTCTCTTCAAGAGAATGACAACCAAATTGCCCAATGGCAAAATGGTTTCAATTCATACTTTAGTTAAAATATATTTCATGCACTCGCCTTGTACCCCAGAGCTGTATGCTGCACCCACTAGAATCAAGGAGCATCCATTCAGGTGACCTGCATGCTAGAATCATTCTCCTTTCTAGGGGAGACACAGATCTTCAATCTATGTCCTCTTCTTACCAAGCTATTTCTTTCATTAACATCACACCAAGATTCTGACCAGGATCCTGGCTCCATATCTACAGAAAATACACAGCAGACTCCTATCCCCATATCAGGTGTGCTTCATTAGTGGTCAGATCTGTCAATGGTGTTAGCAGAATCAATTATATAATGACAGAGATGGCTGATTGATAACAAAAGGTTTATGAATATTTTCACAAGATATGTAGCAAATGTACTCCTGTTGTTGTTCATGGAGTCATATTACTTATTGCTTGCAAGTATTCACACAACCACCACTTTATTTGTGATAACACAGATGATTTAGAAAAAATGGTTGGTGTTATGATTAAAATACTCAACTGAGACTCAGGATGTCAAGTCCTGGCTGTGCCACAGATCTTCTGGATGAACAATGGCTTGTCACTCAGGCCCAGATCCACAAAGGTATTTTGCCTCCCTTGTGATCCGCAAAACTCCGCTTGGCTGCTTCCTAACCCTGTTGGTGCCTACATTCTTAGGGTAAAAGTTCCCTAAGCACTTAGGCATCCAGACATAAGTGAGGCAGCATGCGTTTAATTTCAAAGGCTGAAAACTATCTCCCATCTAAGCCCTAGTGTGATCCACGAACAGGGAAAGGTAAGCACAGGAGCACCTATCTTCCCTGTAAGGCCTGATCTGGTAGGTGAGCTCTGAGCACACTACCAGATCAAAACCCATTCAAAATCCAGCAGAAGGAGGAAGAGGATGTGGTGGTGCTGCGCCCATCTTTTAATTCTTAGTCCAGTGGTTAGAACAGTCGCCCCGGATGTCGGAGACCCATATTCAGTTCTCCCCGCTGCATGAGGGGAAGAAAAGCTTTGGACAGAGGTTTCCTGCACGTTTCAGGAGTGTGCTCCAATGAGTGGGCTGAAGGATATTCTGACAGGATCTCCCTCACTCTCTCCTGTTGAATCTCTTCCACTGTGTATTAATACTTAAAAAGTCATTGGGACAGAGAGAGAAAGTGAGAACAAATCCAATGGGGAGATGGGAGACCCAGGGTCCTGTCCCCCTGTTCCAATGACTATTTATACAACAGCTTCAAAAGGAGAGATTGAGGGTGCTAATATCAGAATACCCTATAGCCGGGTAGTTAGAGTGCTCTTCTGAGCAGTGCGTGAGATCCCTTGTTCAAATCCTGTCACCCCTTCAGGTGGAGAAGGAAATTGAATCTGAGTTTCTCACATCTCAGGCAATAGCGCTAACCACAGAGCTAAAAGTTATAAGGTGGGTACCACTATCATCACTTCTTCCTTCAGCCATTTTATAGGGAGTGAGGCAGGTGGCTAAATCATTTTTGCAAGAAACAACTTAGGCACCTAAGCCATCTGACTGCAGGAGACAGGTTCCCAGCTGTGGGTGGTGAGCTGAGATAGGCACCTCCCTGCAGCCTGGACTTAGGACAGGTCTATACTACAGCCGGGTCAGTGCTCTGAGATCGATCCACCGGTGGTCGATTTAGCGGGTCTAGTGAAGACTCACCAGATCAACAGCAGATCGCTTTCAAGTCAACCCTGGTACTCTACCCCCCAACAAGAAGAGTAATGTAAGTTGACAGGAGAGTTTCTCCTGACAATCCCCCACGGTGTAGACCCTGTGGTAACTCAATCTAAGATAGATCAACTCCAGCTACGTTATTCATGTAGCTGGAGCTGCGTAGCATAGGTCGACTTCCCACGGTAGTGTAGACATAGCCTCAGGCATCTGAAAGATGGGGCTTAGGATACACCCCTCCCATCAGAATCTTCCATTGTCTAGTTTAGGCTTCTCCCCATCTAGCACGCTGGCTTTTATGGATCCCTGTCTAAGGCACCTATCTGTCCCCATTCATTGTATAGGAAGTCTAGGCACCTAATTCAGGCTCTGTGGATTCCATTGTTGTTTCGATGATTTTCTGAGCACCTAAACATTAGCCATGGTAATGCTGTCACAATGCTGAGTCCCTTTGTGGATCCAGGCCCTAACCCCTCTGAGTCTCAGTTCCCCATCTGAAAAAGGATAATAATTCTTCCTTTCTCCCACTCTTTGTCTGTACTGCTGTTTTGATTGTAAGCTCTTTAAGGCAGAGACTGTCTCTTATTGTGTGTAAGCATAGTATAAGAAGGTCTGGAACTCATTTGGGACTGCTAAGCAATGTAGATTCTGCTACTAATAGTAATAATCCTGACAGATTTTCAGGTTTTAGTTTGAGAGATTATTTACTAAAAAAAGGTATATCAGATGTTCATTATTTGCTATTTGCCTTTCATCATTTTTTGGTCTCCCATTTTAAAAGTTTCTGTCTTTTATTTATGGAGCAGAGACAATACTGCATGAGTTGTGTGACCAGTCACACCCTGAATTGTGAACTGAGTGAACAGTTTGTAAACAGCCTATGAAATTTGTTTGTCTAAACTAGCCAGTGAATAATGAACATATTAGTAGGAGTCAGGTTCAGTATGAAAACAGAAAAAAAGGCTACATTAATTGGTAAGCATTGATAAGTAATAATTCTACCAATTGCCAACAGCGAATAATATGAACACCTTTTCACCTCCATAGACACAACTAATTCTTTTGAGTGATTCTACATTAAGAAAATAAGTATTTGTTTTTCAGTAAAAATGCACATTCACTATCACTACCAAATAGTGTCAAATCATGTAGATACAGCACAGGTCTTTTTACCATGATTTCATGCGCACTAATTATGAACAATGGTACGAATATCTACGCTACCACTTACACCATTGGCACCAATGAAGCAGCTACATTGTTGCTGAAAAAAACAAGTACTGTACAGTTCTAGCCTTCTTGGTCTTTGTAAGAGTGAGCTTGGATTTTATGCATGAAATTTTAACATGTTTTTACATTTGATGCAGCCAAATGCCCATCAGGTACACTTCAGAGGAAAGGCATCTCCAGGTTTGAACTTTGAAAATAGCTTTAAAATCTATGTTACCACCAGTAATTTGGCTCCCACCTTGCCTGCAATTTACAAAGATCTTTTGAAATATCAAGAAAGAGCAAAAAACAAACATTCACCTCATCTCCCTCTTGTGCCAATACTTCAAAGGAGATCCTTTGGCACTATAAGTCTGTCCAGAATGTTAAGCCAAACTGGATAATATCCAAGAAATGTTATATCTGAGTGGTGCATGAGACCCCAAACTTGAAAAGATTGCATCACTAATTTGGGACCAGAGGCTTTTCTGTGGACAGGACCCATGTGGAAAACTTTCAAAGAAAATAATGTATTAGTATGCGAAGGGAACTTAATTAAGTAAATAATATGATACTCGGGGCATGAATAAGGAACAAGAAAGAAAAGGTGCAGCTGGGTTTCTAGAAAACAGGATACAAAGACTGTGAAACTAAACTTGGAAGAAGATCTGGTATGTGACAAAAAGGCTTTTCAGATTCTCTTCAGAAGACCATGGAAGTGAATGGGACTTGATACCATTAGTCCGAGCATCAGTAATGACAGAGACAGTATGAGAAAGCATCATGGGAGTCATTAGATTTTGGGAGGCACGCATGAAGGAAACAGGATTTCTTTTTCCTCCTTACATTAAACCCAGCAGTCCAATTTGGTGGCCAGACTTTCCCACACTGAAAAAATCTTTCGTACAAGATGGAGCAGAGGCCTTCATTCTAAACGAAGCAAAACGATAGGTTGTAGCTAATGGGGAAATAGTGTCTGTTATGGGAAACAGAATCTGTTGAAAACCTCTTGGCCAAAGTACAAAAGGACAGCAAGACCAAAGAACTTAGTGGAGCTTTGCCCTTTGTTGAAGACTATAATGGCTAAATAGAGAATTGTTGCATATGCACGAGCTCAGACTGAAACACTGGGAGCAATACTGTGGTGTGCACTTGTAATAATACCAGTCATAGCACTGAACAGACTGTGACTCTTGGTTATGTTTGATTTTGCACCTAGAACTAGTGACTTCAATGGGAGTTCAGAACCAGGTTTCCTATTTAGCTATCTCTTTGTCAAAAGTAAGATAGATAAAAGCTACCTAAGACATCAAGGAGGGTTGAGAGCTCTTCTCAGTGAACCTCCTAAAACTTGCGGCAGGAGGACAGGCCCCTGATTAGCTTTGTAAGTCTTGCTGCAGGGGGTGCAGAGCCACTAATCTCTTGGTTAACAGTGTGGTTGGGAGGGCACGATAAGACTTACCAAAGCTGGGAGTTCTAGGGATCACACAATGAGCCTCAAAGGATTGGATGCACTTACTCAGGACCCTCTATAAGTCCATTGGAGTGAGGCTCCCTTCCTGTACATCTTAGGGGATGCATAGGAGTGGGATTCCCTTCCTCCAGGCCTCAGGAAGTCAGTTGGAAGGGAGTGAATGTTCCTTGCAAACCTTTTCTCCCTGGCCTCATGGAAGGACTATTAAGAAACAAAGGAGTTTTCCAGACTAAATATCTCAGGTAAGGTTGAAAGTTCATCAGTCACTGAAGGCGTGACTTTTGTCATAATTCTGTACAACTTCTAAAATTCATGCAAAGTTTTCCTTAAAACACCAACAAGGAAAATAATGCTCAAGGTTTTCATCAGGTGACACTTGTCCTTTGGGAACTGGACAGAGAACCTCAACTCATTTCACAAAGCTCACTGTGCAGCCATTGCCTGCTAACAATCTTCAGTCACGACTGATCAGAGCTGGATTCAAACTAGTGATCTTACACTTGGGTTCAATCCTGAACCACTGGCCATTTAGTCCCAAAAAAGATTTTTTTCCCCTCATGGTTTTAAATCTAACTCCTCAGATTTCAAGACATTGTCTTAAAAGGAACAAAGATAGTAAGGGGGCATGTACTGTAATCGCCTTGCTTGGATAGAAACTGGCTATAAACTATTGCCTGACTCTGTCAAAAAAATATTGTTGCAAGCTAGACTCCAAAGTACACAGGGTGGTAGTCTGGTCAGGGGGAGGTCACATCTTGCCCTGAATGTAAGTCTGCAGCAGACTCCTTTTACCACATGTTTTGGGAAGTATCAAAAGTGGTTGGAAAGGACTAGGCACAGAGATCACTAAGACTACAGGCAGATTCTGTGAGGTGATGTCATCCCTCAGTCTTAATAGAAATCTGGGCACACACATTCAACTGCCAGGTATCAAACTTTTGTTTTGATTGAGAAAATCAAATTAGCTATTTTTGGCTGGAGATCTCTCATTTTCCTTCACTCCTGCTACAATTGCTTTCTCCCTCCAACTGGCTAAACAGCTTTCCCTTTGGGATACCTGACATTCAAATTCCAAGATAAATCATAGGTTCCATGTAGTCTGAGATCATTTTGTATTTACTTATCATCACCTTCCAGATGCAGGGTTGTTATCCACAGAGTAATTGACATCTCCCCATCAGCATAGTCTGCTTGTCATCTAATCACTCCTCCCTCCTACTTCCCTAGGATAAATTATCTTGGATGCATGCAGGGAGCTCCCATTGGTTTCACTCTCCACCATTCACAGGTCTTTTTCTGGGGCACATATTAGACTTTTAAAAACTCAGAAGTAAGCTGCTGGTTTGTGTTATTGGAACAAGTTGATCCCTGGTGCAGGTCTGTTGCAATCAAAGAAGTTACAACAAGGATTAATTTTATCCATCATATGAGTCGCTGTATTATAACTCCATTTTGGAATTTACCTCTCTGGGTAAATTCCAGTGTGGGGAACAGTAAATTGCTCTCCCTAGAGGTTTCAGCAGGCCACAGACAATGTCAGCAGCCTGCACTGGGCTTATGTGGAACGCCTGAGCAGCCCTGAGCCTGCTGGGTCTCTCCAAGTGCATGAGCCCCTGAGCAGCACCAGCTATTCCTCTGCCATGTGTGCCCCCCTCCTGCTCTATTCTGGGGCTCACCCTCACAAATGACTGAGTCAGTCACCATGGCAAGGAGTCCCCTCACTGATGCAATTAGATGGGTTGCTGAATGCAGGAGAAGTGAGGACATACATCAAGCGTAAAGCAACTTGTTTTTGATAGATTGGATGTTCTAGATCAATCTGTTCTGGTGCCATAGGATCTTAGTTATCATGGCAGCAGCTTCTGGAATCCTTCAGTCAAAGAAAACTGACCTGTTCCAAGTCCTCCATGTATTTGGGAGCACAAGTCAATGAGTTCAGCAAACTCAGATCTGGAGAAAAAGTATGAGGAAGTTATAAAAGAATCTCAGACCAGGTGGGAAGCAATGGATTTTGAAAATGCAAACTATTCAAGCCACAGGAAGAGACTATATGATCTGGGAACTAAAATCTCAGTGGAAGGGGTTTCAAGAGGTAGCTGCACTATTTGGTTTCCTCAATCCCAGTTGACTTCAAAATATAATTTTAGAAGAGTCAAAGGAGGAAGTTCTTAAACTCCGGGGAAAATATTCATATTTTTCTTTAGACTTGGTTCACAGGATTGTCTTTTATGATGTATTATTTTACAAAGGATTCAGAGGTGTTCAGTTTGTCACCTGGAGTCCAGAACGACTTGAATTTCTTAGCACCATGTTCTCATGATGGTGTTTTACCAGAAATTGAAATGTTGTGGCAGTTCTTTCTCACCATAACAATTAGAGTGGCTAGTGCTGAATGTGCAATAAACACACTAAGATGTGTCAAAAACTACATGCGTCCATCGCTGTCAATGATATGGCTGTGTGATATTCCTCTCCTTGCAACTGAGAAAGTCGAGACAGCAAGGTTGGAGCTGAGCAGCATCGTAGACAATTTGCCAAGGAAAAGTGTTGTCGTGGTGCAAGGTTCCAGTAATTGGAAATACGCAAGCCAACGCAATTTGGATGAGATTCCATTTCCGTTCAGGCCTGCAGTTTTTGTTTTATGGTTTGTTTAACTTTTTATGTTTTAAAAAAGCCTGAGGTTATGTAACCACTGGGCCCCATGCTGTATGTTTGCTGTCTGGGCTCTGACCCTTAAATCTGCTCCTGCTTGCAACCCCTTGTCACGTAGTGGCATACACAAATTTTATAAGCTTACTCTCCACTCCATTCTCAAAGTCATTAAGGACAATATTGAATCATACCAAACCCAGGACAGACCCTGTGGAAACCGACTAGACACTTCATCCCAGTTTGACAGTGAACCATTGATAGCTATACTTTGAGTGCAGTCTTTCAGCCAGTTGTGCACCCACCCGCATTGTACCCCTGCTGATGACCCTTGTGGGTGTCAATGTGGTGTGCCACAAGATGGAATTTCTGTTCTTTTAAATTACACACAAAATACTATGTTAAAAGAACACTATAATGGTTGAAAATATCAAGCTCTGCAGGGGAATGTGCACTAGTGGGAACAGACACTTCTAGTCTCCCCATTCAGTCTCCCAGTCTCCTTGCCCAGCCAATCCCAGTTCCCCCAGCTCTTCATCCGATCTGACTCTTCCCCCCACATTTTCCTTTTCTGTCGGTGTCCAGTCCCAACATCCCTGCCAGGGGTCCTTATCTAATTTCAGTGCCTTCCTTTCTCCCAATCTCTTAGCCCAGCCAGTTCCAGTTCTTGCCCCACACTCTAGATCCTCTTCAGACCTGTCTCCTCCCACCCCACTGGTTCTCCATCCCGTTCTCCTTACCCAAGCAGTCCCAGTCTCCCCACAAGGCTCCTCATCTGATCTCAAATTCTCTCCCACCCACATTTACCACCACAACTCCCAATTGTAGTTGCCCAAGCAGTCCCAGTCTCCTCTGCCTTCCTCTTCCCAGTCCCCTTTCCCAGCCAGGCCCAGTCTCCCCCACCCCAATACCTAGTCCCAGTTTCTCACCACCACCCCCTCTCTCCAGTTCCAGTCTCCCCACCCAGTTCCCCACAGTGTCCAAGTCTAATCCCTCCCCTTTTGTCCGGCTCTTGTTCCCTTTGCATTTGGTTCGGGCATCTTCCCTCCAGCAAGGGAGCATTGAGATCACAGGAGAAATAGTCTCCTTGTTTTCAAATCCAGTGTCTAGCCATGGCCCACATCAGTCCAGTGCTGAAATTTCAGGGAAATCTGGTTCAGCCCCTTGCAGCCCTGGCCTGGCGTATGCTCAGTGAGGATGGAATTGTTGGAGTTTTTAGGTGTGATGCTCTAGCAAGTCTCCACTGAACAAGTGCAACCTGCAATTTTTCAAAAGCTTTTCACAGGGAAGCCAAAGGCATGTCACTAACACAAAGGCTACCCCCAGGCCGAATTTCAAGCCCCTCTTCCACTAGAGCTTCTTAAATAAAAGATTGCCAGAATCTTCTGACCTGCGCAAAACACCATATTTTTCACTAGCCTCGTTCTTGGAAATGGCTGAACTGTTTTGGTTGAAATTTTCCGAAAATGTTCAGCCTGAGGCAAACCCCAAGCATGAAAAATGTCTCCCAGAACAGTTAAAATCTGGCAAAGTTTAAGCAACTGAAAACATTGTCTTATAAGGAGGAGTGTCAGCATGGGTGGTGTGTGAACCACCTGTTCGGGGAGGCTAGTCCCAGGACCCACTCCTTCAACCCGAGGCCCCATCCCTTCTGCCTGATGCTCCCCTGCCAGAGCCCCACGCTGTGGCCAGAGGAGCCCCACCCCAGCCACCTTGAGTCCCGGCCCACCAGCTGGCCCCAGCAGCCGACCCCACCACCCCAGCCCCAGCCCGTCTGGCCCGCCCACCTGAGCACCTCCAGCCCTGGAGCACTGGGTGGACAGCCCCAGCGCTTCCAGCCCCGGAGCGCTGGGTAGCCGTAGCACCAGCCCCAGCTGCCCTGAGTTCCAGGCTCCCAGCTGGTGTGCTCTAGCCCCAGTTCTTGCCTACTTTGAGGAAAAGGAGAAGCTTGGGCTGGGACCATGATGGGAGAGGGGAAAGCACAGAGGGGGCCTTGGGGCAGCGCATGAGTGGGGCCATGCCTGGCTGTTTGGGGAGGCTTAGCTTCCCTGGCCTGCGATACCCACTGCCCATGAGTGTCAGGCAGCCTTGCTAATCGGCAGTGCTACCAGCCCCACCTATAATCAGGCACACTGGCATACACCACTGACAATACTGAAGTGTTACAGATCCATACTATCAGTCCTATAATTGAGATAGTTTGTCTATGTGAAACATCTCTGTGATGCTGCACCCCATAATGATTTATAGAAATATGCTTGAGTGTAAATATGACATAACTGGAATACATTTTCTACTCCATATGCCATGTAACACATCTTTGCAAAGGTTATGTTCTTCTGCATGTGTTCATCCTATTTGTATGCATATATAATTTTTTATATCAGATATATTTTTATATCTGCTGTTATTAGCATTGGCTCTATGCTTGTATTTAAAGTGTTTGCTGTAGAAAACACGTAAAGCAGATTTGGTCAACATGGTGTGGAGGGGTTATTCAAGGAATTGGGAGTACTTAGCTAACAATGAACCTTGATAGATGCAAATGCACATCTAAGCTTTCCTAGGAACGTCCTGTAGAAAACCGAGTCATGCATGGGCATGTGACTTGCCCATGTGACTCCAAAACTCCATTTTGTAGAGGGATTCTGCACAGTGGGGAGAGGGGTGTCCACCCACAAGAAAGAGGATGAGATTTACCTGCATTTAGTTTTTCTGTATTAGGCTTAGACTTACGTATTTTATTTTATTTTGCTTGGTGATTTACTTTGTTCTGTCAGTTATTACTTGGAACCACTTACATCCTACTTTTGTATTTAATAAAATCACTTTCTACTTATTAATTAACCCAGAGTATGTATTAATAGATGGGGATGGGGGGAGAAACAGCTGTGCATGTCTCTCTATCTCTATAAGCTTTATACAGGGTAAAATGGATTTATTTGGGGTTTGGACCGCACTGGGAGCTGGGCAACAGGAGCACTTCTTAAGCTGTTTTCAGTCAAGCCTGCAGCTTGTGGGGGGCATGGTTCAGACTTGGATTTGTGTTTACAGCAGGCTGGTGTGTCTGGCTCAAACAAGGCAAGGTACTGAAGTCCCAAGCTGGCAGGGAAAACAGGCTCGGAGGCAGTCCCAGCACATCAGATAGCAGTCCCAAAGCAGTTTTTGTGACCCAACCCATCACAGTCTCCTTGAAAGATATTCTCTCATATAGGTAGATCTCAAAATATGCATAGCTGCACATAAACCTGCATTCATTCATACAGTTCCAGTCTGGCATAACTGAAAAGCAGGCATACCCAAACCCTTACAATCTCCAGCATACTACAAAAAACATGCCTGTGTTAATGAGCATGCAGCATACATACATGCAACACCAGTCCTGTTTCCAAATGTGCACATGGGCACACAAACATGCACTCTCCCTCCCAGTCCTGACATGCTGATTTGGGACTCTGATGGGAAGCACATTTTTTGGCAGTCTGCTATTGCACAATTCTTAGGAAAAGAGTCCTGACATTCTATATGTCTCCAGACAATTCCCCCACTGATGTCTGTGAGTCATTGCAAATAGTCCAGGGTATGTTTCTGAATCACTTCCTGTTTTTGAGGGGTTCCTCCACTTAGGTTAGGGACTCTGCTGAGGAGGAATGCGGTGGGCTGAAACCCTGGGGACCAACTGCAAACACTTTCCACTTTCCCTCTGCTTTTTTTACTTTTGCTGAGTGACTCAGAGAGGTGATGACACCTTGGACTGATGTCAGCATTCTCATACCTCATACCAAGACGGCAGAACCCAACCGTGGAGGCTAGAAGAAAAGTTTCTTTTTCATATTTTATTTTAAGGAGACTCTGTTTTTTAAAGGAATACGCCCTGCTTCAGCACCAAGAGGTGGAATAAGGGAAGCTGTTTCAGCTATATTCAGTATTGCTTTTTTTCCCTGGCCACTCAAACATTTTAACTTACTTTCCACCTGCTTAGCCTTGTAATAGTCTGCATGCAGGTCCCTGGGAGAATCAGATGTTCTTCTATGAAGTAAATTTACTGCTCATGAAAGATGCTGCCTAGGCAGTCCTGGAGACTGAAATCCTAGCAAGGATTTCAACTAGAGCTGTGCCAAATTCACAATTTTGAACCCTCAGCAACTAACATCACCAGACAGGCTCTGAGGTGGAGCACCCAAGGCAAGTGGAAGAAAGGCCGTCCAAGAAACACCTGGCGACGTGACCTTGAGGCAGACATCACAAAGATGGGATACAACTGGAGTCGACTTGAAAGAATGGCCCAGGACAGAATCCTCTGGCAATCTATTGTTGGCGGCCCATACCCTGAGAGGGGTGGAGGGCATAATGATGATGATGAGATTTTACTTTATTCATATTTTTGACCAAATGTTTATTTTCACATCAAAAGGTAATGTATATTTTCATGTGTGTTCAATGTAAACACTATTTCCATTTAAAGAAAATAAAAGCCCCATTTACTCTTGGAAAGGGGCCTGATTTTGCTTGGCAAATGGCCCATTTTCATTTGAAAATATTGTATCTTGAAATTTTCTACAAAAATAAGCCCACTTTTGAGTTCATAATGAAATGCAGAAATCTTGAATTGCAAGTCAGTTTGCGTTTTGTTTTTCCAAGGTTGGACTGAGCTGGTAGATGGTATAATGCCAAATCAGGATTGCAAGAAAAGTATCATTAGTCTCTGAATAATTTGAAAATTATTTTGATTGCAAAGATAACCATCCTGAATGTGACCTAATACAGAGCTGTCAGACTAAATCTTTGGATAGCTAAGAGAATTGTGAACCACCTAAATGAATCCAAATGGCCTGTTAACACTGAAGCCTGATTATATTAATTTAAACTTTAATATTGTCATAGAATCATAGAATATCAGGGTTGGAGGGGACCTCAGGAGGTCATCTAGTCCAACCCCCTTCTCAAAGCAGGACCAATCCCAACTAAATCATCCCAGCCAGGGCTTTGTCAAGCCTGACATTAAAAACTTCCAAGGAAGGAGATTCCACAACCTTCCTAGGTAACCCATTCCAGTGCTTCACCATCTTCCTAGTGAAAAAGTTTTTCCTAATATCCAACCTTAACCTCCCCCTCTGCAACTTGAGATCATTACTCCTTGTTTTGTCATCTGGTACCACTGAGAATAGTCTAGATCCATCCTCTTTGGAACCCCCTTTCAGGAGATTGAAAGCAGCTATCAAATCCCCCATCATTCTTATCTACTGCAGGCTAAACAATCCCAGTTACCTCAGCCTCTCCTCATAAGTCATGTGCTCCAGCCCCCTTATAATTTTTGTTGCCCTCCGCTAGTCTCTTTCCAATTTGTCCACATCCTTCTTGTAGTGTGGGTCCCAAAACTAGACACAGTACTCAGGATGAGGCCTCACCAATGCAAAATAGAGGGGAATGATCACGTCCCTTGATTTGCTGGCAATGTCCCTACATATACAACCCAAAATGTCGTTAGCCTTCTTGGCAACGAGGACACACTGTTGACTCATATCCAGCTTCTCATCCACTATAACCTCCAGGACCTTTTCTGCAGAACTGCTGCCTAGCCATTCAGTCCCTAATTTGTAGCAGTGCATGAGATTCTTCTGTCCTAAGTGCAGGACTCTGCACTTGTCCTTGTTGAACCTCATCAGATTTCTTTTGGCCCAATCCTCTAATTTGTCTAGGTCCCTCTATATCCTCTTCCTACCCTCCAGCGTATCTACCACTCCTCCCAGTTTAGTGTCATCCGCAAACTTGCTGAGGGTGCAGTCCATGCCATTCTCCAGATCATTAATGAAGATATTGAACAAAACGGGCCCCAGGACCGACCCTTGGGGTACTCCACTTGACATGGAGCCATTGATCACTACCCACTGAGCCCGACGATCTAGCTAGCTTTCTATCCACCTTATAGTCCATTCATCCAGCCCATACTTCTTTAATTTGCTGGCCATGTACCACGTAATTTCTCTATTGCAATCAGGTCAGGTGGCCTTTCATCTTCTAGGCTATCTCTGTATTACAGACCTTACAGTGGCACAGCTGTAGCACTGTAAGGGCTCCAGTGTAGCCGGTTTATGCCGACAGGAGAGAGCTCTCCCACCAGCATAATTAAACCATCCCCACAGAGCGGTGGTAGCGATGTCCGCAGGAGAGCGTCTGCCGCCAACATAGCACAATTCACACTCACGCTTTTGTCAGGGGCAGTTCACACCCCTGGCAGACAAAAGTTTTAGCAACAAAAATGCTAGTGTAGACTGAGGGCACGTCTACACTAGCAAAGTTACAATGCCGGTAGTTACTGCACCGCTCAGAGAGCGCCGAAGGAAAACTGCTGTTGTGTGTTCACACTGACAGCTGCCTGCGCATATTATGGTTCTTGCGGCACTATTCGGAGTGGTGCACTATGGGCAGCTATCCCACAGAGCACCTCTTTCTCTTTTGCCACTAAGACTTGTGGGAAGGCGGAAGGGGTCGCGGGGCATCGTAGGTGCTGTCCTAATGGCCCATGATGCATTGTTTCACATCCCAGCAATCCCTTTGCTTCTGTCTGCATTTGGCGCCATCTTTCAACAGTTTGTGTACTGCACACCCTGCCCTGCCTCTTTCTGGCTTCAGAAATGGATCCCGAGCTGTTGACATGAATGCTGTTCACACTGACCAACACGTCATGAGTGGCAGTGGAGTTATTCCTTAATCTACAAAGACAAGAGGAGTGAATCTCACCACACGTAGTAGTTATGACACGAGAATGCTTGTGGCATTCATGGAGGTGCTGACCACAGTGGAACGCCACTTTTGGGCTCGGGAAACAAGCACTGAGTGGTGGGATCACATCATGATGCATGTCTGGGATGACGAGCAGTGGCTACAGAACTTTCACATGAGGAAAGCCACATTCATGGGACTGTGTGATGAGCTTGCACCAGCCCTGCTGCACAAGCACACGAGAATGAGAGCTGCCCTGTCGCAGAAGAAGCATATGCAATTGTACTGGAAGTTGGCTCCTCCAGACTGCTACCAATAGGTTGCTAACCAGATCAGAGTGGAAAAGTCGACAGTTAGAGTCGCGTAGATGCAAGTGTGTAGGGCCATTAATCAAATCCTGCTCCGAAAGACCGTGACTCTGGGCAATGTGTGTGAGATTGTGGATAGCTTTGCACAAATGGACTTCCCTAACAGCACACTGGCGATAGATGGCACACACATTCTAGTTCTGGCACTAGACCACCTAGCTACCGAGTACATTAATCACAAGGAGTATTTCTTAATGGTTCTCCAGGCACTTGTAGATCACCGTGGGCATTTCACAGCCATTAACACAGGCTGGTCCAGAAAGGTGCATGACACGCATCTTTTGGAACACTGGCCAGTTCAAGAAGCTGCAAGCAGGGACTTTCTTCCCAGACCCGAAGATCACTGTAGGGGAAGTTGAAATGCCCATTGTGATTCTGGGAGACCCTGCCTATCCCGTAATGCCATAGCTCATGACGCCATGCACGGGGTAACTTAACAACAGCAAGAAGCAGTTCAATAACAGGCTGAGCAAGTGCAGAATGACTGTGGAGTGTGCATTTGGCCGTTTAAAAACCCGCTGGCGAGGCCTTATGAGAAGCTGGACTTGGCCAATGGCAATATTTGAGTATTTCTAGCCGCATGCTGTACGCTCCATAATATTTGTGAAGGGAAGAGTGAAAGCTTCACTCAGGGCTGGACCACAGAGACTCAGCACCTGGAGGCTGCCGTTTGAACAGCCATAGACCAGGGCTATTAGAGGGGCACAGCCCGGGGCCATAAGGATCAGGGATGCTTTGAAGCAACAATTTGAAGCTGAAAGCCACTATTATTTGTTGCTATGCTCAGGATTGCAGTGCTTGTAATGCTAGGAGATGATTGGTGCACATGATGCAAGAAGGGGCCTTAACATAATTGTAAGTAGTTTTGCAGGGCTCTTTTTGTTCTCACTTAATAGAATAAAAATTGCTTTCAAACAAACACAATTCTTTTATTGAAAGACAACAACCAGAGGAGAGAGTCCAATCAAAAAATTCATAAGAGAAAGCAGGAGGGGGGAATGGAAGGAATAGGGGAATGGAAGGTCTCAAGAGGAGGAGCAGTCCCGGGACGGCTACAGATTTGTGTATGTTCAGGGATCATACCCAAGCGTCTCCTTTGGAGTACAAAGCAGCAAGTACTATACTTCAGCAGGGCCAAACTGCAGAGGGAAGGGTGTTGAGTGCAGTGGATATTGGGAATCCACAGGGGACTTGGCAGTGGAGGTGGGGTCACCACTGAGTCTCGAGTTCAGCTCTTTGTATAACTGACAGCTTGTGGGTACAGTACAGGAGTGGCAGTTTGCCTCCCGTGCCTTGTGGTAAGCATCCCACAGCTCCTTCACTTTGATCCTGCACTGCAGTGTGTCCCGGTCATGGCCCTTTTCTATCATGCATCTAGAAATCTGTCCGTAGGTATCATAATTCCTGCGGCTGGTGTATAGCTGTGACTGTTCTGCCTCCTCTCCCCAAATACTGATCAGGTCCAGCAGCTCAGCATTGCTCCAAATGGAGATCACCTGGTTCCTTGAGCAGGCATGGCCACCCGGAAAGATGCGCTGAGACCACTGTACACATCACTGAGCAAAGAGGACTTTGAAATTTGCAAAGGAATGTGTGGGGTGGGGCTGATAGTTGGTCACCTGAGGGCAGGGCAGTAGAGTTCAAACCGATGGCCAGAGAGGTGAGAACAGGCATTGGGGGACACCTTCTGCAGGCCAATCGCACAGCCTGTAATAATCATGATGTCTGCACTGTTTGTGTAAAAACTGAATCTTATTCAGAATCTTTTGGTGTGGCAGATTTGATTGTCACATTCCTGACATTTTTTGCATAAGGAAAAATTTATAAAACCACACCAATGAAAAGAGTTGTGTGTGTGTGTGTGTGTGTGTGTGTGTGTGTGTGTGTGAGAGAGAGAGAGAGAGAGAGAGAGATTGGCCAAGTTTGCCAGTTCCATTTACTTGCGAAAAAGAACCTTGCAACAGTGGAGGAAAGAATTACAGAGAGAAACTTTCTGTATATAGTTTTTGCCTACAAAGCTTGAACCAGTTTAACTGAAATCAATTCTGAAATTGATTTCAGTAAAGAAAAGCAAGCCCCTATGTGGACATGTACAGATCAGTTTACAACTGGCTTATATTGACTTAGTTTAATCTGGTGCAAGACAAGACTTCATTATATCTAAATCAGTTGCTCTCTCCCTAAATCCTATTTCCTTTCATGAGTGGACTTCCTAGGATCAGCATACATCCATTCCATTGCCATTGGCATAATTTTAGGCTGAAATGTTCGACGCACAGTCTGGGAATGGAATTTGGGGCTTGGCTCTGTTAGGATTAAAGACCAGCTGGATTTGTGGTTTACCTTAAAAGACAAATTCTCCTTGTCCAGGATTTGCTATTGTCTGTCAGTTACTCATCTTCCCCTTCTTCAAATAGGAAATCTCAGATGCTTTCCAGAGAGTCTCTTCTTTGGCAGATTTCAGATCTATAAATTAGTTGCTAGCAAGATAAAAGGTTTGTCTTTTGCCAGCTAAGAGTCCCTATGCAGACTGTGACCAAGGCTGTATTTGCTGGGGTATCTGCTTAGAGAAACTGTCATTTTGTTTCTTGGTTTATACAAAGACTTTGGCATGCAGACAGTACAGAAGATTGTTTTTTGCTTGCGGTAGACCAGTAGACAGAGAAGGAGAGTGCTCTGTGCTTTCTCCATTCACTTTGCATCAACTTCAGTCTTCACTGTAAAGAAGGACTTTTACACCAATGGAGAAAGCACCAAACATTTTCTGTGTGCCAGTTATTTGTCTGACAGACATACGAGTTTGTTCATTTTTAGATTACAAAATGTGGTTAGCATGTTCTCTAAAGTACATGTGCAATATTAAAAACACATTGTCAGCTTGCTGCTTATTTCCTTTTAATTAAGCTATTCACTAGGAATGATGGTTTTGTGATTAGGTCACTCTAGGGCTCACAATTCCTGGCTCTGCCACAAATTTCCTGTGTAACTTCAAGCGAGTCGCTTATTCTCTTATTGCCTTAGTTATTTAATAATTGGTCTGTATTTAAGGTGTACGTTCTTTGAGGCAGGGACTGTCCCTTACTGTAGGCTTTTACAGCAGCTAGCACGATGGGACGCTGATCTCAGTTGGGATCTCTAGGCATTATGGTAATACAATAATAAACAGTAATAATCAGTAATCTCTTCCCCATGAAAAGGCAACCTTGAGTCCCACTAAGTCACTCCCTAAGGCAAAGCCAAGATGTACATAAATAAGCCTGTCACAGAGCCCTGTAGGGCCGGGATTCTCCACCTTTTTCTTTCTGAGCCCCCGCCCCCTTCCCCCCCAACATGCTATAAAAACTCTATAACGCCCCCCCCACCCCCCCGTGCCACAACTACTGTATTTCTGCATATAAAACACAGGGCCAGCATTAGGGGATAGCAAGTAGTGCAATTGCCCAGGCCCCATGCCACAGGGGGACCTGCGAAGCTAAGCTGCTCTGGTGGTGGGGCTTGGGGACTTGGGCTTCAGCACCATGCAGTGGGGCTTTGGCTTCCTGCCCTGGACCCACAGCAAGTCTAATGCCAGCCCTGCTTGGTTGGACTCCTGGTTGAGAACCGCTGCTGCAGGACACCAAGTATGGGTTCCATCAAAGCAGTCTCCATAGCTAAGGGCAGGGGCTGCATAGCACCATTTTAAACGGGGGAGCCTATAATGCTGCCTCACAGCATTCTGCCAGCCTCCCCCTCCCGCCCCCAACTCTCATCTTACCTTCTCAGCCCTCCCTCCAGCAACCTAATCCCCAGGGCCTATGAAACCCTACACTCACCCCCTCCCAGCAACCTCAGCCGTTGAGGGAGGGATCCTACCAGCCACTCACAGGAGCCCCTGCCTCCTCATCCCGCCACTTACTTTATCCCTCCCTTACTTTTGAGAGAGGCCACTCACTCAAATTTGGCCCAGCCGCACCCCCGTCACGAGTGGTGTTGCGACCTGGTATGCAGCATCACAGTGCCTCTCAGGTTTGGCTTAACTACCCCTCTCTCATGCTGGCTGTTAAAAGGGCCAGACCATGGCCCAGGTGACCACTCCAGCACCTCACCCTATGGTTGAAGGTCCTTCACTAGACTGTGTCAGCCTCCAGCCCCATAGACAGTTAAATTCTGGCTGTTTGTCTGGGGGTATGTGTACACTGGAGCTGGAGGTGTGATTTCCACCATAGGCAGACATTCCCACACTACCTTGGATCAAGCTATTGTGCTAAAAATAGAAGTGTAACCATGGCTGCATGAGTGGCAGGACAAACTGGCTGCCCCAAGTACTTCCTAGGGTTTGAGACAGATTGTACTCAGGAAAGCTAGTCCATCCTGCCACCCAGGCAGCCACAACTACATTGCTATTTTTAGTGTGCGTGCCTGCATCTGTTATAACCTTCTCCCCTCACCCGCACGTCCCTTCACTCCTGTTTATCTTTTTATTTGCCTAAGTCTTAGATTGTGATCTCTCTGGGTCAGAAACTGTCTTCCTGTTACTGATTTCCACAGGGCCTATTACAATGGGGCCCTGATCCCTAACTGAGGTCTTCAGGTGCTAGTGCAATCAAAATAATGGGAGAAAATGTTTTCATTGTAAACATACCACACTTTGGATGATTTGATTTTGCCTACCTTCCAGTTCCCACCCCTACAAAACCTAATCGCCACAGTCCCCAATCTGGGAACTCAGGGATATCTCTGGGAGTGCTTTCCCTTTAGAGCAGCCACAATGGGACCTTTCTCATCTTCACTCACCAGCCTCTATGGGAGACTGAAGGGGACTGAGCTGGAGGCAATGCATGATGGGATGCTCTCTCCTCCAATGTATTACTTCTACAGCAGAGGATGGAAGACAGAATAGGAGGCCAGGTGGATATTAGGCTTGTCTCCGGCCTCCTCACATGTGTAGCAGAGCAGTATTAGAACAAGGCCAGGACAATACTCTAAATTTTTGCCGCAACTGTAATGTCTGTTAGGGGTGTGATTTTTAATGGAATTTTTATACCAAGCAAAAGCCCTAGTGCAGACGAAGTCATGGAGCATAAAAGTGCTGTAGCTGGTAGAGCTTATTTCATTGCGGGAGCCAATATAAGCCGTGTCTACAATGACAGAGATTGGGGTATAGCTACAAGAGCAAACCTTTCCTAGTGTAGACTAGGCCCAATATGGACCCTCTCCATAGCATCATTTAATACACAGATTCAATCTGCCTTGCCAGTCACTGCATAGATTTGTCCTAGTGTGGTGTAAATTACACAATATGATTCAGCCTACACACCAAGATGTGTAATAATATCATCATCCAAAGTACATCTCTTTTACCCACTATCCCTTTAGAGGAAAGCTTCGGCCACCAGCTGAAACTCCCCAGACAGATCAGGACAGTGAGCATAAAATGGAGGTCACTGCAGTTCAGCACTGCACCTGGGCATTTAATTCTTCAAGTCTCTGGTTCCCATCAATAAACTGCAAATAGAGGAGAGTAGGAAATGGTAATAGTGAGAGCCAAGGAACAGGGGGATTGTGTTCATCTACCTTCTGCAGCATTCATGCTGCAATAAAACAAATGCTCCACTTCCCCCATGTAGTCAGCTTGGCTGAAATCCGCTCTCATACCATAGAGAATATTGGTATTTTCTCTTTAGTTACCTCTCCCAGACTCACCAAAATATTCTCTCTCACATATTTTGCATAAACTCAGAAACCTGTCTGCTGTGAATATTGCGACAGACACAAGTTGGTTGTTAGCTCAGTCAGTGAAATGTCAGCTTTGAAAACCCGCTGTCAAGTTAGCCCACCCTGGAGCACCACTCCCTGTATGTTTTCGCTTCACTTCTCTCTTGAATTTGTTTGCTTCTCATAATACTTAGGACTTGTACGTTTGCAGTGTTGTTGTAGCCAAGTTGGTTCCAGGATATTAGAGAGATGCTGTGGGTGAGGTAATATCTTTTACTGGACCGACTTCTTTCCAGCTTACACAGAGCTCCTCTGCAGGTCTGGGAAAGGTATTCAGAGTGTCACAGCTAAATACAGGGTGGAAGAGATTGTATTTAATACATATTGTAAGAAACCATTCCAAGTGAAGTGGCCAGTTAACACCTCTGTGGTAGGGGTGGGAGTAGTAGATAACAGATTGTTATAATAAGCCATAAATGCGGTGTCTTTATTAAGACCATGATTTTTAGTTACGCATCTGTTATATGCCCATTCACCAAAGAAGAAACCAGCTGCTGACTAAATGAACACACAGTATTTATTAGGTAGGGAACATTATAGAACATTTCAGTATCAAACCGATCTCATGTCCTGTCCCAAGGAGAGATGGTGGTGGAGGTTGGAGACTTTGGTCATAAGCGTTTTCATTTTCTCATTCCTTTCAAAATAAAGGAGGAAATATGGGAACTAGTTCTAAATTACCCATGCGTGAGAGTGACAGGAGAAACATAGAAACTGATAAAGACAAACAGCTGGAAATACCGTGAGGCAATGAAGCAATTAGGTTGTGGCACAAAAGAATGAAATCACATGTATAAATAACTATCGGGGGAGCTCTCTTTCCTAGTGTTACCTTAGTAATGCAGAAACATCTGGCCAAGTGATGCTACTGGGGCCTGGTGTAGCATAGAGCTGCACCACCCTAGAAGGAGCTTGAGGCGGGATTGCACTCCTTCTTTAATGGCCACTGACCAATTCAGAGAAGGACCATGGGATGCATGGATAGAGTGCATGAGTGGCAGATATTACAGGCCAGGGGAGGCTGAGCCCAAACAGCCATATGTGGCCCTGCCTGTGCTCTGTCCCCAGTTCCCCTCCTGCATCCATCTCCTCCCCTATGCTGGGGCTGTAACTAGGGCCTGCTGGCCTATGGCCGGGACTTGGGACAGCTGGGGGTGGTGCTCATGCTGCCTGATGCGCCGCGTCTAGAGGCAATGGGGGCCACATGACCCACACAGCGCTCCGGAGGGCACTGGGGCCAGAGGAGCTGGTGCCGCCCACCCAGTGCTCTGGGACTGGGGGCTCTCAAGGGGGCTGGGGCTGAGGTGGGGAGTCTAGTAACTGTGGCTGGGGGGGTGTCTCTGGCAGAAGGGGCAGGGCTGGGCCAGCCACCCCGAACAGCCAGTTCACGTGCCACCCATGATGAGGTGCTTGAAATGACAAGGCCCTGCAACTAAGACAGGCTGTTGCAGAAGGCTATGAGGGAATCTCCTTGTACACTAAACATGCACCTGCACATAGGCTGGCTCAGCTACCTGTTGGAAAGACAATGATCCTTCCAAGGTCTGTGCCAGTATATAACTATCACAGCTGGCCAATAGCTCCCGATGTTGGAAAGTCTGCTCAATGAAATGGATTCTGAAATCTCTTTGATTAAATGATCTTTCTGTCCATTTCTTAATAGTCTTCCCTGGGACTGGAGCCACTTCCCCCTACCTGATTGATGGCCCATAGCAACTACATTTCACAGGAGTGGAACTGTTGGCCACAGGGCCAGGTTAGCTCAGGGCACAGAGCTGGCCTCAGATGGTGCAACTCCCTCCCAGAACACACTGGCTTTCGGCACAAAGTGCAAAAGTCACTTAATTGGCTTAGCCTTTGCACTGTAAAGCAATGAGCCTGCAAAACACTTATGTGGGAGAGAAACTTCCAATATGCAAAACTTGTAACCCCCCGGGGGTTGAGACCCTGGTGCTACTGAAATGAATGAAGAACTCCTATTGACTTCCTATGGGGCCAGAGTTTCGCCCTATATGTACAAGGCTCTCAACTGCCCTGGTGAGGAGCACAGGATAAAAACGAGATAGATTAGATAGATGGATGTAACCAGGTTCCCTGGCTCAATTATAGTTTTACTCTACATGGGGCCTTAGTTTAATCAGAATATTGCACACACAATATTAAAATGCCTTTCCTAGGTTTGTAAATAAGAAGTAGGATTTGTCCCAGTTCGGACTCACTCCATCACTCCTAACAATTGCTGAGAGCTGATTAACCCTTTGGTGAGAGTCACACACAGTCCGTCACAAACTCTCTACCTGAGCGCTTAGAAATGCAGGGTGGGGTTTTCAAAAGCCCTTAGCGTCAGCCTTCCTCTGCTCCAATTGATGCTAATGGGAACTTTACTGTTGACTTCAATGGAAGCAGAGTTCTGGCGATGCTGAATGCTTTTGAACCACTCCCCACAAAGGATTACACAGGGAGCTCCACCAGCTTAAAGATTTTGGGGTGTCTTCAGTTGCAGCCATCTGTGGAAACCCCCTGCCGCTGTCCCCACGCACATTCTCTCATTGTGCGAATCTAGAACAGCCTCTGAGGAGCCCGCATCCGTTTGCGGTATAGGCTTTACTTCCATGCACATTTCTACAACGGTGTCCCTGAGATGCAAGCCACAGGTTTGCTGAGAACCAAGGATTTTCCCTCCTTGCACTCTGTTTCTCTGTGTATCTGTTAAAACCTAGTGAGTCAAAGTCAGGGGACGGTCAGGAGACTGGAGTTTTGGAGGCTGTGGTTTCTCCCAGATGGCAAACGCCCAGCACTAATGAGAAAGTTAAAAACCAAATCATGCCCGCAACACTGTTCTGGTTAGAGACCCAAACCCAGTGTGTCACTGCTTTGTATTTCTGAGGCAGATGAGCTAAGATAGCCAGTTGGGGCAGAGACGTCACTGTCTAGAAAGTGGCTTATGAAATTGTACCCTGGCCTCAAGGTGCTGTGTCAGTGAGGTTTGCTAAACAAAGCTGCTTGCTGAGTGTGGGAGTCTTTCAGTTTGGGCCTCTGCATGGGAAGTTTGTAGGAGCTGCTTCAGTATCCAATGAAAAACCAGATGATATCAATTGAGGAGAGGTCTGAGGGGGTAAACTCTGTGGCAGATGTTTACAAGAAATGTTCTTTGGATTCACGAATGAAAAAAAAAATTAGAATTTGAGAGGGAAATGAGGGTTAATGGACTACCCCCGTCAGAGGTCCTGAGCGGCTGTTTTCAGTTATAACCAGGCAGAGGTTCTGTTCAGTTCCTCTCCGTGCAGGGGGATTTTTCATGTTTAAAGGGAGCTCTTCCCCACTCCCCCGCAGCCATGTTTGTGAGTTTTGACTCTTGAGAGTGATCAGACTAGCATCCATTCTTTGTGTTGTGAAGATGCTGAGTGTGCAAAGGACCCACCTCACACATGGAATTTCTAAGGCCCTGTCAGCCTCCCAGTAGAGAGTGAGAATGTGAACCACTAGCTACTGTTGTGGCTGGATCATGCACTGGTTGGGTGAATATTTTAACCACAGAAAGACGGACGGGGAGAAAAGAGGTAGCAGTCTAACAAACCAGCCTTGGAAATTATTCTGGTTTTTGTGTGTGAGTGAATGCAAGGCTCAGACAATGTGGGAATGAGAGCACATCCAAGGACAAAATAGAGTACAGGTAACTGCTGTGCTCGCTCCCATTATACAGGTCTGCCAATACACCTCACTTCTGACCTGCAGCACCTCCCCATGACAGTGGTTCAGTCCTGAGCCCCTACAGCCTGTCAATTCACCTCAGTCCTGGGTCTTGAGTGCGCCCTGATACTCCAGTCCTGAGCCCCACTGCGGTGCCAATGCACCTCGGTCCTGAACCACAGCAATTCCTGCTATTCCAGCACAGGCAGAAGGAGAGGAGCTGGCGGGGGGGTACAGCTGAGGGGTGCTGGAGGAGGTATTTGGGCGGTGCTGGAGGGTGTGTGTGTGTGCTGGCAGGGAGTATTTGTGGCTGCTGGAGGGGATATTTGGGGAGGTACTGGAGGGGTGTGTGTACTGGCAGGAGGTCTTTGAGGGTGGGACAGGGGTATGTGCGTAATGCCAGGGGATACATAGGAGTGCTGGAGGGGTCTGTGTGGACTGGGAGGAGCATTGCTGGATGGGCTATTTGGAGGTGCTGGAGAGGGTGTCTGTGACCTCACACTCGAGGTGGGGGTCAATGTTGTGCTCCCTGTCACGGTGGCAGGGTGGCTGGCGCAGGCCTGGGACACAGCGTCAGCTCATCAGTTAGTGCCTCCCTGTGGGCCGCTCCCCCTCCTAGAGACTGCCCGGCCAAGAGGCACTTGGCAGCTCCACTTACCCAGCAGGCTAGGCCTGGCCAGGGAGCGTGGATCCTGAAGCTGCAGATACAAGGGAGGGACCAACTGGGGCATGGAGGTGGCTCTTTCTGAGCTGCAAGGTCTGCTCTGCGAAAATCCTGAACACTTTCTCTTATTTGAAAAGTCTGCCTAGACAGGGGGACGGAGGATAAAAAAAGAGGTCATGTCTGTGGAAAACCTGGACCTATGGTAACCCTGGCCATTCCTCTCCTGCCTTATAACACCCCAATGGTTGCTGCGCTTGTTACAGATTCTTGCGTCTGTCTGATGAAAACCTGAGCAATAAGTCTGGCTGAGAAACAATTCCCCAGTGTTGGTCTGCAGTGGCTCACTCACATTTGTCTTGTTTATCCAAGTGAGGTGGAGATCTTGCCTCACAGATAAAACCAGCCCAGGTCCCCACCTCCTTTTCCCGTAAAGGGTGAACCCTTTTCTCTGTAAACAGAAAAGCGCTGACTGAATAGATTCCAGCAGACCACAGCCTCCACGCAGCCTCAGCCATGCCCACTGAAAAGAAGAGGGTCTATGTTATTCCCAGTGGAATTTCTCTACTTCCTGCTGCTTGCAATTCTTAGCCCCTGTAGTCTCTGCTGCACAAATGTGTGTGTTTAGGAGGGAAAAGAATGACTCTGGTTGAGATGGTGGTTACGGGATGAAAAAGGATTGATCCCCGCAGTGGTTTCCTCTGTTTCCGTGTGCTTGAAGAGCCCCTTTCTCCTCAAGGCTGGAAAAGGTTAGGATGGCAATTGAAGCCAGTTCCAGTTGAAAATAACTCAGCATATATCCTCTGTGAATTGTATTGAACTCACCTCATAGAACTGCCACCGCTTCCAGTCCACAAGGGCAAACCTGGCTCTCAGGTCAAGGCCAAAGCACACATATATAACAACCGTCTGCTTGGGTCATTGGCAGCATCTTTGCTGCTGACAGCCTGAGCCTTTCCCACTGCAGCAGAAGGACAAACTGCTGTAATAGGCTCATAGCCTATCACATGAACCAGCCACAAGAGGGCGACAAAGACCCACTCTGTGCTTGTGTGGGCTACGTATGTACTAGAGCTGGGACAGAAACAGTTTTCCCGTTCCATAAGAGTCTCCAGGTTTTAAAAGACAAAAGTTCCCATCCTAAACGCAGACAAAAATTTGATATCATAAAAATTTACGCACACAAATAACCTGGAAAAAAAAATCGGATCAGATCTATCAAAACATATTATTCAGTTTTGACCCTGCTAAGTTTTTAACTATAAATTGACTAAAATTTCAAAACAAAAAGTCATCTCAAACTGAAAAAGAAGCTTTTCGTCTTGCAAATGTTAAAATGGGACACAGACAATTTCAAACAAAGTTTTCAAAACATTTCTGAATTGGGAGATTTGTTGAAACCAGCCCTTCCCCAGAAACAGTTCTGGTTTCAATGAATCCATCAAAAAAGCATTTTTTCTGAAAATTCCTGACCAGCTGTAATATGCACACAGCTAGGCCAGTCACAGGGAAGAAGGCTGCCATTACATCCCCTAAATTCCACTGAACCAAAGGCAAAATCTAATCTAGATAAACCTAGATTTTCCACCCACAGGCTAGAGGCAGTAGACTGTGCAACATAGCAATGGAGGGAAAAGGACAAAGAGCTTAGAATTAGGGCTGAGGGAAAAGCAGGATATATTAGGACACCAACGGAGAGGTGAGAATGTGATACGAGTCCTGACTTTCTGAGTAAGTGCGTGAGCATAGGGGTGATGAAAATATATGTGAAAGTTTGTGAACATGTAGCCAACATGACTTGTGTCACGTTGACACAGCGACATATGGCAGTCTTAATCCATTGCATATGTGTTAGCCTGTGAGTGTGCGGACAAAAATCCCGTGTGTCAGTATGCATAAATGTGAAACTGTATTGTATGGCATCATACGATATGACAGGAAGACATGAAGACATACAGTCACTTCTACACCATTTGAAATAGACAGAGACTATCTGCAGTGTGGCAACTCCCAGCTGTTTCCCTAATTCTTGTAGATTATACATTCATCAAAAGCCCTCTGAACACTGAGAAATTAATTATCGTTGCTGGTTTTGCTAGTCCTATGCCTTTAAAAAATAAAAAAGTCAAACTTTTCACAAAGCCAAGTGGTGAGTGCCCTGATGTCTCAGTTTCTATCTATGCCAGTAATTCCACTGCTCTGAGTGCTTTTGGCACAACGGAAAAACATACAGCAAAAAAAGAAAGGGTGACCCACTGCTGAGCAGCTGCTGAAAAGCCAGAGGGTATTTCAAACTTACCAGTCAACTGTGGTATCCTGTACCCTTTACCAGGCAGCAAACCATGAAGATACTGCCTTGTTCCACTGCACATCTCATCCTGCCAAGCATCTGACAGCTGGCGTTTTGGCCAAGGGTGAACTATGCCTGTATTTACAACTATCTTGAGATATCTTGGGATGTTACAAATTACTGTGAGTGCCTTACTTTGCTTTAGCCTTGCTTTTCTAGTATACACAAGGCCTGATTCTGATCTCATTGCCTTTAAATGACATCCACTGATGTGAGATCAGAACCAAGCTGTAGTAGAGTTTGTGTATCCAGTGCCCAATATGTAGCTCATTGTGCCTGTGTAAAGTTGCAAGAAGTGGGAATAAACCTTCCCACTAGAGAACTGCACTTACTCTATACTTCTGTGGTGATCCGTGACTTGTGCCAGCTGTAGCTCCATTGGCTGGCTCTATTCACTAAAGTGCAAGCACCAGGAGGAGCATGGTTGAGCCCCTAAAGGGCATAGTTACCAAAACTCTATGCTGCAATTTTCACACTGGCTCAAGGAAGTTTGGGTTTCCATCAAGAGACTGTAGCTTGCACCAGTTGAACTTGATGAGCACAGGATCTGGCCCAAAGGGAGTGGGAGAAGCACTCAGAGCCTTCTGAGTGTGTTAAGACCATTGCTGGCAGACAAGGAAAATAAACAGTCTCAGAACTCTGGGGCCACAAATAAAAGATCCAGATCCAGAGAGAATTGAGAACAGGAGGCAAACCCATTGGAAGGAGGATGGTGGGGGAGAGGGGTGTAAACTCTTGTGCACTTAGATATGTTGCAGGAGCAGGTATGATGGGTTGGATTATAGAAACTCCCTTGGGATTATAGAAACCCCCTTGGGCTGCCAACTGATGTGCCAAGACTATTTCTGCCCCTGCTTCCTTGCCCTGCCAGCTTGGGACTCCAGTATCCTGCCCGGTTTGAGCCAGACCTGATAGCCTGCTGCAAACCCAGACCCAGGTCTGAACCACGTCCTCTAACAGCTGTAGGCTTACCTGAAAGCTGCTTAAGAATGTTCCCGTCTTTAACACTCAGATGCCCAACTCCCAATGGGGTCCAAACCCCAAATAAATACATTTTGTCTTGCATAAGGCTTATAAAGGGTAAACTCATAGATTGTTCGCCTTCTATAACACTGATAGAGAGATATGCACAGTTGTTTGCATCCCCCCACCCCGGTACTAATACATAATCCAGGTTAATTAATAAGTAGAAAGTGATTTTATTAAGTACAGAAAGTAGGATTTAAGTGATTCCAAGTAGCAACAGACAGAACAAAGTGAATTACCAAGTAACATAAAATAAAGCATGCAGATCTATCTCTAATACAGTAATAAAACTGAATATAGGTAAAAACCTCACCCTCGGAGATGTTTCAGTGATCTTCCTATTACAGAGTAGACTCCCTCTAGTCTGGGTCCAGCAATCACTCACACCTCCTGTAGTTACAGCCTTTGTTCCAGTCTCCCAGGGGTTTAAATAGAGTCTCTCTTGTGGGTGGATACCCCTCCCTCCCTATTGTGCAGAATCCAGCTCCAAGATGGAGTTTTGGAATCACATGGGCAAGTCACATGTCCATGCAAGACTGAGGGCTTGGCTACACTTGCAGCTGTAGAGTGCTTTGGGTTAAACCAGCCTTTGGAAAGCGCTCTACGGAAAGAGCTCCAGTCTGTCCACACTGACAGCTGCAAGCAAACTGGCGTGGCCACATTTGCAGCTCTGGCAGTGGCTTTGGGAGCAGTGCATTATGGGCAGCTATCCCAGCGTTCAAGTGGCTGCAACGTGATTTTCATGAGGGGGGTGGGGTGGATTGTGACAGGGAGTGTGTTGTGTGTATGTGCGGGGGAGAGAGAATGGGTTTTTGGAGTGCTGAGAATGTGTAAGCACAGTGTCTTGTAAATTCAGACCCCCCTGCGCCTCACTCACTCACTCAGTAAATGTTTGCTTTGCCTCCTAGCAGATACATACATGCAAATAGGAGGAATAGATTCAGTAGATCATAACCTTTACAGAGATATGATACATGACATATGTAAAACATGCTCCAGTTATAGCATATATACATTTATAAACATCTCCCCATAAAGCCTTATGGGGTGCACCGTCACAGCAGGGTTCTGGCATTCCTGGAAGATGGTCCAGGGTGCTAGGGTTCATTCAGCCTCATGCATAGTTTTCTTGCTTCTGATGTTGCCTTCGTGAATCCCTTCCCACAGCTTTAGAATTTACTTCCCAAATGCTCCAGTTCCTAGAGAGTTCCCCTCCTTCCTGGAGAATAACTTCCTCCCTCCCCTGTGTAACATGTTCATTCTAGGAGAGGAGTATATGATGTTGTACTTCATATGTTTAAGGAAATATGCTTATGAGTGTAAATATAATGTAACTGTAATATGGTTTATGCAAAAGATCTCTTGTAAGATATCATTACAAATCTTATAATCCACTGAGTGTGGTCATCCTATTTGTATGAATGTATGATTCTTGTGTATGAAGCTAGAAATATGAAATGTTACTCTGAACTCCTGTTGTAACTATGCAAAGTATAGAGTTAGACTATTAATGGTGGCTTGGAATCTTGATGGCTCCCATCAACTAGGACAATTCATGGTAAATGACTCTGTTTACTTGCAAGCCTCCACAGCACACCTGTGGGCCAGTTCTGAAGGAATGGATGCGGGGGCTCACAGGACATGTGACCGTGCCACCTGGTACTGGAATCCATGCTTAACCTGCTGCTTTTCCATTTAGGTGGGGGGATGGGGTGGGAACCCAGAGAGAGACAAAGGATTCCTGCCATGTGCCAAAGCTATAAAAGGGGATGGAACAGAAAGAAGGGGGCTGTAGTCACAAGAAATCCCCTAGCTACCCGCCTGAGCTGGAACAAGGACTGTATCAGAGGAAAGGATTGGGCTCAGACTAGAAAGGAGTCTAGTCTATGAAAGAAGCTTATTGGAACATCACTGAGGGTGAGATTTTATCTGTAATCCGTTTCTTAATGTATTGGGCTTCGACTCATATGTTTTATTTTATTTTGCTTGGTAATTTTCTTTGCTCTGTCCGTTATTACTTGGAACCACTTAAATCCTACTTTTTATACTTAATAAAATCACTTTTGCTTATTAATTGACTCAGAGTAAGTAATTAATACATAAGGGAGCAAACAGCTGTGCATATCTCTATCAGTGTTATAGAAGTGGACAATTTATGAATTTACCCTGTATAAGCTTTATACAGAAAAAGATGGATTTATTTGGAGTTTGAATCCCAGTGAGAGCTGGGTGTCTGGGTGCTAGAGACAGGAGCACTTTCTAAGCTGTTTTCAGTTAAGCCTGCAGTTTGGGTCCATTGTTCAGACCCTGGATCTGTGTTGGAGCAGACTGGCGTGTCTGGCTCGACAAGGCAGGGTTCTGAAGGCCCAAACTGGCAGAGAAAATGGGCTCAGAGGTAGTCTCAGCACATCAGGTAACAATCCCAAGGGGGTCTCTGTGACCAAACCTGTCACAGAGTACTCTAATTTGTGAATGAAAATAGGGCAGAAAGAAAACTAAGCAATGTCAGAGAGGAGAAAAATCCAGCTTCCCTTTGTCTCACCACTGCACCCAGCAAAAAAATTAAAAAATTAAACATGCTCTGGAAGGCTCATTGTCCTCAGAAAGAGGAGAAATACCTGGAGGCTTCCTTAAAGGCGAACACACTTGGAGAACACATGCCCTACAAAGTGAACTCCATACGTAAAGAAATTAAACATTTCTATGCACTCAATATGCCCTTTAAAAGTCTTTCCCATATTTGGACAGGTGGTGCTAGGGATTTATTGGCCAAAACTATCCGTCACATATGTATAGCCCCCACTGAATCCATTTCTTTGCTGTGCATCTGCTTGCCTGGATTTGTTTTTACAATTCTCTCACGCTTGAAACCCCAGTGAAATGAAGAGAACTTAAAATGCTTGCATGCCTGTGTTCCCAAATGCTCAGCACACCAGAGTGACCCTCAGCGGAAATTAAAGTCACATTAAATGTGGGATTAATGACAAAAGTTAGGCAGGTTTGAGTTAATGCAAAAAGCTGTGCTCTGTCCTTAACCCTTTCAACCTACTTGAATGGGATGTTCTAACCACAGCACATGTTACAACCACAGCATATTGGTCTGTGATTACTTTGATTCCAGGATGTGGGACTTAAACTATGTAGCCATTTGGTTTTTTTAAAATGTAATGAAGGAATAACTGATAGCACAGATCAGATTTTTACCTACCCTGAATGCTGTATTGCCTTAAGCCAGGGGTAGTCAATAGGTGGGCACTGACTAAATCTTGACTACCAGATGCTTTTGAATGGCCCCCAAAACATTTTTAATTTACTTATTATCATTACTGTGGTTTTTTTATTGTTTTCTCTGGTGTTTGGACCTTGACTATACCTTGACCAAGAAATTTGGACCTTGACAAAAAATAATTGTCTACTCCTGCCTTGAGCCATCACCTATCTTAATTACCAGTTACCTCTGGCCTGTTACTCCTCTCTTCATCCTAGATCTGCCTGTGTCTCTCCTACATTTCCTCCTGCATGTCCCAGCTCCAACTCTAAATGAAATGGAAAAAACAGAGCTCTTAATTATATCACTGAATCTCACCTTCTCTCTACCATGACAGTTACCCAGACTTGCAACTAGGGTGACCAGATGTCCCAATTTTATAGAGACAGTCCCAATTTTGGAGTCTTTTTCTTATATAGGCCCCTATTATCTCCCACCCTCTGTCCTGATTTTTCACATTTGCTGTCTAGTCACCTTACTTGCAACCATGGTGTCCTCCAGTTTTTCTCATGTCTTTTTCCTCTCACATCCTAGCAGTTGCTAACATCTTCACTGTTCTTCCTTGATAACTTCTCAAAATGTGTTCCCTCTTCTCCATCTCTTCTGCTAAAAATTTTGGTCTGTGTCCCAGTAATCTTTTTCCTCAACTGCTTTAGCTTATTTCTCTGTGGCCTCCTAAATCACACATCACTCCCGTGCAGACTATCCAACACCCAGCAGCCAAAGTCACCTTCCTTGCCCACTGTTCCAACTACGTCGCCCCACCTCCTTAACTCATGGCCTATCTCATTCAAACTCCATGTCTTCACTTTCAGAATTCTGCAGCTTTCTTCCTGCTTTATCTCATCACCTCTCATCTTTCCCTACTGCTCCAGCTCACACTTTATGCGCTGTAGTCTTGATCCATCTGTCCTTCTCCCATATGCAATTCAGAATCTTTTCTCATGATGTCTCCTATACCTAGAATATCCTTCCCCATCCAATGAGCCATGCAGACTCTCATTCTTCCTTAAGACTTATTTCATTTGGGTTTTCAAACACCAACTCACATTTAACACTCCTCATTCCTAATACTCTTTGTTCCATTTTATTAAACATATAAGAACAGCCATAATGGGTCAGACCAAGGCTCCATCTAGCCAGTATCCTGTCTTCTGACAATACCCAGAGCCAGGTGCCTCAGAGGGAATGAACAGAACAGGGCAATGTCAAGTGATTCATTCCCGGTTATCCAGTCCTAGCTTCTGGCAGTTGGAGACTTAGGGACACTCAAAGCATGGATTGCATATATTATAATTATAATATACTAACTCTCTCTCACACACACACACACATACACATTTTTAAAGGAACCCCTAACAATATGGGTTTGTCTGTAATAAAGCATATATTTAGCTGTTGCCACCCTCCTCCTTCACATATCCTCTCCCTTTTGTTTGTCATCTCTTGCTTTGCTACATCTAGACTGCCAGCGTCAGAGGGGCAGGGACTACTCTCTTTATTCATCTGTAAATCACCAGGCACATCTGTGAAGCTGTAGCAACAAGAAAGAGGAGCATGGTATTGTCCACTGAGTCAACAATTCTGCATAGGGTTGCTGTCAGCTCATGAGCTAATACGTTAAAGTAAGGCACACACCCACCATCCATACCACATTCCTCTGGACACTCCCGACTTTCACATGTCTAGCCCACATTTGGCAAAGTCAGCTTGCAGGCTGCAGTAAATCCTGAACTTAGTTCAGACAGAAAAAGAGATTGCACGGTATATGTCATAGCACTGCATCACAAAATGATTTCTTTCACGTCTGAATTGAATCAGCTCATTGTATTCTATGGGAAACCCAAAGCTCTTATCTACTTCCTTGCTCCTCATGTTGGTTCTCCTCTGAATTTTCACAGAAAAAGTGCTACACACTTCACATTGTACAAATATAAGGATTTTTTTACTTTTAAGCATATGATTAACATCCATTATTTTCCCACATGGAGAAGACATCCCCATCACCCAGGCAAAGACAACTAAATAAACAGAGATCTTATCCTTTGAAAGAAAGCATTAGAACTTACTCTTCTCTCAAGGAGTGAACAGAAATTGTATAGCTCCAAGCACAATGGGGCCTCAATCTTGACTGATTCCAGACACAACTGTAATATACATAATTATAAAATAACAATGGCAAATAGCAATAGAACTGATAATGACACATGGGATGGATTTGAACTGGCATCTCAGAGGTGAGAGGCATGGAAAGTTAATGGAACATGTGCTCCTAAGTCACTTAGTTGCTTTTGAAAATCCCACCTATGGAACCTTTCGCTTCCAAGTTGCCAGTTCGAATCCATCCTCTGGCGGTAGTTACTGAAATGCGCCCCCCACCAATGACTGGTGGCCTATGTAGTCTGAGAAATGAATGGATAACACCAGACAAGTTCCTGCTACGCAGAGGTGAGATTCTGTGCTGCACTGCAAAGAAGCATTTTTGTTTACTCCAAAGAGCTATAACATTTCTGTTTACCATCTGTTTACCTTGTTCCTCAGAGCCTTCTTACAATCATCCGGCATGTTGCTACAAGTTCACTGTGCACTATAATAGTGATCGGAATACAATTGTGTACATTGTGTGATGGTTTGTAAGCAGTCCTAATGCCCTTTGTTTGCTTCCTCCACCAAGCTGCCCCTATCCATGAAGTATTCTTCCCACTCCCAGACTATCATCCTTTCCTCATTCTTGTCTTACTTTTAATCTAAATCAACCCTGTGCTGTGTTGGATTTAAAGTGAATGTTAACTCCAGTTAATATGGCAAGTTGCTGGGTAGTGTACCTTTAAAGGAACAAACAAACCTTAATATATCTCTGAATGGTCCAGGACAGGGCTGAACATTGCAGAGCACACTGCTTGAGGGAAATTTGGGACAGGGAGTTTGGGGTTATCTTGCCAGGTGTGGTTGGGGTGTAACAAGCAGGCTGCTGGAATCAGAATGGCTGAGGCAGAGCTGTGTAAAACACGGACATTCAGTGCAGGCTTGGGTGCTGGCTGGGAGCATCTGGACAAAGGGTGCTACAGCAGCAGAGCGTTTTGAGGAAGTTATAGGTACAAGGCAGACAGTGACACAACCCCTCACTGGTCTGGATTGCATCCCAGAACATGAGAGAGAGGCGTGGGTCACTTGCCAGGATTATCTATATCTCATTTCATCAGTTCCTGCCATTGCAGGGGCCTCAGGCATTGGTGTACCTTGGTCCTGCCGGCGCACAGCTCTCCAACTGGCACATACTAATCTGGTCTCCTGTGGGCTGTAATACTTCGGCCTCATTTTGGTTGTTCGGTTTGGTGTGCAGCTGCTGGGTGGTGGTGGTGGCCTGTAATGTATGGGGGGTCGAACTGGATGATCTGATGGTCCATTCTGGCCCTAAGCTATGATTCCATGAAAATCGCGGTATTGCAGGCTTGGATGAAGAATGATTAAGTCAGAGAGAGGATCAGTTCTGGAGATGCATGACCAGGGTGTGGAAATGCCTAAGGAGTGGCAAGACAAGGCTGTTGAGTGTGAACGTGATGCTTTGGGAGAGGCCATTAACAGTTTGCTTTCCTCGAAGAAATATCAAAAGGTATTGCAACTTTGGAAGAAGCCAGGCAGCTGGCCTGATAGAAAGGACAAGCTAGCCACAGATAAGCAGGGCTTGGAGTGACAAATCAAAATGTTGGTGGACAAAAGAGATGGGCTTCCTCTCCAGATAGCAGAGATAAGGCAGTTTGGGAGAGAGAGCAATTTCTCACTGAAAGTATTCAGATGAAAGGAGAGCTGCAGAATGAGAATCAGACCATTAAGGGCAACAAAGGAAATAAAAATATTCCCTTGGGTAGACTTGCCCTGTGGTGGGCAAGAGTCTAAGTGGGAAAGGAGGATGTAAAAGGTGACTTGTCCCTTCAGGGCTTGAGGCCTGGGGCCAACCAACTCTAGTTACGAAGAAGGTACACTTGGGGCAGGGGTCAACTGATTCTCCTGTAAAGAGCAACAGAATACTGCAGAGACCAGAGTGGAGCGTTGGGGCTGGTGGAACTATGTAGGCAGAGAAATCTGGAACTTGGAAATGAGACCACAGACAAGTGAGACTACAGGTAGGAAAGGCCTCAGAGTGGCCTGCTAAGATAGTAAATGGATAGACTTGAGGGGGAACTTGAGAACTTTATTTTGAATATTAATTTAATAAACCAGAACTGAAGAAGGGGTATAAATGGGCAAACCGGTTTGTGTATTATTGAAGAAGCCCCTTGAACAGGGCAACTGAAGCAGAGGCTGCTTGCAAGGCTACCTGAGGACACAAGGGGGCATGCTGGAAGTGGCCACAGTATGACAGTCACCATTCATATGTGAAAATGATAATATACCCAGAGCTGTACACTCAAAATTAGGACCATAATTTTGCAAATCTGGCCCATGATGCCATCAGTGGGCTATATTTCATGTCTACTGCATCGTTGCAACAGAATGTGGCTTTGTTGCGGCCCAGTTCAGCAAGGTACTTAAGCATGTGCCTAATTTTAAACCAGGGGTTTCTAAATTGTGGTGCATCCCACCTCCCCCGGGGGGAGTGCAGAGGAATGTCTAGGGGGTGCACAGCTGAGCCCAAGCCAACCCCCACAGGGGGCAGGGAGGGAGCACCACGAAGCCCCACTCTACTCTCATACCATCTGTGACTCAAGCCACAGCTCCACTACACCCCCCATCTCTACCCCCAGCCCAGCTCCTGCCCCAGCCACAGCTCTTTTGGTCAAGTGCCAACCAGCTTATTTGAGCTTCTTAACCCCTTACAGGTAAGAAGGATTTCTAGGCTGCCCTTATGTTTATGACAGGCGTGAGGTATAAGTGTGATGTCCACAAACTTCAGGCAGAGCAACATGAAACAAGGTTCAGTGTTATAGTGTCATATCTGATACAAATCTTAGGTCCTTCACAATCCTTGTAAGAAAACAAGCTCAAAAGACTACACGTTTTAAGGCCCCGATCTTGTCAGCTGATCTGTGCGGGTGCACACCTACACCCGCATGGAGCCCTACTGAGGGATGCTTATGTCTTGGCGGGAGCCCTGATGAAGTCAGTGTAGCCCCGTAGAGGTGTGCCTGCGGGGATCAGCTTGCAGGCTCAACACTCAGACAAGAGGCAGTGAGACAGAAGGGACACAAACAATGCGAGTTTTTGTATTATATTATTTAATCCCTGCCTTCACTCATTCTTTTATTCCCCCCACCCCCCGTATGATACTGTGAATTTGGAGGAGAGAGGGTGAGACAAGACACCACGGGCGGCGTGTAAATCGCCAGCTCAGGAAGGTTAGCCCCCAGCCCCGCCCCTTCTGCCTGAGGCACCACCCCTTCCACTCCCTCTGCCCCCTGCTGGAGCCCAGAGCCCCCACCACCATGGGCCACAGGACCCCTGCCCCAGGCTGCCTCAGCCCTGGAGTGGCTGGATGGGCAGGAAGTGTGGCCCCAGTGCCCCCAGCCACAGAGCGCCGAGCCATAGCATGGGGAAAAACAAGAACTGCAGAGGGAAGCAGGAGGGGACCTGAGGACAGAGCCTGAGCAGGGCCACACCTGGCTGTTTGGGGAGGGTCAGCCTCTCATCCTATGATTCCTGCCCATGAAAGACACTGCAAGAGAGTTGTACTAGCGGATTGTCTTTGGGAGTTTGACCCAAAAATTGACGTCCATTCCCTCCCCTCTTCCCCCCCACACCCTCCACATCACCACCACTTCCAGGGGAAAGGGGAAGCCGGCGGGGAATGAGAACTGTTGGGAATTGGGAAGGGGTTTGTGAAAATAACTCAGAGTCCCATGTCCCCTTTGAAATGCTGTGTTCCCCCAGTGAAAACTGCAATTAGGGAGAGAATGGGGACAGTGACAGGAAAAGTAAGGGAGCAAAATAAAGGAGAGGGAGAGAGGCTGAGAAAGGCCCAAACCAGAAGAAGTTCAGGTGGAGTGTTTGAAGTTGCTGCTTTTTTGGGTGCGGGGGGAGAAGGGGTGACTCTGAGGATCTCTGCTTAGCCTCCATATCAGAATCATTTGGAGACCTGTGAAAAAAATATTGTTTGACCATCCTCCTTTGACCATGAAATGGTGATTCAGCTTCCCAGCAAGGAATGTAGCTGGGGGATAAGAACTGCCACAGAGATACTAATGGGGGGTTCTTTCTTTCTTCTGTCTTTCAGCTCACAACCCCAAATTTCCCTGTCGTGGTCAAGCTGGGACATGCTCATGCTGGAATGGGGAAGGTAAGGAAAAGCCTGACACAACTCACTCATTTTAGATCTCTCTATATTGATATGTAAACTTACTGATACATACTGTGTACCCTCACTCTGACAGGTCTGTATCCTGCAACCAGCTGGGTAGGGAAGGGTTAAGTTAAAGCACTTCTGCCATAGCTAGTCCATGCTGCATTAGCTGCCAGTGATGAAGGAAAGGGCCCTCAGCTGTTGTTCATGAAGAGGCAGGCATATATAGCCTGTGTGCGCAGGTGCTGTTGGGTTGGAGACTGTCATGGGTGGAGGTGGTGTGTATGTGCTGGTTGCAGAGGAGTCAGAGTTAGCTGGCTTGAAGCCATCAGGCTGGTCATTTTTGTGCTTTCTGAAAAGGGAAATATCATTCTTTATTGAGCACCTGCAAAGTGATCTTAGCCTGTGTCTCCTTGTGAAAGAGGGAGGAGCAACACTAATTTTCTTGACCCTGTTGTTATTATTTGACTCTGTGGAAGACTTCAGTTATTTTCTCTCCCCACTAGAAGAAACTAGGACAGTTTGGTTAGCCCTTACAAAGGAGGAAGGCAGACTGCCTAGTGCCTGTCAAGAGGAATCCTGAAAATCTCTTCCCTGACCAAAAGAACCCATTCATTTTTCCCAGATTCCCTGGGATAATTTAGTGAATTAGCAATCTCTATTCTTTGAGAGTGGAGGGTGGCAGCAACCCTTTTAGTCAAACATGCTTACAATGCATGTTGTATCTTCCATAGTGTTTCCCCCTGTTGCATATACCATTATATTAAGGCATCCTACTTGTGTCCAGAACATAGTTTGTTCTGATTTGGGGAAGTTACCAACTCTCCTGGTTTTTCTTTGGATCCCAGTAAAAGCTGAAGAAGAATTGAACTAGAAATATCCTAGCTTAAGTTTTTCACTAGAAAAAACAGGCCTTTTTCCTCTAAGTATCACATTTTTTCCCCCTAAACAGAAAACTATGCAAGACCCAGGTTTAGTACAGCTTGTAGGCCTGGGCTCTGTAAACAAAATTATTCTCTAGGTTCCTGTCCTTCATATAGAAATGCCTTATAATTTTCCAGTGGTCCATGTGCTCCATCTGTAGTTGCCAAAGAGGCAGCTGACTGCAGTTCCAAGGCAACTGCTAGAGTGGTCTTGGGCATCAAAGAACAAGTATTTAAATAAACAGGAAAACTAAATGAAATGAGTTTGTTGGTATTTTAAACCAACACAGCTGTTAGGCTGTACCATACTATAATGCAATAATCAGCATAGTACTAGCTGTAGATGGAACCCCTGAATGTGGGCTTATGAGTTATTTGGCCGAGGAAATCCAATCAGAACAAACCAAAAGGCGCATGTACATACTATTTTTCACCTAAGCAAAGGTTTCTAGCTCCTTTGGGCAGAGTGGGTATCTCAGGTGAACCATACTCCAAGACTTCCTTCATTGCTGTTCTATCACATCTGTAATGTGGGTCATAAATGTGTTGCTCTCTTGCTAAAAGAAACCCAAGCTGCCAGTTGAGGTGGTTGAAGAATCGTTTAGAAGCTGCCCTGTGAGTTCAGGTGGATGGTTGTCTCAATTACTACTGTATTCTCACCTGGAAGTTGAGCATGTCTTATCTGTATCAGACCTCAGATCTTTGTTTTCCCCTTAGTCTTTACCGAGATTTTTGTGCCATTGCTGGTTATAATAGAAGAGGTTTACCAAATAACAAGTCAGGGCAAAAGAATATGCAATAGCACGGGGAGGTTACATAAAAATTAGTTACATGTGGAGGGTAGTCTCAGTAGAGGGGTGGTGATAGAAACATCCCAAAGCTTTGGGGCTGTTCAAAGCTCAAGATTTAAATTAGCCATTATGAAGTTAGGGGCCACTTGCAACTGATTTTGAATACCACCCAAGTTCTGGGGTATTTGAACTTGGGATTTGTTTGGGGCCCTTCTCCAGGTAGAAGCAGCCTGAAGAAAAATTCAAATTAATTTAATCAGCCTTATTCAAGACACAGAATTTCCAGAACAAAAAAAAAAGGAAGAGAGAAGGTGAAGAGAAAATAGAAACCTGGCATGTTTAAATGGCAAAGGCTTTGATCAAAAAGGTGTCCTTTAAAATTATGGTAATACAGCCCAGGTGAGGCTGCCAGAAAGGAACTACAGAAGTGGAGATTAACGGTGCTAAGGAGATAGTTGAAGAACAGGATATGTTAATTATAACATAATAATCAAACATTCTTACAAGCCACTCAGAAGCCGGATACTTGCAGGAGAGTCAATGGATCATTTTGACCACTATAGTGTAAATGTAAAGAAGCAGTCAGAGAAGATCAGGAGATTACAAGGAGCTAAATTATTTCTGCAGGTTGGTCTTCACCACAGAAGACAATACAGCAAGATAACAGCCCTGAGGATGCTCATTCGTAGAGAAATGTAGGCACTCTTGGAGATAAAGCTTTGGTTTTGTTTTAAAAGAGGTTTTTGAACAGCTCTAGAAATTAATGTTCAGTAAATCACCTGGTGGCTGGTATTTGTGCAAAAGTGCTGGAGAAACTAAAGGCCAAAATAATTAAACTACCAGCAAACATTCATATTTCTATAGTCCCTGGGAGTCCCATCATGTATAGGCTTGCATCAAAAACACGTACTAAAATAGAGGGCTTCCATGTACCCACATTTTTAACAGGTGCTAGCGGTGATCTTTCTTACTAAGAGAAATAGTTGAGAAAAACATTACATTTGAAGAGCACTAAAATGTCATCGGAAATGGAAGGCACTGTGATGTAAAGAAATGAGCGAAGGTGTGAGAGTCAGTGTTGCCTGTGTTGCTTTTTTGTTTTGCGGTAGAGGGTAGGAGCCTGAGTCATGCAGCAGGGCCCATTGTGCTAGCTCCTGTACAAACACAGAACAAAAAGTCAGTCCCTGCCCCAGAAAGCTCAGCCACTGATTCAGAATGTGGCCTTGATAAAGTAATTTTGCTTCTCTTCTTTAATTTCTCCATATAAAGGGCTGTATAAATTCTAAATATTTATTATGTTATTATAAAACCCTGGAATGAGCATCATATAATAACCAGCCCTTCACATTCATGTGTCCTTCATTTTCATGAGCCCTAAATTCCCACTCAACATATTTAAGCAAAGGGGGAGGGAGCTATCTCCAAAATTTAAATAAAAAATAACTAAACTAGGACTTATGAGGAATAAGCTCCATTGGCATCTCTGACACTGAAGGAGGAGCAGTCAACATTCATGATCAAAACGAAAGACTTCATAAGCTCAGTGATAGTGAGGCTCGCTAAGAAGGGACACGCTGAATGTAAGGTCAGAGTGGAGAGGAAGGATTGGAATAAAACATGGTTTGACATTTCCATTATCAAATCTGAGAACAAGAGACTCCCAAATGGCTCAGGCAGAGAAGGGGAGCGTTCTTCACAAAGCGAGACACCGTCGCCCCAATCAAACCCACCACCCATAATACAGACACACATGTTCACCCATCACCATCATTGCCTCACATGCCTCTCCCAAGACTGAGGCCATGACCCTTAACCTCATGAACAGCTGCCTGCCTCTCACAGCCAGCTGGTACACTCAGCTTGCACCAAGAGGTTCTCTGTGCTGCTTGTGCAACTGCCGTGTCAGACGTGTTAATTAGGCAACATCTAAGGTGTCCAATTGTATTATTGTAGAGGAACTTCTCTCGTGCTCCATTTAGGTGGACAAGGGATCAACAATAATAGAGGACTCTACCAACAGCCATGAATGCATTCTCCCTAACAGGAGGTCTCTTCCTAAGAACAGAACACAGCCAGTGGGCACTCAGTTAAAAATGGAGACATCTGCCAAATCAGGGTATGATGGCGTCTGAGCAAATTGCAGCCCTACCCTGATATGAACAGGGGTCACTTTTGAGAAGTGAGGGAGGGTGAGAAGAAGCATCCCTTCTTTCCTTCTCCAGCTGACTGTCCCTGAGCCTGTTGGGAAGGGGAAAGCACTGAGTGCGTGAATATCTCCCAGGTGTGTGGTCCCAGAACCCTGAAATGCCCCAGGAATAGAGCTCAGTACTGCAAATGCACTCAGAAAGCTTCTTCACCTCTCCCTGAGCAGACCATGGGATGGAGACAAGTGTCAGATCTATCTGTACAGAGGAGAAACAGCACACATGTATGGGACATTCATATATATATTTATATATAAAATAAGAGCAACTCTATATATAACTACTCTGATTTTATTTTTAGACCTCTCTAATTAGGCCAGTTTAAGAGCCACTTCAGATCCACACCAGCCTGTAATTATGAAAACATCTTCCCAATACTGATCCCAGGTCAGATGAATTTATTGAATCGCAGAAGAATAACTTGTTGTTCATAATAACGTGGTCAGAGTTATTTTTCTCTCACTGGAACAGAAGGATTTCTTTTTTTGTTTAAATATAGCACAAACTAAACAGAGCCACTATGTAATGTAAAAATATCAGGGGGCTTTTATCAGGAAGGTTGACTCATCACCTTGTCTCTCCTGGGACTGGAAATAGAATGTTCTAAAAATGAGAGCTTTGAAAATCTAGTATATTAAAGAGGAAGCAAAAAGAGCAAGAGTCGCCTTGGTTTGTCAAGGGACAAATATTTTCCTAAATGGGGGACAAATAATGATTTAACATGTAACAGCACAGTCCAGTCATTGAAGTCTCTCTGACGCATGAGTCAGGAGATACCACCCACCTTGAAAAGAGCAGGAGTATCCCACGTTTTGAACCTGGGTCTGGTACCTTTTGCTAGACAGGGAGAGCTGTGTCTGATCCAGCACACACAGCCTGCATTTGGGACTGCTGAAACCTGCAGTTAAGACTTGCCTTTAACTAGAGGTGCTGTGAAGGAAGCTGTGAAGGGAAAATTCAGAGTAATATTATTATCAATTATTATTATTATTGTATTGATTATGAGGTGACTCCAGCAATGTGCAAGACAATTCCAAATTTAATATGAGGGTTAAATCCACTGGGGTCTGAGGAGGGGAGGGGATTTGTGGAGAGAAAAGGAGTCTGAGCAAATTTTGTGAGAATAGCCATTCTTTTGAGGCAGTTGTCCCAATATGGCACAAACCTTTTAAGAACACGTAAGCTTATGAAATGTTTGCCATATGAGACAGAGGAGAGATCACAAACTCTGTTCATGCTGTGTGACTTCCACCATTTGGGGTGGAAATCTCATGGGAACAGCTCAAATGATTTTTATCATATTTGTCTGTTTATTACAAGCCCGTTGCTGCACATTTGAGTGCCATCAAACTCAAATCCTACCCAATTTAACATCAATTGAATTGATACCTTGTACCTGAATCCTAGTCTCAACCCAATATGGACACAGTTAACTGCCTCATCAACCCATATATAATAGAACGTGGGTTTAAAGTGTGGAACAGAGTGAAGTTGGTCATATATAGAGAGAAAACTAATGCACTCCTCTCTTCATAAAGAACTACTATAATTCTGTACCTGGCTGACAGATTCTTTGCTTGTGTGGCCACATGACTAGTGAAAGTGGAAGAGGGATATGACTGGGTGTCTGCAGTGATCAGATTAGAGACAAGAGAGGATGTGATGACCCTGAGACTCTGGAGTCTGTGAGCACTTAAGAAATATAAGCATGGAAATGGGAGTAATGGAACATTACACCTAGAAATCGGAGCTGGGAGGTAAAGAGACCAGAATTTCCTGTCAGTGCCTCTCGTTGCAAGGACCGTGTGTTCTGACTCATTGATGCCATAAAGTGATTGGGTGTCCACACTGTGACTGAAATACACAGTGCTGATTTTTTTAGGCTCTCAAGGTTATTTGAAATCCTGCCTTGCAGGAAGGTTATATTCACATTTCTGTGTTAGTAGAAAGAATGTAGTATCACCAGGTATGTCTACACTGCAATTAAAAACCCGCATCTGGCCCATGCCTGCTGACTTGGGCTAAGGGGCTGTTTAATTGTGGTGTAGACATTTGGGCTCAGGCTGGAGCCCAGGCTCTGGGACCCTGCAAGGATACACTACAATTAAACAGCTCCTTAGCCCAAGCTCCGCAAGCGCCAATCAAATGGCACAGGCTAGTTGTGGGTGTCTAATTGCAGAGTAGATATACCCTTAGAAGAGAGGTTTGGGTTCCAGGATGGCACAGGGTCTTTTTCTCCAGTTCACTGTGGAAGTGAATTAACTGAATCAAGGCCACTTTAGTTAAACTGCATTAAACTTGGTAGATACTCTCATTCAGAACTAATCTACTTCAAATGTACTCCGTTAGTTAAATCAGATTAATTTTACTGAGTGTCCCCATGTAGACAAGCCCTCAGTATCTAGAAGGGAGGGAATACTAGCCTCAGGTCAAGTTGCACTGGCCAGTAAAAGGGTTTTGTTAATAGACTATGAAGATGCAGTCCCTGACCAAAGGAACTGTGGCTGCTCTGGGTGTATATCCTCAAAGCTCCCTCTGAGCTCCCCAGTTCACTGCAGTAATAATAACAGCCTCAGTACTGTTATACCAGTGCCAGAGAAGGATCAGCTTCCGGGAATCTTCAGACCTCAGCCGGGAGCCTTCTCACTCAGAAAAGACATTTGTCAACATCCCTGGCCAGATCTCTTCACAACAGGTCAGCAAAACTCGATAGCACACGGCAGCGGATGGCTTTGGAATGAATCTGTTACTGATCAAACAGCCGGCACAGCTTAACAAATAGACTAATGTCAGGAGACTTTGTTTGCACTTAGTGTTAGCACACATTTACACAACTAATGGGACACTGGGTTTATCCATATTAGGATTCAGAAGAGAATAATTTTAATTAATTCTGTTAATTTTTTCTAGCTTCCTTTGCCACTTTTTCATACTTTTTTTTTCAACTCATAACATTTTAAAAGCTACAATTACCCACTGGCTAAGTGGAATGTGAAATATTCCTCCTGTGTTTGGCCTCATTAATGATGCATTCCTACACCATCACCACAGTATCACAATGCATCCAGGCTGGCTGAACTGGAATCCAAACTTTCTCTCTTTAAAACAATGGATATTTTGTTGGGAATTAATAATGACATATAAGAAAAGTTACAAGAGGAGAAGAAACAAATATAAAATATATAAAAGAAGGAACTTAATATAGCAGGATTGATAAATAAGACAGGAAAATCAGTATAATTAGACTGTAACTATTTACCTGTTTTCAAGGTAATAGTTATATCTGGACTAAACTTTATCCTGAGCCATGATTCCCTATATTGAGATGACCTTGGCTGGATCAGACAATTGAGAGAATAAGTTTTTTCTTTATTTGAGGATGATTTTGGTTTTGTGCCTGTTGGGAAAGAAGGCATAGAGTCATTTAATGGGGGAATTCTGGAAGTTTTCTTATCTATAAAAGCTCTGAGAACTCCACAGGTAGGTTAATTGAATCCAAGTGTTGGCTCAGGAAGGACAGACATCTGGGGAGATGGTTTCCTATACTGTTTGAAAACGATCACCATAAGTCACCTGTGTGCTGGCAGGATGGCAAACCTGTCCTTGTATAGCATTATTAGAGAATTCTTCTTTGGCCTTTGTTGCTTTAGTTCCTTAATTGGGGTTCCTGTTAAAAACCCCATGTATTTTCTGTTTAACTGAGTGGAATGAATATTCTCTGTTCCTTTGGAAAATCGCCTTCTGGAGTCGTGCTTCTGTCTTCCAGACCTTTTCTGCTGCATTCCAGATTTCTGAGCAAGAGTCCAGGTGGTTGAGAGAAGAGAGCCACATGGCCTGAATCTAGCTGTCAAAGGAAGCAGTGCCCTCTTTTCCACCTTTGTGACAAACATTACTTGGGTGTAAATGCAGTCATTTCAGCCTGGGCACAGAGAGACCTTATACCGCCAAGCATAGTTTGTTTCAGAGCCCACGAGAGTCTCCGCTCCAAATAGGTCATTATATAATGGCCTTTTCTATTGCCTATTTCCTGTTGGTATTTTCTGATTGCCAAAGAGTCCAGGAGAATACTAAATGTTGTAATTTAGTGCATTGTCTGCCCAGTGTAGTCACTCCCAGATGCATCTCTTCAGAATGGGCCTAACTCATCTCACTCAATTTGTCCAGTCTCTAGCGTTATCTGTGTAAAAATATTGAACACCAACAACTGGCCTCTAGTTTCCCCGAGGTGCTGTAACCATTTCTCAAAATGGAGTTCTACTGCTGTATAATCAGAGTACTCTCCTCTCCAGATCATATACCTCTCTAAGCATCTTCATCACAACCTCACCCCTGTTTTCCAGAGCTGCGGGGACTGGCTGAGATATTTGTTCCGCACAGCTCAAATTTAAATTTGAACTACAAAGCACAAAGCATGTCTATCCCTCCTTTATGATGGAAAAAGATGGCCACGTGCATTTTTATTTTTAATTCTGCCTGATTATTGTGTCCTCCCTTCACTCTTTTTCTCTGGAGGACATAAAAAATGATGTCACAAAATTGCATTTTTCCGCCAACCAGCAGAGGACAAACTGGATAATCAGCATTCAGCAAAGCAATGGAAGTTAGGAGCTGTCCTTAGAACAGTATTTTAAATAATGTATATAGAAAGAGTCAAGGGCCAAACCAGTGTTGCAATCCACCTTCACCTCAGCTCTTCCATTACTCGAAAATTTGCTAGATCCGTACTTCACCTAGGTAAGAGAGAATTTCTAAGCCAGAATATGAGTGCATTTTTGGTTTCTGTTTGGAATTTACAAACGCTAATGTGAATGAAAAACACACCCATTGCAGGCTAGCAACAAACTTGTCCTTATTCTTCTACTTACATACTCAGGATGGCTTCTGCCATCCCATGATTTTAGGTAGACATGGGTAGCTCATTTGTTCCTTACAAAGCTCTGGTCTGCATTGGGGTGGGAGGCCGAATCGACCTAACATACGCAACTTCAGCTGCGTGAATAGCATAGCTGAAGTCTACATATTCAGGTCGACTTACCTCAGCATCTTCACGGTGCTAAGTCGCTCCCACATCCACTCCGCTTGCACCTCTTGGTGCGGTGGAGTTCTAGAGTTGACAGGAGAGCACTCGGAGATTGATTTATCGTGTCTAGATGAGACATGATAAATCGATCCCCAAAAGATTGATCTACCCGATCGGGTGGGTAGTGTAGACCTGGCCAAAGAGACACCAACCACCAATGCATATGTTTCCTTCAGACTGGTTTACATAGACCTATGACTCTTTCCAGTCCCTTTTCACACATATATGGATTTAGTTTATTAGTCTTGAGGGTTCAATGTTTGTACATTGCCTAGCACAATGTGGTCCTGATCCTTGACGGAGGCCTTCTGATGCTGCCACAATACAAATAATAAATAATAATGCATGATGAAAATCACATATTGCCCTGATCCTATACTGTAGATCTGCTTAAATTAACACATCCATCTCCACACACTGCAATTTGTGAGCGTTGTTGTTGGCCAGGTTTCACTGATGCACCAGAATAGATTTTTGCCAGTGAAAATTCCTAAAGGCTGTATTTGGTGACATGAAGATTGTAACATTGTCTGGGGTGTGCTGGTTGGTTGTTTTTTTTGCAGTATTGGGAGAGGAAACATCACGTGTTTTTTTTCTTTACCCTTTTTAGTTGCTCTTGTCAGAGAGCTGATCATCCTCTATACTTAGTGATTCCTTTTTCCAGCATTTCTTTTTTGAAAGTTCCAATGTATTTCCAGTAAATAAATATAACTCTGTGCAAAGCTAGTTTCCCAGGAAATTTGCAGCCCTTTGGGTCTAGACCTCAAAGCTAGTTTCCCAGGAAATTTGCAGCCCTTTGGGTCTAGACCTCAAACCCCTAGACCTCAAACCCCTCAAACCCCTGATCGTGCCATCTCGTTCCTTCTACACCTCTAGCCAGCCTCCCCCGCACACAATCCCATGACCTCCAACTTGCACTGTCTGCAGTACGTGGTCTCCCCTAGGAACATCATCCTCATGGGGCTCGTGTTTTGTACGCTTCCAGCCTGGAATCCTGTGCCTGGCCTTGGCATGAAACTAGATAAGGTCAGTGTGAACTGCTAGAGCTCTGGGGACCAGGAGTGGCAAAAAAAAACAAACCCAAAAACCCCTCTCACTTCTTTATTTTCTGGTATAAATGACTATTTCCCGGTCACTCCTGATTTTCTTTTCTCATCAGATGTCTAGGGGTAAATAATAGGGTCAGAGAAATTTACATGCTTGGAATTAAGTTATGCTACTAATATATAATGAATGCTTTTTCAGAGCATTTCAGCTGTGTAACTCCCATTAAGTCTTATGGGGAAAGCCCCATGGAACCCTTTAATCCTCTATATATGTTCTTATTACTGATCCTGCAGGGCTTGTACATCAAGGAGGGAGACATGCCAGTTAGCTAGGTATGTGTAAGGTTTGCCTGGACGAAACAAGAGTCTGCAGAAGAGAAGAATGAGGGGGAATTTGATAGCTGCTTCCAATTACCTGAAAGAGGGTTCCAAAGAGGATGGATCTAGACTGTTCTTAGTGGTACCAGATGACAGAACAAGGAGAAATGGTCTCAAGTTGCGATGGGGGAGGTTTAGGTTGGATATTAGGAAGAACTTTTTCACTAGGAGGATGGTGAAGCACTGGAATGGGTTACCTAGGGAGGTGGTGGAATCTCTTCCTTGGAGATTTTTAAGGTCAGGCTTGGACTAGATGACCTCCTGAGGTCCTTTCCAACCCTGATATTCTATGATTCTATGATCCTTTTACCTACTGTTGTCCATGCTTCAATATCTCTCTCCTTATTGTTTAACTGTCATTGTGCTCTGCTATTCATCCACTGAGATGACCCCTCCTCACAGATATTCCTGTTCCCTTTGTGCTCACCGCTCTTTGGCTGGATTTCGGCAATTGAAGGTGAAAGTTGAGAACCAGTATGACTTCCAGGACATGGCCAGCATGGTAGCCATGGCAAAAACCTACGCCACCACCGAGGCATTCATTGACTCCAAGTACGACATCCGAATCCAGAAAATCGGCAGCAATTACAAAGCTTACATGTGAGTGTGTGCTCTCATGGCTGGGCTGGGGACGGAGCGGCAGGGGTGGCTGTAATTGGAAAGAGACATTTTTATGAATGTGGTTTAATTAGTATCCACTTTGGTCAGGAATAGGTAGCTAATTTAAGTTCCTTGAAGAATAACCCTGGTGTGCTTTCACCTCTTCCCCATGCTGATCCCCCTGCCCACAGATATCTGCTCCATAACTAACCATCAGTGCCTTGTTCCCAGGCTGTAAATCTATCTGTACCTGTCTTCAAGCTCAGCCTTGGACAGGTACCAGGAGGTAAGCTTGACTCCCCTATCAGTGCAGTAACTTGCTTTCTAAAAGGTCCCATCTCTCCTGACCATATGGATAAATTCTCCATCTCACAGCACCCTCTAGTGAGAACAGTCACCAAAATCTTTCAGGCTCAAGGGAAATATTAGAAACAAAGGGATGGCCCACGTCACCTTGTTGTATGCCCCACTTTGGCATGAGTCAGAGCCAACCCAGGGAATTGCACAGTGTGATTGAGCCACGGCTACCTTCCTTTACCCCCCTGGCCCAGGAAATTACTCATGCCCCTGCAATGAGGTAACACCATCACAGTAAGTAACTGCCCCTGAAATGGTGTGGGACTAGTTTATTAGTGTTTTGTTATTATTAGTTAATTAGTTATTAGTGTTATTAGTTAGTTAATTAGTTATTAGTTAATTAGTTATTAGTGTTTTGTTATTATTAGTTGTTATTATTATCTATAGTGCGGTAATGCCTAGATGTCCTAGTCATGGATCGGGACCCTGCTGTGCTAGGCACTGTATAAACACCGAACAAAAAGAGACTCTCCACCCCTGAGTACTTACAATCTAGGTATAAGACCAGAGGCAGCAAGTGGGGACAGACAGACTGATGGAGGAGTACACGGATGCAATGAGCAACACGGGTCAGCATGATAGGCAGTGACCTCAGCGCACCAGCTGCCTAGCCAGGGTCAAGTTTTTTTGTAGGCATTCTGTCATGGGAGAGTTTGGAAAAGGGATTTGGAGGTGATAATGGATTAGTTTTGCAGGTGTTTACGGAGAGCTCCTCCCTTGGGTGTGGGGCAGCATAGGAAAAAGCACAAAGATGCTTGTTTGAACAGTTAGCAAGTGGGCAAAGAAGACTGGCATCCTGGAGAGCTGAGGTGGGAGCTGATGTCTCAAGTTAGAGAGATTAATATGGGCATACAGCATAAAGGGTCAGGGAGAACTGCGGGGGCTGCTTAGATCAACACAGACCATTATATGGAAGTATAGTCTCCCCAGCGGCAACTCCAGAATGAAGAGAGGCGCCACTAAGTTCCATTCAATTTTTAGCCCCCCACCCACCCCCACCTCCACCCCCACCCCCAGCTAAGACCATGTACATACCTCACAACTGCTAATTTGTTTGTCACAATGACTGTCGGAATAGTAATAAGGGTCAGAAAAGTGGCGACTAGTGAATTCACTATACGCTCCTGGCAGAAATTAAAAAGCACCTATACCAAGCTCTTGTAGTGTTTGACGTCAATTAAAAATAAAGCAATATAAATAAATAAAAAAATCATTTCTCCTCACCCCAACCAACTGAACAAGAAAAGGAAATAATCTGGCTAATCCAGAAATACCAGCCCTTATCAAGCTGCAGAATTCTAGATAAGTAGATGGGTCTGGCAGCATGCGCTTAAGGGCACCAGATAGAGGAAACATTGTCGTTCACTACTTAGCAGCAGCATTATTGTTATTCTAGGATCTGTGTTCCCAAAACCCCAGGCCGGACCCCTGGTGCTAACACAGTTACATGAGACAGACAAATGTATGTGCCCACCCACTTTGCAACTAGAACTGCCCAAAATCCCTGATCAGCATCCTAGCACAGAGGCAATTAAATGAATCAGAGAGAGATCTGGCCCCTTTTCATGTCTGGGACTTCATGGGACACACAGTTACTTAGTGGGAAGGCAATGAGATAAAATTATTTTTAAATCTGACCCAGTCAGATTTAAATATTACAATCACCTAATTTTTCTAGCAGTGATGTCTCAGGAAAAGCATGACTCAAATGACTCAGAAAAGAGGTTTGAAATGTCCTTTAAAATTCCTTACCTCACTAACCTACCTAATCTAACTAGGGAGTAGAAACAATACCATGTGACAAATGTGAACATCACACTAATAGCTCCACCCAGGAGCAAATTTTCAAGCAATTGTTTGCTAAATAAAATTGTTTCCCATGAAACATTTGTTGGATAGTTACAAAGAGGGAAGAAATCAGTGAAAATCAAAGCCAGTTCATGAAGAGAGGAAAAGGCCAAATTCATTGAATTGTTTGCTACAAAAATTCCTTTATCCTATTCATGGAGCCATTACTGGAAATGAGTTTGGGATATCTGTACAGCCCGTCTCTGTTTCTGATTGTTCCCTATGAAAGGTATCTGGTAATGGAGTTTATCCCAGTGCCAGACTGAAAATAGACTTTTTTCTATGGGATAAACAAGTCTACTGTATGTCATATGAGAGAGGTGAGGGCATCCAGCCACTGACAATCAGGGCCCTTGAAAGTGTTTTAAGTTGGGCACTCAGAAATGAAGGCATCCAAAATCACTGGGCTCTCTTGAACATCTTGGCCTTTAAATCTAAGAATCCCAGTGACTGCTGTAAGGTCAGTCTGAGAGAGAACTCTCTTGGTCTAAGCGAGATGGAATTAGTCCCTGTGTTTTCATACTGCCTCCCACACATGCAAAAACTCAAAAGCTCACTTCCTCCTGACTGAGAATTGTGTACACAGTTCTCTCTGGAATTTGTTTACTCTGCATCCAGGGTCTGACAGAGCGAGGATACTACAGGGTGACTATCTCACCCCTCTCCACCCCAGATGCAAATATTCTTTCTTCCAAATTCCAACCCGTGACTGAGAGACTGAGTTCAGATTCCCATTGACTTTGGTGGAGTTACTGCAGATTTACACTGATGGTGAACACCTACTTAGCTTATAAACTAAAGCCACCCTGAAAACAACAGATAAATAGCCATGTGGCCCATGCCTATAATTCCACTGAATGGGTTTAGGTGACATCATAATGCTGGTGAACCAGATAAGACTCAAATAATAATTGTGCATCAGGGAAAACAACTGAAAGAAGTTGCAAAAATTAGATCAGCATCCCAACCAATGGGGTGGGATGTTTGCCATGTTTTTTTAAGGCTTGCAACCGGAGGGTCGTGTTGGACTGCCAACTGCTTCTGAGTACCCCAGGTTGGTTGGTAGCAGCTGTTGCCAGGAATACCCCTGGCCCTCAACACTTGACAAGAGGATTATACCCTTTTCTTTTAGACCTCACTCCTGATGTTTGTTCTCTTGTGTTCTTACAATTGACTGACTGCAGTGCACTCTGCATGGGGCCACAGCTTGTAATCCTCCTGAAACTGAGCTACAGTAGAATGGAATGGCCCAGTTATGAAGTGGTGGTTCACACAGTGAGCATATTACACCAGTGCTTCATGATTTGCACTGTCTAGTGGTTCCTTTGCAGGTGAAATGTAAGGTGTTGGCCTTGACCTATAAAGCCCTACATGGTCTGGGTCCCTTTTATTCAAGAGACCACCTCTATTTATTTGATTGCCATGGCAATTAGGGTCATTGGAGGCATTCATGCTAAGAGCCTCTGGTATAAACAGTAGAGGTCTGGTGGCAGGACCTTCTCAGTCAGGAGCCCTTGGCTCTCAAATTCACTTTCTACCTTGATTTGCCAAAGCCTTGATTTAGTGCTGTGCTGCAAGATTCACTTTCTCTCCCATGCTGGGAAGGGAGTGGATTTCATGAAGGTTGCGGTGGAGCTTGTTAATGAGCCGGATGGCTTTTGAGAAAGTCTCTGTTTAAGATGGTTTGGTCCAAAAGTTGGACTGAAACTTTTACTATGTTCTACATGAAGCGCCTGGACTAGAACGTCAGATTGGCTCAAACAAACTAGATAAATCAACCACTGCAGCAAAGCTACATTCTGTGGAGCTCCCCCACATGGAATTTTCGTGTATTACACTGTAGTATAGCTGCTTTTTTGTTGGGGTATCTGTTCACATGTTCCAAATACTTCTTTTCAATGCTGATATTCCATCATTGTGTTACTAACCTGAATCTGGGAGTTCTCATCACTGATGTGATTTTGGATGTCATCAATCACTACAGGGCAATTTTCTGAACCCACATATTACAAACAAAGAGCCTTTCCTACTGGAAAGCTGGGAAACACAATCCCAGAAAGGAGCGTAACTTAGTGCGACAGAAGGAAAGACAGGCTGAGAGTTGAACACTGTCTTTAGGTAATGGCTGCTCTTAGGTAAACCCTCTGAACCCTCAAAGAGGGCGGATTCTGTTGCTTAGAGAAAAAGATAGGAAGGTGAATAGTTTTAATAATATGACAGGAGAGTTTGTGTGTGTGATAACCAGTAGTACAGCATGTGATAATAATATTTTACAATTAATACAGCACTTTCCTCCTCAGATACTAGTCTAAACCATACTCAGGAATCACTTCACCCCCTTCTGAGGTGGATCCCAGGAGCCATTTAACAGTTTGCAGCAGCACTACATATTAGGTTAGAGCAGAAAAGGAAGAAGGAGGCCATGTCTATTTGAAACATTTCTTGGGAAATTTTTGATGGGCAAAATGTAATGACCCAACTTTGAATGTAGCCAGGACACCAGGTTTAACACCTTTGCTCTTGTGAAAAGTGCCTTGTGATCTTTGATGACCAAAAACGATCAGAAATTTTCTACGTTTCACTGAAAAGATTATGTCAGCAGCAATCAGCTTCTCCCAGCACCTTGCTGCTACACTGGATCTGGGCTGGTTCAGGAACAAAAGTGCCAGCCACTGAATCACCATGCATGCTTTCTGCCGCATAGGAGTGTTTCATGGGTATATGAAGCACACTGATGGGATAATATCTTACAACTAATACAGCACTTTCCTCCCCAGGTACTAGTTGAAACCACACTCAGGAATCTTGTGAGATCTGGCAGAATCACAACACAAGGTGCTATCATTACAGGCTGTATAAAGTCTGCCTTCTTCCTAAGTGCAAAGAAATGAACTAGGCCAGCACTTGACAGACAAATACAGAGCTCAGACTTTTGCCAGAAGCCGCATTGCCTGTTGAAATTCACAGCCACAATGACGGAGATCTGGACAATTTTACAACTCTAAAAAACCTTTGGGAGAAGTTGGTGGGTGGGTCCCAGAGCAGGTGGGCCACTGAGACTAAAAAAGAGGGCACAGACAGACTTTTCAGGCCACCACTAAAATAGATTAGAAGCCAATCTGAGAGAGTAGTTCATATCTGACTTTTATTTATCTTTTCACTCACATCTTACCCAGGAGAATTACATATGCTCAGAGTCTACAATGCAGGGCATAAAATTAATTATCCCAGAGGTGTTTTACAGTCATCTCGGCTTTTCAGGATCTGATGTGTAAAAGGAGAAAAGAATCCACAAAGCCACTACACACCACCCACGCAGCTGCAGACAAAAGCTTCATCAAGGTTCTTAATTCCTTGCTCCTAGTTTGAGTCTTTCATTTACTGGATGATTAGAATTTGTTGGGAGCCCTGAGAATGTAGGATTGGAAAGGACACCATGTTGAATCACCCATGTTCCCCATACACACAGAGTCAGGTGTGAAAATTACCTCTTTGGAGGGACTGCTTTGTTATCCTATGATTGGTTTGTTTTCCCAGGAGGACATCCATCTCTGGAAACTGGAAGGCAAATACAGGTTCTGCCATGCTGGAGCAGATTGCAATGACAGAGAGGTAAGGAAGAGAAGGGGCTTTCAAAAAAGAAAGGGCAAAGCTGATACTAAAGCTACATCACGACTTAAGCACATGCTTAAAGCTAAGTGTGCTGTGCTTTGCTGAATAGGGATGAACGTAAGTGCATACTTAAATACTTTGCTGATTTGGGGCAAAAGTGAGGGGTTGATAGTGCTGGCTAAATCGAGGTACCATGATGACAAATCAGATGCAAATTTAACTGCATTACAAACACATGCATAAGGATATACATGTCTGCCACTGTGCTTAATTCTAACCTGCAGCACCTCTGCTATTCCCATCCCGGCTGTTCCTGTGCATCTGAGTATTCACCAGGAGCAGCCTGTGCTATTCCATCCCTGGGCATCTGAAAATTCTGTCTCTCAGGAGAAAGGGTGGTTGATGTGGATGAATATCCATTAGGAAACCTGGGGAGACCACCAGCCCCATTTCATTTGTGTCCTGGCCTGGATTTTGAACCCAGACACCCTCAAGCCTCCCTCCAGAATATATGTGGCTCCCAAGAAGCTGACCTCTGGTACATGACCAGCAATCCAGTCGCAGCTGCACATGAGTGGCCTTGCAGCCCTTAGTGCATTAGCCTGGGAATCCTGCATGATTCACAGGGTTAATTCTGAGAGTATACAGCATATTCCTGCTGCCCTCCTCCTGCACACAAACCTAGGGTGGGAAAGAGCCTGCCTACTGGAGTGCATTTATTGTGACTTTACAAGTGTCATAACTTCACAGATGACAGGGGCTGAAATAGCCTCCTGTTCCAGAGAAGAGCAACAAAAAGTGATTAAAGGTCTAGAAAACATGACCTAGGAGGGAAGACTGAAAAAATTGGGTTTGTTTAGTCGGGAAAAGAGAAGACTGAGGGGGGACATGATAACAGTTTTTAAGTACGTAAAAGGTTGTTACAAAGAGAAGGGAGAAAAAATATTGTTCTTAACCTCTGAGGATAGGTAAAGAAGCAATGGGCTTAAATTGCAGCAAAGGAGGTTTAGGTTGGACATCAGGAAAAATTTCCTAACTGTCAGGGTGGTTAAGTACTGGAATAAATTGCCCAGGGAGGTTGTGGAATCTCCATCACTGGAGTTTTTTAAGAGCAGGTTAGAGAAACACCTGTTGTCGGAGATGGTCTAGATAATACTTAGTCCTGCCATGAGGGCAGGTGACTGGATTAGATGACCTCTCAAGGTCTCTTCCAGTCCTATGATTCTATGATTACCTCCTCTGAAGGTGTGTGTGGCTGCATTTTGTCTCCTCATTGAGGCAGGGAGTGACAAGGAAGGATTTATTAGTTATATAGTCCATTTTCTTGTCCCAGCCATATATGGCCTTGTGTTCTTGCAGGTTCATCATTAGCTCGTGAAGATCAAGTTATAGGAGCTCTTGCTGCCTTCAAGATCATAGGCTCTTTTCTCCTTCTCCGTTAGGTCTGCATAGGTAGCTTTGAGATCCTCAGTGTTCTCCTGTTTCAAGTTCCACCCAATGCAAGAGTCCTGCTCGCAGATCTTCTGCTTTGAGATATTTTTGTATTGAAATGGTCAGGACCACAGCACAGCTGCCTAGAAGGAAAACCAGCAAAACTCATTCCCTCGCCTGTCCCAACATAGGGACAGCTGAGGGAGCATGGTTGCCAGCGTAATGCATCTCTTGTCATTCCCGCTCCTCTTCCAGTGCAGAGACAGCTGAGGGGGCACCCCATCATACAGGGCCTCCTGTTCCTGCCAGCTCATGTTCTCAGGCTAGGACAGCTGGAAGAAGGGGCTCCCATTATATAACACCTCCTGCTCTCACTCTGAGACAGCAGCATGTATTCAACAGGAGGGAAATACTTGGAAAGCAGTAATATTAAATGGATATAGCGGTGATTGGGAACAGCTTGCAGAGTGGGGATGTAGAGGAAACAAATGAAAAAGCCTGTGCATTTTGGGGCTATATATTCAGAGGCATAATGTCACAGAACAGAGAGGTAGTAGCCACTCACTATAGAGCTCCACTCTGGCTCTCCACACATAGAACATGCTGGGCATCTCACCATCAGAAAGTTGTCAACGGGAAGAATTCAGGGAAGAGCAATAAAAATTTCAGGGACATTCTTCTGGGGAAAGATAAAATGAACTAAACATTTACAACTTGGCTAAGTGACACAGAAGTGGGGGAGATTTGAGGTGTGTAAATACCAGTGAGAGATAGAAATGATTTCATGTGTACAAGGGGATATAAGTAGGAGTAGGAAGTTGATGTGCAATGAAGGAAAATGTAGGTGTTCATCATGCAAGATCCCCTATTTCTTCCATCATCTGTAGAACAGAGAGCGAGGATGTCTCATCATGATAACTGAGTTGCTGTGAAGAGCGTTCTATGCACTTCCAAACTCAGAGGGTCATCATCATCATGGTCCTATTACACCTCTGGTGCTTAGGGCAGTGATGAAGCTCCTCCACTCCTGTCCGTTTCTGGCAAGTCTTTCAATGGTTCCCCAGCAATGCCCCAAGTTTTTCAGCTCGGCTTTCCCAGCTCTTTGCCATGTTGTTTTCGAGTGGCCTCATTTTCACATGCCTTCACATGTCCATCTTATTGCTACTGTGGTGATGAAATCAGTTTCCATTCAAAGCACATGACAATCCATCTCCAACGCCTCCTGGCAATGATGGTGCTCAGATCCTCTTGGCTGCACTGTGTCAATAGATCTTGGTTTGAGATTGTTCTGGGCCGAAAGAGATGGAGGATTTTTCTGAGGCAGGTTGTATGGAATGAAGACAGTTTAGACGTGTCATATGTTGTCATTCCCCCCGCATTCTGCACTATAAAGTAGTGTTGAAAGTACGCAGCTCTGATAAATCTTGAGTTTGGTTTTGGTGTTGTATTTTGATGATTTCCAGACTGTATTTAAGCTCCTGAAGGTATTCCTGGCTTTATTGATTTTGTTCTGGATGTCCTGGCTGATGGTGCTGCCCAATTATGTGAATGTTTCTACACTGGTGAGAACATAATCCTCTGTCCGTACTGGTGATGGTGAGGCAATATTAAAGGTCATGATATTGGCCTTATTGCAGTTGAATACGGCAGAGGGTGGGGTGTCTATATTTGGTGGGAGGCTGAGAAAGTTGGCACCCTACTAGCATGGAGACCTTATGTTAATCCTTAAGCAGCCAGATAATTCCCAGCCATGTGTCTGTGTGGATTCTGCAGGTACAGACTCTGGGCGGACTCCTGCGCCGAGATGTTTGGAGGCCTCGATATTTGTGCCGTCAAAGCTGTCCACAGCAAAGATGGGAAGGACTATATCATTGAGGTGAGAGCTCGAGGGACTGGAGTTCATGTCTCCTTCATCTGAGTACCTCCACAAACACAAACCCTCCTACACATGCTGACGTGCTCAGACAGTCAGATATAGTCTAAGTACATGCTCTGCCCCTTGGCCCAGGCATTTTCTCCTCACAGTGACCAGCATCATTTCAACTAATGTGTCCAAGCAATGACTAACTGTGAGTCGCAACCAAATTGCCAGATACCTGTGAATGGGCTCCTGGGTCAACATTAAGATTAGGAGTCAGGCTCAGGAGTTAGTCACACAGAAGCCATTGATTAACTGGATGGAACTAGAGCTGAAGGGAAAAGGACTATAAGCAGCATAAATGAGCCTCAGTGTCTTCATCAGCCGCTGGATGTACCCCCTTAAAATCGTTGCCCAGGCCTGAGTTTATTGAGCTAGCCGATAAGCAAGGCAAGCCCCCAAGAGAGTTTGTGGGTTCCAGTCACATTAGCTTCACAAGCTGTGGCTGAGAAGGCAAGCATTCAAAGTGATCTCCCATGTCAGGGAGTTGAACAGGGGACTGGGACGGGTAACATGATCCGGGTCATTGGAACAGGACGGGTCATGAAAAGCTGGCAGGAAAATCAAATTGGAAACTCAAGAGCCACTCCAGGAGTGACCAAATCTGGCAAGTGAGCTAGTGTCCTCCGCTCCATGTGATGTTATTGGAAGTGAGGCTCATCATCTGACCTGCTGCGAACTCCACCAGCACAGCCCAGGCAGAGGAAGAGGCCTGCAGTTTCGGTCAAGGGCGCTGACACATTAGAAAGCTATGTGTGGGAGAGCACTCCCTCCCACTGAGGCTTGGGAAGCTGATGAGAACCACATGAGCCTGACAGCGACTGCACATTCTAGTCTTGTGCATCGCCTCCTCGGGGACCAGGGACCTGTCAGAGCTCATGTAATACAAGTGCTCTGTCAGCAATGAAAACATTAGCCTGCTTCTTCCAAATGGCAAGAGGGGTGCTGCTGTCATTCTGACTCCTCTATGTGAGTTGTCAGCAGTTTTTGGTGGGGCTGCTCCTCTTGAAACCCCACCCCAGAATAGAGCCTTTTAAACTCAACATACTTCAGTGTGCGTGCATGTGTGTCTGTACACACCTGCCCTTACATGGGGGAAGGTAAGAAGGTATGCACACGGCCTCTCTGAATGCGTGGGTTCCTATGTGTACATACACACCTTCCTATGTGGTTTTGTATGTGCGGTGGGGAGTTTGACCAATCTGCCTTTGTATGTATGTATGTGTGCACGTGTACTTGTCTGCCTCAGTGTGTGTGTGTGTGCGTGGGGGAGGATCACACACCTGCTTCTGTGTATGACTCAGGAAGGGGATGGGGGTGCATACTTGCTTCCATGTTTCTGTCACTGAGTTGAGGGCATGTCCATAGCCTTTCACCCATTACCACGTTGCACACATAGACAGAAATGCACACCTGCACACACATTATCCCAGGCTCCTACACTGAACAAAACACACAGGGTGAGGTAAGCTGATACAAATCAGAGGCGCCACGCTGATGTCAACTAAAATAAGCCAAATTACACCAGCTGAGGATCTGGCCCAGCGGCTCTGCTATGCCAGGAGTTCAGGAGGTGTTCAGATACCAGAGTGATGGGCACTGTATGGCAGCATGAATGGAATAGAATAAAGCAAAGCAGGCATATTTTCTACCTTATGCCAGTTCTGAGAGAGAAGCAGAGACATACTGTAATTACTTTCCCCTAGTCCAGTTCCTTGAGTGGATTATTTTTCCCCCCAGAAGCTGGTGGATTGGTTATTTTGTGTTTTGTTTTGTTGGGGGTGCGGCGGGGGTGGGAGAGGAACAGCCAAACTGCTGCGTTTCACTTTGTGAGAAAGAAAATTTGCTGTGAAATTTTTGTGAGAAATGACTCCAAAATTCGCTGAATAGATAAATGGTAAAGTTTGCATGATGGCATGGAACCAAGGAAGGAATTTTCAAAATGTGGAAACTGTTCCCTGAGAAACACTCACAAAATGAAAGACAGCCAGGTCTGTGTCTTGTGAGCTTTGTCACCATTGCTTATGGTGAACGGGGGCTCAGACTAGGAGAGAGGAGGTTGAGCGCAGGAAAGGAGGATTATGCCATCCGGAAATCTGAACTAAGTAATATAAATTTATCTTCAGCCTGATTTCCATACCTTTACTGTATTATGAGCTGAGCTCTCCATCTTTATTTGCCACATGGCATTGGGGTAATTATGCGGTTCTTTAAGGGCTAAATTCAGATGTAGAGTCACTCCTCTTGATTTCACCGCTCTTCACTCACACAGGGCAGCGCTGACTTGGATTTAGCATACTGGTATTTCTTTCTCTGCACTAAAGGGCTTTGTCACTGAGTGTGATATTTTCAGAAGGGCTCAGCACCCCCAACTGAGGCCAAGTTTTCAGAAGAGTTTCACTCTTCTTTAGGCACCTGGATGAGTGGCCAGCTTTTCAGCATTGCTCGGTGCACTGGGTGCATGTTGGGAGTTGTGCTCTTGAAAATCTGGCCTGTTTTTTGTAATCTAAAATAACGCCACAATGATGAGTCATTTTACAGATGGCGGGGGTGAGTAAAATGAGCCACGAAACTAAAGAGTAATGAGAATTGGATTGACTTCATGTTTTTCATTCTTCTCTCGTGGCTCTTGTGGCCAGCAGTGCCACATCTATTGCTATCGCAGAGTTCTGTGGATCTAGCCACATGCACTACAAGGACTCTATTGCTCTGTGTGATGGCCTGTCCAGCCTTTCACCATTGTCGTATCAATCCCTTTGATCTGTTGAATCATCTGTTTCCTTCCTTCCCTCCAATCACCCAACACCTCCACACTCGCACATGAAAACATGGAATAACAAACCCAGCCTCCAGCTCTTGGCGTAAGATAGAAGGCAGGGAAGGGGTTTTCCTGGATCTCTTCTCTGCCTTGCCGCCTTCCGTTCCCTCTGAGATATCTTATCGAGCAACAGCAGCTGTGTCAGGAGACAGCCACTGACCTTGGGCAACTACAAAGGCAGGGTTTGTGTGTGCTGACATCTTCCCCCCTCCTCAGCTGTTCTTTGGTCTCATTCTCAGGAAGAGATGAGAGGATATGTTTGTATTTCATATATTCCATCTGGGTGCTTTAATTTCAGCACTATGGGGCCAGATTCTGATCTTGGCACCTGTAGGATTCTGGATAACTGCACTGACACAACTGAGAGTATCATTTGGCCAGAAAAAAACGCATCCTTTCTTATCAGCGTCATCCTCTCCATCCCTTAGTGGTAGCCCAACATTTGGGATCCCTCAGTCAATACCACAGAAGTGAGCTGGGTCAGAAATTGCAAAAATAAGACATAGCGACAACCTACTGCCTGATGTTGCTCCATTGACTTTGATGGGTCTAAAGCAGGATCAATTTAACCCTGGATGTCTCTGTTTCTAAATGATACCCTTTCCTTTCAGCCAGCATGTCACATGCTGCTGCAGTAATGATGGGAAATAATTCCCAAGCTGAAAAGATGAAGGTTTTCTTTTAAATACAGACCTATCACTACACAGTTATTTACACCCAGAGTTAGTGAGTGACCAGATTACGTCACTGGATAATGGCTTGTTAAAGGGAACAATGGCACCATCTAGTGGTCATAAACCATCCATTTCACAGTAAATTCACAAGGGAAATGAGGTTGACATGGCTCTGTCCTTTCCTACATATGAGCTGGTGCCAGAATTGCCAAATGAAATGGGGATGCCTTGTGGAGCTACATGCCAGCGAGACCTCCCCCTCCCCCAATAGACGTCAAGTTAGATTTCAAGTCCAGTGGGTTATAGTTCTCCCAGCCACACCTTTGTGGCAGCCAAACCCAGCTATCTCTAGACCCCTAGAAGCCTGTTCTACCAAGAAGCAGAAGAGATGACAGCAGACGTGAACACTATTTAATATATTTAATCTGACCCCCTTCCATTTAACCTGCTCCACACATACCCTCGACCATAAATCAAGAAAGCAATGGATTTTGGTACCAGTCCTTCGCATCAGATTTCCAAAATTAAAGCTGTCCACAGGCATAGCTTGTGGACTTTATATAAGCTCATATGTAACAAAACTAAAGTGGAGATCAAATTAAGGAGAGCTGAACAGTTACTCCCATTAATAATGCACCTCTGTGTCAGCTGGTCAGGTTGGAACTAGCTGTTGATGAACTGACATCACAAAAAACGACTTCCTTAAACCTAACTATAGAAATGTGTGCAAAACATTCCACTTAATACCTACAGAATACTTAATACTTAATTACAGAGTGCTTTTCATCAGTAGATCTCAAAGCACGTTACAAAGGAGGTCAGTGTCATTAGCCCCATTTATAGCTGGGGAAACTGAGGCATGGAGGGGGCTGTGACTTGCCCAAGGTCACCCAGCTGGCCAGCGGCAAAGCTGAGAGTCCCACTCCAGGCCGTATGCTTGGAGCTCTAGTGGGGCAGACTTGAGGTTGCCATTGGTGTCTGAGTGTGCCTTATCTGACAAATGGGAACTTTAATGCTGCATTTCCTGGAGTTCTAAAGTTTAGTTTTCTTAAAAGGCACTAACATTCTGGTAGGTTAATAAGCACCCCTAACTGAACCTTAGCTTCACCATAAGGAGGTACTTCTTATGGGATTCGGTTAATGTTGTAAAGCTGACAAACAAATTGGATGATTATGGTGGTGTTTCAGAGGTGGCGCATAGCTGTGGGTCTCACCCTTTTTAAGACTGAGAACCCCTTCAAACCTTTGCTTCCTCACTTTCCCTGTGGTAATTGTAGTGTGTGTTTACACAGTACTGTGTAAAGGAGACCAGCTGAGAGGAAGTCTACTTTCATGGCATGGGTGCTGCTGTTTGGAGACATCCTGTCTATTTGGTGTCTGTGTTGTTTGTTTCCTGTAGAGATTTGCACTGGTTAATACCAGCTCTTCCCTGATTGCCTCTAGTCCCCCTGGCACTAATCTGCATGGATCTCTTTGCAGGTTGTTTCTTTTATACCTGGAACCCTTCCTGTCGGAGCATCGTCTACAAATATCACCATAGTTGATCTCCAGAGAAACACCCATCACTGAAAGATATTCAATCAGCCTCTCTGGGTGTAGAAAAAATCTAGTTTGTGTGTGTTTGATCAAAAAAAAAAAAAAAAAAGTCTCGAGAAACCTGTATCAAGCCTAGGCCTGGGTTCCAAATGGCAGGAAGCTTCATTTCTCAAAAGCTGAGATATGCACCAGCCATTGTGATGTGGGCGGATGTTGGGAATAGTTGCCTGGGGATGTAGGAACACAACGGAGCTTGGCATCCAATTGAGTGTCTAGACCTGCCTCTGCCACTAGGAAGCCACCTTACTCACTGTCCTTTTCTCTCTTTGGGCAGGTGATGGATAGCTCAATGCCCCTGATAGGGGAGCACGTGGAGGAGGACACACAGCTTGTAGCTGACCTGGTTGTCTCCAAAATGACTCAACTTCTTGTGACTGCAGGATCTACCCCATCGCCTCTGAGGCCTTGGGTAAGAGTGGACAGAGCCATTCAGAAATGCGGGTGTTTTCTCAAACCCTCCAGGAGTGTTCAGCCAATCATGTACCGCAGTGGATTGAACATTCTGGCACTGCTGGACAGAGATGTCACCCCATGCAAAGTATTGGATGGTTCTGCTGTTACTGTTCTAGAGGTAGCTCTTCCATAAACCTTTCATGGGTTGTCCCTGAGCAACGTCTCTCTTCATATTACCATTGCATCACATTCTCATTCCTCTTATCCTCCACACACACATGCTCTGGGCCCTTTTGGCTGGGTACAGAGTAGTGTGACCAAGACTACAAACTATAAAGAGAAGTATCATCAGAGACAAACATTGTAGAACAGTTTGGCGAGAAGTGGACTCGGGGATGGAGATTGGGCAAGGGAATGGCAGCAGAAAGGGCAAGCGTAGGAGCACTTCCTGCTCATAAATGACCAAGCAGTATGGGGCAGCTGTTACTATGGAGACTCAGGTTGAGTGGCATGATGTCAGGCAATGACGTGTTGAGCTAGGCTCCCTTGTAGGTGACAGCAGTGTGTACTGACAGCAGCTGATGTACTGTGGGCTGGGGAAGAGGGCGACAGAATCAGTTTAATGACACCACATCAAATAACTTCAGTAAAGAGCAGTCAGACCAACCTATGCCAGGGAGAGTGTGGAGGGATCGTAACCCTGTCCCTCCAGGGGGAATTAAGTCTGAGAGCTTCTGCAGAGTTTATAAAGAAAACCTATCCCCCAGCTCTGACCACAAAGAATGGGCAGACTCTTAACTGGAGCCCAGCAATATGACCCGGTAGCCTATAAAGCTAAACAATGTGGCTTGTTTACTGCTGATGGAGCTCCTGCTACTCTTGGGGTCTCTGCTCCCATGAGTGAATATCAACACGAGTTCTGTGTGCATGTTGAGGAGACTCTAGAACTCTTTATAGTTTGGCTGCAACTCTCCATCCCAGCTTGATAGGTTAGCAAGCCCCATGCTTGAATTTATTCCAGCCTTTGCATCTCTGGTGAAATCTGGTGCATCCCAAAGGGAGCCAGTGAGGCTTTCTGCCACTGTTAGGCCCTTCTCTAATGGCATCCCTGCTCCTTCAGAGAGACCCTGTGTCTCAGCCACCAGTCTCTGAAAAGAAGCCCTGACTGATGTTGCCATTCATCAGAACCCATCATTTCTGCTTTTAAACTGACCAGTAGGCCTCATGTTTAGTGCACCTGCCTCACTGCACACTCACCTGAGGCTGAGTACTGAACCCATCTTAATTTAGAGCAACATTTGCCAATGGCACTTTTGAATGACTGAACCGCACCATGGCATGACATGCCAGGGTTTAAGTAAAAACATCAGTGAATATGAGAACCATTTTAAAATCTATAGCAGGAACCCAGGGAGGAGGGATTGGAGAAGAGTCAAGGCAGTAAACTTTGTATTAAGTAAGACTTTTGTTTTAATAATACCCATTCCCCTTTTCCCCTGAAGCTGTCAGTTGGTTCTTTATATAGGGAGGAACCCCGTTGGATAGTCTGCTATATGGAATGAAAGATGCATTATTAACTGTCTTTTGAGGGAAAGAGGAAAAGGTTAGTTAAGATGGTCTGGAGCTGTTGCTGCTAAAGTCCAATTCTCCTTTGTTTATGACAAAACAAGACAATGACACAAGAGAGGAGAGAAGAGAGGAATAAAGATAGAAAATGCAACTTCTGTGTCTGGTGCTGCCATTCCCTTGCACCCTTGCTGCTGGAGAAACACAGGCACAGCACATGGTGTGATCAGCCATGCTGAGATCAGGCAAACTATAGCAGTCTTGGGCTCTTTAAAGTATTACTTGTGGCTGCCTCTCTGGTCACAGGCTCATAACAGTGTTGCGAAAGGAGGATTGTCTTGGCTGGCTAAGCCAGATGCTTATTAGACTGAAAGCAGAAAGAAAGGAAAGAGCAGAAATGAGGTGGGGAGAGAAAATGAAACACAGTGGAAGGGTGACAGCACGAACCCAAGTTTCACATCCCAGGTGTTGTTCAGGATATGGCTGAAGCTAGTGGCAATGTCACCCAGTTCCCTCTCTTTGGCCCGGTGTAGTCAGGCTGTCTTTCAGGAACAGGACAACAAAGGCCTAACGCTATCATGGTGGATCCCAGGAGACTGCGGGAGTGGCAGCCACAGTGACAAAGCTCAATCCTTCCAGCCCACACATCCGGCCCCTGTCCATTTAGTGACTTCAAGATGAACAATGTTCAAGACGGGTTGGCAACCATGCCCCTGTAACATTAACTAATTAAAATACACATCAGTGATTTCAACTATAAACATTTCTTCCCATTTCTAGACTCATTTAGCTCGTCATGCCAACCCATGACTTTGCCAGGAGCCTTGAAGGCCAATTAACACAATTCTTTTAACCTAAACAATCCAGTTTGGACCAATCTGTGTCTCCAACTTTCCTGACTTTCATAAACAATTTTATGTAACAGGCCGAGTTGGACTTTTGTTACCTTGGACAGCTTAGAGTACAGGCCTCTGCACAACAGTCCTGTGTTTAGTTAAATTGTTTATTAATGATCAGAAAAGGAGACTGAGCAGAGAGATAGCAAAATTAGAGAGGACTGGGAGGAACTTCAGCAAGACCTAACCAAGCTAGGTGAATGAGAAACACAATGGCAAACAAAATTCACTGTTGATAAATGCAAAACAATCCACGTTGGAGGGAAAATTTTAAACTACTTGTTTTAAATTAACTGTATCAACTGGCCTCATGGTAGACAGCTCAGTGAAAACCTCTGCTTAGTGCACAGCTGCAGGCAAAAAAAATCAAAGAAGTTGTTAGGATTCATAAGAAGTGGGATGTTCAACAACATGGAGACTATTCTAATGCCTTTATACAAATCAGTGGTGCAGCCTTATCTGGATACTGTTTGCAGTATTAATCATCCCATCTGAAAATGGATAGTGTACAAATAGAGGGGGCTCAGAAAAGAAAGGTGAGAAAGATCCAGGGCCTGGAAACACGCTTCTGGGAAGGGAGACTGAAATGATGAGCTTGTTCACCTTAGAAAAGAGACAAATAAGAGGTGACATTATATCCAATAATGGTCTAGAGAAGGTAGATTAGGAACGTCTATTTTCCCTGTCTCTTAGCAGAGAACAAGGGGACATTTAATTAAATGAAAAGATGGGAAACCAATAAAAGGAAATAACTAGACTGTGGTATTAACTGCCACAGAAAGTCATTGAGACCAAGAACTTAATAAGTTTGAAAAACAGACTGGACATTATAGGGATGTCAGGAATTTCCGGGGTTATAATTAATTGACAATCCGTGTGGAAGGGATATTAAACCTCATGGCTTAAGCCAATTTCTAACTCTTAGAAATCAGGATGAGACCTGATAACTCCACATCTGTTTAGTGCAGGTTTCTTACAGGCATCTGCCTTTGAAGCATCTGGTGCTGGCCACTGGTCTAGACAGGCCTCAGGTTTGATCCAGTCTGGTAATTCCTCTGTCTGTAAACCCACTTTTTTAAAAAATGTAACTCTACAGTCATTCTCTTCTAGCTAAGAGTTTCCATGCTCTTTCCTACTCAGTTCTCTATCATAATACCATGGAACCTTATAGCCTTAAGCTACAGAGGCAGAGTGTGTGTTGAAAACACCACAATATTCAAAGTTCTTTTTGTCCTCCCTGGGCTTCTCCTTTGGAACATGTTCTGATGGCTGTAATGATTTTTTTTTCCAGCCTCAACAAGTCCAGCCTCAGTCAATGAAATCACAGATGCAGCCTCAGCCTGGACCCCAGCTTGGACAACCATCCCAACCACGGCCACCTCCTCAAGGTATTGTACTCTAGGACCTTTGGCAAAGGAAACCTAGACAGTTCATTTTGGGATTCAATTCAGACGGTACAGAGGAATCTCTTCACCCGTCACTGAAATTGCAGCCAGCGCTGCAATGAAATATAGCAACTGTTCAACAGTGCACAGTAACATTACACAACAGTTCAGAACAGGCCGTCAAGAAGAAGAGCCTCTCCAATGAAAAATGCAGGTAGAACTGAGCTCAGCGGAATGTTATTGCCCAAGCTGGAATTTGGCCAAGACATTGGGGTAACACTTTTACTGAGGCACAAGAGTATGTGAGATCTTTACAGACTATTAGCTTTACTCTTTGAAACAGTGTATAAAACATTAAGAAACACGTGTATGTCTATTTTCACTTGCTAGGAGCATTGTTTTATGTGGCTTTTGGGTGGCAGAAAAGTCAGGCTTTGCTTTGAGGGTCTCTCATCCAAAAATGCTGAAGCATCCACTCACTGATCATGTTATAATATAGAAGCATGGATACAAGCACCTCATTGTAACTATCCAGGGAAGGTGCTGTTGACCTAAACTTCCATTTTCTGTGGGGAGAGCTAATTCTCCCATTGATTCCAACCTTCTACCCCAACAATTCAGGCTCCCACACAAGACTCAGACAAGAAATGGTGACAATCACATGGAGAACTAAGGCATGGTGAGACAGCTCTACCTGAGAGAAGGATGGTGGGATTTCCTTGGTATTAAGGCAAAGAACTGTACAGCAGCAACTCTGTAGATGTGGGCATGTTGTCATTAGGGTGACCAGCTATCCCGATTTTACAGGGACAGTCCCAATTTTTGGGTCTTTTTCTTATACAGGCTCCTATTACCCCCCACTCCCTGTCCCGATTTTTCATACTTGCTGTCTGGTCACCCTAGTTGCCACTGACCAACAGGTTAATGGTATCCAGTGCTCATAACAAATATTTTTCCTTAACTCTCTACATGGAGCAAGTCTGAAATGTCTCTCCTTTCCCTAGAGCCCATTTTCCCATGCAGTTGCTCCCTGTTTAATGTGTGTCTTGTGCACCTTTGTGTCCATGTTCCCTGCAGGGGGTCCACGCCAGCCTCAGGGATCTCAGCCTCCGCGCACTGGAGTGCCTCCACAGCAACGGCTCTCTCCTCAGGGCCAGCAGCCCCAGAGTCCCCAGTCTAGCTCACCTCAGCAGCAGAGGTCGCCTGGATCCCCACAGCTGACACGGTCTTCCACTGGAACCTCCCCAGTCCAGGCCTCCAAGCCGGGCATCTTCCCACCACAGCAGCCTAGACCTCCTGTCCAAGGACGGGCTCTTGCTCAACAAGGCCTTGGTGAAACACTCAAGCAGCAGGCCTCCCCACATCCACACCTGAAGTAAGTGCCCTTTAAGCTAACGGATTTGTAGATCTGAAAAAGATAAATGTCTTTAAAAGCGTCCTGGTTTAGTAGACAGGCCAGGGCCTGTCTGATCCCTTACTGCCAGGCAACAGTGTTCTTCAAAACTCCGGGCTGGGCAACAGTGACTTAATTCGTACAAGTGCCCCTGTGCTGATGCTCTCCATGGACTTGGCCTTGGCAGATCCTTGGGCCACGTGAGTGTTTTTTCAGGGAGAGCAAGAGGTCCTTTGCATCTCTGAGATTTCATGTTCTTTTTCTCACACACATGCATTTTTTCTCCTTGCCCGCTCTTGCAAGGCACAGCTGCCATCCTCCCAGTCAAGGAAACACCATGACTGTCCTGTCATTGGCCAGAGGGCTTGATGGGAATCACATCTTCACTCTCTCCTGGGGTTAGGCTCTGCATAAACCTTTGTTGCCCCAAATTTCCAAGCATCTGTAGTGAGGCTGGGAGCAGTATTATAAAGAGGGATCCAGATGGCCACTGCTGTGCTAAGCAGCATGTCAAAGCAAAGCATGTGGTTCTCAAAACCCAGAGGGTCACTAGTGCTCCCTGTGTTGAGACCATTAGTGGAGCTGACCTGGCAGTAGCAATGGTGGGAGACACCCTAGTGCAGACAAGATCTGACAGGCTGGGTGAACTGCTAATTCTGCCATCCTGCAGACTGGGAGACGTGCTTGGGTTTCCTGCATAAAGAACCATTGGACCATTAGTCTGGCCTCAACTGCACTCATAGCCTCTGACAGTGGAAAACTGAGACTTTGGAAATTAAATGGGTCTCATATAGCTGTGCAGAGCACTAGGCTGGCATCCATAGTCCTCTCTTTGCATGCCATGGGTGCAGCTGGGGCATTTGCTTTTCTTCACATACTGGATTTACATGTTTGTTGAGGTTTGTAAACAACAGACATTCCTTTCCTCAGGCTTTAGCTGTAATGTATTAAGTACCTCTGGTGAGGAAGTCACAGAACACACGGGCAAGGACCCTAGCTGGGAAGTGCATGGCACGACAGACATTACTGGAGATGATCTCATGCTCAGTCCAGCTCCCATTGTATTCAATGGAAGTCTTTCCATTCACTTTAATGAGAGTTGGATTGGGCCTCTAGTCCACTGAGATAGCAGATATCCACATGGAGATTTGTAAAAACGCTGGCTCTCCACATACCCCAAACACAGCCTGAACTCTATCAGAGCCATCAGCCTCCAAACAGGGCTTCACAACCTAGGGAAACTCCCCATATCTGCCCTTGAAATTATCTGCTGCAATTGCAGCACATCATCAATGACCAGCTTTGAACTGCCCACTTCCCCTGTCCAAATGAATCCAACATCAGTCTTTCTGAGCATGAATGTCCCTTTCTCTTTCAGCAAATCCCAGTCCCTGACAAACACCTTCAGTATATCTGAATCATCACAACGGGGAAACGCCAACGAAGATGAGGCAAAAGCTGAAACCATCCGCAACCTGAGGAAATCTTTTGCTAGCCTGTTTTCTGATTAACATCTCTGGAGTCAGATCAGTGCTTTTGTTAACCCACTCTTCCTATCAACCTACCCAATGTTATCGTGGAATTTACTCACTGGTACCTAATGGTTCATGCAAAACCTGGGAACATAATCCTTCACGCTATCTTTTTTAAATGGGTTTTGCCCAGGAAGTCATTAGCCCTATATGTTTTAAGGGTTATTCCAACATGGGCCAAAAAAAGTGACTATGTAAAAATGGCACTTTCTCACTGGGTAGATCTGTTTTGTGTGCTCAGTCAGACAGATCTGCTTATTTGAGTGACCTGAAATAATTTCAAAGTACTTTTTACTGCTATTACCCCTTCCAGAGCCAACACAGCTATTGGAGAGCAAATTAGATTCTATTTTGACTTGCACATTATCAATAGAATAAATCAGTACAGTCCCATTACAGACTCTTTAGTCTCATTGAGACTGACCCAAAAGGAACAGAGTTTGATTTCTGATGCAAATGTGCAGAGACAGAAGTTAGAATAAATATCTGTTTACTTGAGTGAGCATGTTTGATCTGGAAATCATGGTGACACAATGAATTTGGAACCTCATAATATTAGCTTTAGAGTCACTTTTCTGAGCAGAACTGTATTTCAAGTAAAATTCGGTATCAGCTGTCAGTGAGTCCCAGAGATCATTGAAGCAGAGTGTTATATTGGATATCTGCTCTGCTCAGGGCCATTTTACCAGTAGCAATTTAAATGTGTCTATTTCATGCCTTGAAGCTATGTTTCCTATATGTGTTTCTTAATTTTTGAGAGAAGGGTGTCATGTTCTAACCCTCAGCCATAGCTCAAAAATAAACCAGAAAATAGGACTGCCGCACACCTTGAAAAATTGGATAATTTATGTTCAAATATCACTCACACAAACTCCAGCTAAAATCCATCCAAATCTGTGTAATCTGACTTGGTTGCATCTGGCTAAATGATCCCCATGGGACAAGATTAAGTAGGTAGCAGAGTTTGAGGTGTTTGCACACTGTTATGAGTCTTCCATGCTACAGCATGGAAAAGCCATGGGGTAAAATCTTGCCCCCTACTTAAGTCAAAGGGAGTTTTTCATGGACTTAAATGGGGCCAAGTCTTAACCCATGGAGTCAATGCAAGATGAGAGACCTGTGACTGGATGGCTTCCCCCCTGGAAAACTATCACTTGGGAGAGAAAACCACCAGTAGAGCCTGGTGACCCCCCAAGTTGGGAAGACAATGTATGCAGAACCAGTTTACAGCTAGAGCCATGATGTATCTGATTGCCTCCTCTTTTTAATAACTGCCCCAAGGAATCTCCCCTGAGGCAGGTTTTCAGTATTATGGATACCCCAAAGAATTATTTTTCTGGATAACTCAAGATTGGGAGAAGGGACCAAGAGTTGAACCATTGCCTGCTCCACTTTCCCTTGTGGCATGTGACAGTCTAAATCAGGGGTGTAGGTAACTAGCTTGGGACTGAGCCATGACAAAAATGAGAGTGACAGAAGCTATGTGAATAGCTGGACATTAATAGAGTTCGGAAAATTTACCCTAGTTGAGGCTCTGCTTCTTGGAAGAGGAGCAGTTCAATTTACAACACAGCTGATGTGAGTGTGATATTTTCATTCCACCAATCTTATGCACAAGAGGCGAGGCCCTGTGAACCCCAGTGAGGAGGCAGATGACACACAAGACATTTCTGCTAGACTTTCCTTCTGGGTCTATCTAGTAGTATTGTACCAGTCCTCACAGGTAACTTTAGGGCTGGATCCTTGAGACCATGTTCCCTTTGCAGCACATCAGGAAGCTCCTATTTGAGGCTGCGAGAGGACCTCTTATGGATATCAAACACATTTCTGTGGGCAACTCTGCCTGTGGTTTAGTGCTTTGCTGTAACCTGAAATGGGAACAGAAACCCAAAGTAGCAAGAAAAACAGCAGGCTGGCCATCTTGGATTTTACACCAACATGGGAATAAAGCCAGACAATTCATTCCTGCAAACCACCAGTAACAACAATCACCACAGTATAGCCACAGGGATCCAAGGCAATCAGCTCCCAGGGACTGTTCTGACTAGGTCTTTGTAGATGAAATGGCTTTGGGGAGCTGTGTGCTTTCCAGCATGCCACTTTTTCTGGGTGAGGGGAGGCTCTTCGGCCCAATGAATTATTGCTGTAGGTTAATATTGAAGGAAAATAACCTCCTGATTTATCATTTTCCTTCTGTGCTTCTAGATCTTCCTTTCGGGTTTGCTAAGTGGTGAAATGTAGCACTGTAAATGCAAGTTACTGCTCCTGTGCAGGAGCGAGAAAGTGGTGTCTGCTGCTTTGCGGTCTCCAGGTGCAATAAAGGGGTGATAAATGACCTTGAATTGCCATGAGCATACACTGTATCACTGGCAAAAACTATAGCTGATTTAACAGGCTCCATTTTGTGGAGAGGAGGTAGTGCAATTCTGGTGCGGGGTGGGGAATATGTGTTCTTTCTTTACACACACACACCAATTGTTAGGCTCTTTCCTTTCTCTCTAGGCTTTTCTAGAGTAAATGTTTCCAGGGCACATCAAAGAAAAGGGCTAACTGCCAGAAATCTCAGATGTTCCACCCCCCACTTATACACCAACTAACCTGTTTCACTTCCTCTTTCCACGACTGTCCATGCAAAACTGAAATAATTAGGAGATTAGCCTGGCACTGCACTTCACATCAACCGAAAGTGGTCACTGTACCACCAATTGAAGCACTTACTAATGCTGCTGCTCAGAGCAGCAGTGGTTACCTTCCATTGTTTACTACTATAGGCTAACAGCATTGACTCTATGCAAAGGCGACTCATCAAAGGGAATATAAATTTAAGGTAATATTTAGTGCTACTCAACTGCCTCAGGCTCAGTAACCTGAATACTCCCTCTTCCCCCCATTTCTTTTAAAGACCTCTGTGCAGCTACAAGCGCATGCAGCCTCTGGGAGCAAAATCTCTCTCTCAAACCTGGGAGTCAATTGGAAGGCCCAGATGTGCTCCCAGTAGTGCATATTTGGTAACACTGAGCTTTGGGTTTGAGGATGGTAGGACGTTTCCCCGTTTTTAGCCTCCAGCCCATTTTACAGTGCAGGTTTATTACATTAACAAAGTGATGCTTTGTCCTAAATGAAATGCCAGTGAGAAATTACTGGTCCCTTCTAGCCTTAAAGAGCCAATGGTGATCATCTAGTCTGACTTTCTGTGTAACACAGGCCAAAAACACTCCTCCCCCCGATCCATAATTCCTGCATCAAGCCCCCAGCTTGTGGTTTGAACTACATTGCACTTGGAAAGACATGTAGTTTTGATGTAATGACTTCAAATGATGGGGAATCCACCACATCCCTGAGGAAATTGTTCCAGTATATAACTACCATCACTGGTGGTTTTTTTAACCCTGTACTTTATACAAGCTGCTTGTTACTATAGTGTAGTCCTCTCAAGCGACCTGCATACCCCCATCTGACATGGCTAGCAATGACAGCATACTTCTAAGAGATACTTAGGCTAGGTGACATCACACAGGGTCACAGCCCCCTATTATAATTTACATACATTGATATGCGCCACTCAGGCAGTCTCTATTCATACTGCTATGGCATTATCTGACCACAAGAGACCAAAAGAACTACAATAGTTGACCTAATTAAAGCAACAGAGATCGGGGGAGGGGAGTGCATCAATAGTTCAGACAGCAACTCAGTATTTTATTTCAAAGAAATCTCCAGTCTAAAGGAACAGTCAAAATTGTAAGTCCAAGGCCTGAGCTACGCTGATGCTTTGCCAGCAATAGCTATGGGAATATGGAAAAAGTCACCTCACAGAACCAACACAGCTGGGCCACAAAAAGACCTACTGTAGATGCAGTTATGCCAACAAAAGTCCTTTTGCTGTTATAGCTTATTTCATTTGAGGAACCAGAATTATACCAGCACAAACACTCTTGCCAGTGTACGCTGCCTCTCCCCGGACAGATTTAGCTCTATAGTTAGTCCGTGTCTACCCTAGAAAGGGTTTCGTGGTAGAACTAAGAGTTGCTTGATGCTGAACGGTTTCATAGTGTGGGTCTGAGCTTCAGCAGGCTGTGTCTTTTCTTGAAAATCAGTCTTTTTAGCAAAACAGTATTTTTAAACCCTATTTAGCGTATGTTTCTAATAGGACATGCAGTAGTTCTGACCAGAGCAGGGATGAGGAAGGGTGGTTACCACAAAACAGTAACAACATTATGGTACTAAGAGAAGATGGTTGTTTTGATTTTAAACAAAGAATCGTAAAGTTAAAAACTGTTATCTTTGTCCAAACTGCTCAGCTGGTCCTGCTGTAATAGCAAAGGTGTCAGGGTGACTGGCAGAGTTTATGAGATAATAGAATAGAACTGGATTATAGGAATTGTTTTGCTTGCAGAATTGCATGAACAATGTGAGCTAACATCCACTGACAGTATAAGAGACAGACCTACTCATAGAGGCATTTGGATTTGTGCTCCCAAATGTCTTCTTACAATCAAACACTTTGGAACGCCTAACTACCCCTCACAAAAAAACAGGGCTGCAATGTGTCTCAGCTGCCACAATCAATTTTACTTGGTAATTCATGTTCACACAGAGCTCTAGCTCCCGAATAATATTTCGATTTCATGCCACACAAGAGGTCCGACAAGTCAGAAGTTCTGCAAGTTGCAGGCAGCCAAGTTTACATGTTAGAGGTAAGAGAGTTACGTTCTAAGTCTATTATTAATATTCCAGTTGCACCCAGGAGCCCCAACCCACCATCAGGGCTACCCTTGTGATTGGGGAGACTTGCAAAAGCACCTATTGCTTTTAAAACCACACACTCCATTGAAGTCAGTGCTCCTAACTTTGAGGTGCTATTGAAAGTCTCCAATCAATAGTAAGAGATAGTCCTCATCACAAAGAGCTGCTAGTCTAAATAGACAAGAGAGGGAGATGGTGCGAGAAAGGGAGTATTAGCCCCATTTTACAGATAAGAACCTGAGGCACGGAGAAATTAAGTAACTTGGTCAAAGTCAAACAAGAGTGGGGTTTAGTGGGTGTAACTTACAAGCCAAGGGGCTGAAAGAGAGGAGTTTAGCAGAAAAAGCAACTACATAGGAAGTAAATTGAAGTCAGATGTGGATGTACTTTATCGTATACATTCTTTTAGGCCTTTGGCTTGGTCAACCAACATAGCCTCCTTAACAAAGTTACTACAGTTTGCTGCTTATTCTTCAGCTAGAGTCAATAATGCTGTATGCAGCACAAGAATTAGGTGCTGTGGAAGTAACAGCATTGGGGAAAACAATATACTGTCCATGGGGTAGTATTTGCTCCTAAATTCTGTTACAATAAAGAGCAGAGAGGAAGGCAGGTGGTTCACTCCAGAGTCTGAATATGAATGACACAGATGGAACTTTTGGGAAAAGAGGGACTGACTTACAGAGCTTTTAAGAACTGGAACTGATGAATTACAAATACACGCAATTCTGTTTTCATGCAGCTTGCCTACAGATGAAAAGAGTGAATATATTCTTGTGTATGACATCAGCAGAAATGTTTGGAAACAGACAGTTTCTCAGCCTAACCAGTGCACCTGGACCTGAAAGAAAATTAATATGGTTTACATTCCAGTGTAATGCCAGGGATTAGAGAACCGTAAGCCTGCCCTGGGAACCACTGCTCTCCTTTCTTCCCTTTATCCACCACAGATAGAGCCTCAGTGCTGCTGCCTACTGTATCCTGCTCACTCTATTTGGATATTGTTAGGCTTTGCATTCCCATCATCTTAAATTTGAAAAAAGAAAGAAAACCCATTATTCCATGTCATTCCTGAGTGTCCATTAGCAGCAGCCCTAGAGGCATTGTAAACAGGGGACTGCTGTGAGTAAAAGACAGGGGGCTCCAGATCTTTGATTTCTTTTGGTTTCACTTTTGGAGAACTGCATGAAGAGTGGCGACCCGATTGCCCTCTTTTAGAACTGGAAGACTAACATGATAAGCGGGCATCCCAAAGCCAATGTTGAGCGTTCCTCTCCATTGTATCTAATTACATATGCATTTGTATCCTTATTATATGTTCATGTTCAGATATAAAAACGTAAAAAACAATTCTCTGGAACTGGAAGGCTCAGGAAAAAAAGTTCGATTCCTGTGCTGTAGCTCACACTGTTTTAAATCCAGCACAAGAGAGTGGCAAGCAATGGTAATGACTAGCTTCATGTTATAAACAGGTCATTTCAATTCCGTTCCTTGTAAACAAGTATACACATCACAACCACCATGGGCACAACTAGCACCTTCGATGGCAGTCCGCCAAACAGAGACCACAGATACAGATTGGCTATGGACAGATACCCCTCTGCCTTACAAGTAGTCATTCCAGAATAGGATTGGGACACAATGGAAGATGGAGGCAACATGAAGAAGCCTGTAGAAAAAACACATTTCAGCCTCCGACACCGTAAAACCAGGAACCGTCCTCACTAAATTAACTTCTCAGTGTAACACATGCACAAATCTCTTTTCCTGATATCAGCTTTTTAAGAGCTAGTTAGTGAAGGGGTAAAGGGAAGAGAATAAATCATTTTAAAACAAATAATGCATTAAACTCACACATGGCTGCTTGCAATATTATGGGTATATTTCTAGAGTGCTCCTCATGGCACAATTCCCTTTTTCGGTTTATCACCTATGGAATGTCAATCGTCATTTGTTAGCTGGAGGCCTAAACATACACCTATTTCTGCTTAGAGGAAAACTAAATGGAATGAGGTATTCTACCATCTACAAGTAAACAAAGATCAAGGGCAGCCTCACTTTCTAAAGGGAAAATTGTGTCCCTACATTCTGCTACTACATCCTTAGGTGTTCAGCTACCCAAATGCAGATTTGCACTAGCAATTAACTGCAGGAGCACAAAGAATGCAGGGGCCATTTGTGCCAACAAAATGGATTAAATCCTGGCTCATTAAAATAAATGGCAAATCTCCCATGGTCTTCAGTAGTGTCAGCATTTCAAATCAGATGGGCAGATGCACCACGAAAATCTGACCTTAAATCACACAGGTAATAACATTAACGGGAAGCTGCTGAAAGACAGGAAAAGCCACTCTTAATTTCCCTTGTCTTGACTATAACAATGAGACAGGGAAATGCCAGTAAAACAGCAGCTGTCATGGAGTTATCAGCACTATTCAGACTTGCAGAGATACTGAAAACTATTCTCCAAAAAGTTTGGAAAATTCATTAAATAAACATATTCATTAGTAAAGATCCCCTTTATAACTAATTACTGCCATTTTCTTTTAACTAGGCCAGAGGTAGTCCCAGGCTCAAGAAAGATGTACATTCATGGAATGATCGATCTGTTAGGATACTTTGGCTATGGCCCCATTAGCTGTTTCCTTAATTAAAATGGGAATGTATTAATGGCGCTGAAAACACATGCTGAGATGTGTTACTCACCTGAAAGATATATCATTTGATACTGCACTAATGGGATCACATACCAGTCATGTGGGAAGTCACTCAGGGTCTCCTGCTGCAATCTTGTCTTCACTGCAGCCAGGAAGGTCACCTTTTTTCCTGTACTAGGTAGTTTAGCCACTTGGGAAAGGTTTATTTTTGCTCTGTTTTTAAACACACAAAAATGCCTTTACCCACTATATGCAAAACCAAACAGTCTAAAAAAGGAGGGAGAGAGATGAACTTTGTAAGGTTTGCTGCAGGTCGTTGCATTTTGCTTCTGCTTTTGTTCAGACTTTTGGATTGAACTGTAGCATGTTTTTATTCAGCTGTTTGTAAGGTGAACTGTTTTGTGATATTATTTCTGCAGTAAAGAAGAAACCTAGCCCTGTACTCTTTGTGCATCGAGTCTTACATCAAAACTGCTTTTTTAGTAATTAAAAATAAAACACACAGTGAAGAGAAAGTAATTAATCAACTTTAGGAACACTTCAGACACTCAAATGTATCCTGTAAACACCAGTTCCAGCGCTTTGTACCGTGGGAAAAGAAGGGTTCCCTTACTGAGACTTTTAGGCAGGTGGATTATAGGAACCATCATATATCCCCAACACTTAATTCAATCACTCAGATAACAAGTAGTCAGACCAGCATAGTATTTGTGCTTAAAGTGCTCTTTATCTGATGCAGCAAATATCAGGCCAACAACCTTCAGCTCTCTAAGCAGATGATTAGAGAGGGGAAAAAACAGTAGCACAAACTTTCAAGTCGGAGCTCCGTTGGAAATAGCACTGAATTCTAGGTGCATTATCACTTCCACAGAGCTTAAGTGAGCCTATACCTTGTGGTCAAGGTACCCTTGTGCCCATGAATTCTCACCATAATCAGAAGGGAAGGCTGATGTTAGTGCTCTGATGTGATCTCCTGCAGTTAGAAAGCAAGCTCAGGAATTAAAATTTAGACACCCATTAAAGGAAGAGGTGCACTCAGATGAATGAACGGCGGATGTCAATCGTACGGCCTCGGCTGGGTCTGGCGGGAAATCTGTCATTGGGGCCAGCTCGCCCTGGCAGCGTTGGATTTGGCCCTGGCAGAGAGCCAATCGGATCATAATGTGGTCTGAATGGAGGAAACTGGCCTGGTGCCTCCCCTGGACCAGGAATGAGTGAGTTAATTGGGTCTCCAACATATGGAAGAGTTGGCCTCTCATCATATTCTCCACCAATGATCATTGGAGGGTAGATGGAGTTAGGAGAGAATGGGTTGGGAGGGAAGGGGTTTGGGTAGAATGGGCTGGGATGAAATGGAATGGGATGAGGAGGTGGGGGCAGGAACATCATGTGCCTCCATCTCAGGTTTTCCTTCTTCTGCTTTAGTTTCTTCTTGTACAGCTACAGAAAAGAAACAAAATGGAGTTTAAAATTCGAGTAGTGCTCATTATTCTCACTTCACCCACACTGGATTTACTTCACACACGTTACAGGGGTAGAGGGCAAGGGAGAGCTCCCTCAATGTTCTATCAGTTATTTGCAATACGCTCATTAATGATGCAGCTGCCCGTAATCAAATTACTGCAGGACTATCCTGATTCAGCAGATTCAGACCATCCTCCTGAGTATCAGACTCTTCTGTGGAAAGAGCTCTGACTTAGTTGATCTCTCTCTTTTTGGATTCCCATCAAATCAGAACCCCAACAATACTGATTACTTTGATTTACTTTAAACCTTTATGGCCAAATTTATCCCTGGTTTAATTTCCACTGAAATTGTCAAGGTTACACCAAGGACAAATTTGGCACTTAATTTTGTGCGGATTATGGCTGCTTTGGGATCTAAATATTAGCCTAAAATCGTCAAAAAGTTACCTTAGAAATGAAATACAATAGAAACAGGGTTAATTTCCCTTATTCCCACAAAAGGTTACTTACAATTACATGAATCATTTTAAGATCCTTGGGTGAAAAGTAAAGTTTGTGCCATTACACACATTTTAGACAGGAAAAGTGAGACAGTGAGCCCCTGCTCTAATCACTAGAGATTACTACTTCTCTAGCTGAAGAGGTCATTTCAAAATTGATAGTAATGTTTCCAAACAGGCCCTGGTATATGAGACTCAGTCACACTGTTCTAGAGCACTGCTGAGATTCTCTCAAAACAGCAACTCTCCTTCCCACCAAGGACTGCATACCGCTCCCCGCAGAGATCCTCAAATCTATTCCAGGATGTGGCCAAGGAGGGCACTAGGAGTGGTACAATGAATTCTCTTTCACGTGGGCTGAACATGATGTGCATATGAAGATCTCAGCTCCCAGCATTTTAGAACCTAATCTCCGCTCCCACTTAATCTCCAAGCCTGCTACTCATTCTTAGACAAGCCATGGAGATTTATCCCAAAGAGAACAAATCTAATACCCACATACCTCTTTCCAGTCTGTGTCACGAGGCCTAGCAGTTTGATCTGTGAAGGGGCAAAAATTAAATAAGTATTTTTTTAAAAAATCACATTCATACTGAGGTGCATAAGTAGATAGTTTTTGTGGGGGGTTACAAATAAGGTAGGTGATCAGACCCTAAGCACCTTTGTATATAAAAGGTCAGTATCCTTAAACTTTAGGAGTTCTAGAAGATGTAATGCCAAGAGCCATTCAATCTATTCATTCTCTTTGCTTCACACCAAATTTCAAGCTCCTCTATCTATTCATCAACTACAGAAACCCTAGAAATATTGTCACTGCTAGTGTCTGTGTGATAGCACTTTGCTTCTCAACCCATGACTACTTAGTTTTCTAAAATATTTCTCTTGAGGGACACTGGCAAAGGCTTTTTCCTCTCTCATCTTTGCTCTAAAGAGTCTGAGTGTTTATAGAAACAGCTGAAAAGTAGGAGACTCAGCACCAAGTGATGGGCCAATTTTCTGTGATCATCAGCAAATTTGGCAGATTATCAGTTGCCCACAATCTAAGAAACATTGAAGGAAGCATCTGCCAGTATTATGCTTTCAACTAGCCAACACAATTAGTCAATATAATGATTAATTAACAAATTTACTCTCCATTTTTAGGAAACAGATGTAGCTGAGGAAGCCCCTCTTAAGATGAATTTGACAAGAGACTTTAGGTGGCAGCGCAACTAGGGAGAAAGCGTGCATATGGGAATCACCTCGGAAGTCCCGCAGGTATATAAATCTCCATAAAAGCTGGTCATTGGAAGCTGTGTAGAGGTCCCGGCAGACAGCAGACAGAGAGAGGAGTGAACGGATGTCCAGAAGTCGGAAAATCCGTAGCTTCAGTTCTAGAGGAAGGACTACCAAGCCAAATACATCTGGCAGGTTCAGAGCTAGAATGGGAGGTGGGAAGAAAGCAGCATTATTTGCAATAATTTAGTGTTATTCCCATCATCAAGGGGTCCTTTCCTGGTTTGGAAACATTTTCCCTTAAGTCATTTCCCACGGAGCTTTCAGTTGCATTACTTAACTCTGGAAGTGCTATGATGAGATTTACTATGACATATTGGAGAGAGACACTTTCTGCACATATGTGAAGTGGACAAAACATGAATATAGCACTGGCTGTGCTCCACATTATTGTCCCTCATAAACTTAAGATGCCCTAAGGAACTAATCATGTTTCACAGACTACAAAACCTAGCAAGCTGTTGGAAGGGTAAAGGCAATATTTATCTCATTCCAGTAATCCACATAAACCACATTCAACAAAGAAACTCTAATCCCATGAAAATGCAACAAAATTCAAAATTTTCTCCACGAGAAAGAATTTATCACTGAGTTTGTCTTCAGATTGTGAGGCTGAGATTTAGTTTGGCAATTCCTGTAAAAACAAACTATGCAAATCACAAGCTCGGCTCCTTCACACCTTTCCTTCCAACATCTCAGTAGCCAACCAGTAAGCATGTCATCCCATACAAAACGTAATACTGCACAGCTTTTCCCCAGCCTGACAGAGGAACAAATAGACAGCACAGAACCTCAGCCTAGGAATTCAACACTTTAAGCCTGATTGCTACTTTGTCATCATCATCACCATGGGAAATAGTCTTTCCAGCTATATCAGCAGTGGCATAAATCTTCAGCCCATTAAGTGAAACCCAAATGCTCTATTTAATTTAAACTACACAAGCAATCTCAGATTTTTAACAGTTTTATTAACATTTCTAAAATTAGAGGACTACTAATTTAATATCTTTAGAACTAGGAATAAATATTCTTACTCTCTATCCAGCCAGCACTAAGGTTATTCATGATTCTTTCTATGTAGGCCTTTGGATAGCTGTTACCTGATAACATACCAATTCCTTTTCTGATGTTACCTTGTCGGGCAGCAGCCAGAAGAGGGTACATCAGCTGGTCTTTAAAGAGGCGGGATAGTTTCTGAAGATCTTTGTATATCCCGCCAACATTTTCTTCTATTGAAATAAGAAGACAGAGTTTAACTTCAACACGTTGTTATACAACATACAAGGCGGAGAGGTTTCTGGGTTACATTTTGTGTACAAATAGAACTCTATAGTTCATGAAAGTTTTCATTTTCATATAAAGGAAACAACAAAGTTAAATACTTTATTTGTGATGGACCAGAATCAGAGGCAGGCACTAGAACCTGACCAAATCTATAGTGGGGTGAAAGAAATAAAGCTAAGAATCTTGGCTGATATATTATTGTTTCCATTATAGTACTGCGATGGAACCTCAATCAAGGACCAGATACCCCTATGTTAGGTACGCTGCAAAGCCCTCTTTGTCATCCTGCTGTGACTACATAGGGCAGCAAATATGACATTAAGAGACCTGTGATAAGCCAGTAGAATAGTTTGAGAAAAGAACGGGATGGATGAGAGTTCCTTCCTTCCTTCTGATATTGGATACAGACTCCTTTGTAACTATGTATTTTTCTCCTTTAAATCATCTCCAACAATTCAAAAATCAGACATTTAAATATAATCAGTTTTTAAAAACAAAAAGAACCACTCCACAATCCTATCAAGACTTAGAAGTTTCTTAGCAGATCACAATCCGGTGGACCAGGTCAGTAACTAAGAAGTGTTGCCAGCACAGTAATAATGTAATGGACCAAGCCCATAGCATATATTCATAAGTAGCCAAGTGTTATCCTTTTGCATTTACAGACACCAAGCGTTTTTCAAATGAAATTTTCTTACAGACTCTTAACACTTTTGCCAGATTTTAGCCACAGAGCAGGCATATATGCTTGAATTATTAACCTGACTGATGAGGGGCTGATGGGAATGGTTGTCCATTCTTTCATTGCAGAAACAAAAGCAAAATGGTACTGCTATGATCTTGGCTACACTACACTGTTTATGTATCCTTCTGTAGCCTTTTCAATAAAGTCTTGCTATCCCAGGATCTGGGGCTAACCCAGGATCCAGTGCAGTGAAGTGCAGATACTGGCAATAAAGCAGTGACACGTACTTTAGAGTACAAAACAGAGACAGGCCTGTGCTAATGTAAAATCCAGATCCTTTGCATTGGATGTTTTGCTAATTTTGGCATCCTGGACTCATCTAAGTGGTCAGCACACACTTTCTAACAAGAACATTTACAATAATTGAAATGCCACAAAGACAGAGCTGACATTAGCCACTTCCCACAAAAAGAGAAAAATACAATAAGTCCTGGATGGTTCACCCTTGCTGTCTTACAAACACACACACACATTATATATATATATATATTTAGTCAGAAGCCCCATGAAAAAGGGATATAACCCAGAAGAGGCCCAGTGGCCTCTCAAGGTTCTTTACTTACACAGCTAATCAAGGAAATTCAAGTAATCTTCACAGCAAAATTCTACTTAGTGGCCACACTTCTGTATTCCTTTTTCCTCATGATTAGCTGCTTCATAAACCCACCTTCTTTTATCACCACCTTTGGCATCTCGGGCCTCTCTGTCAAACATTTGCTGTCTATGTTAGTCCTCTCCCTCACTTTTCAGGCTGGCTGTTTTCTAAAGAGCCGCATTCTAAATACCTGATTCCTGAAAGCAAATGAAGGATGTTGGCAACAGCTGCAATCTCTTCACACTTTTAATCTCGTTGTTGATTTTTAATGTTGCTGCAAATGCAAAAGAAAGAAATGAACATGTTGAGAGGCTACAAAGACCATCTCATTACTACCTTATCCTTGGAAATAGTTTAGTTTTCCTTCCCCTAGTTTCCTTCCTGGGGACTGGGGAGAGGAACTGAACATACACAATTTTGACAAGCAGATAGCTAAACCCATTTTACCTCCCCAGAAAATAAATATATGCAAAATAGCATAGAAGAGAGAAAGATCAGTTACCTAGAGCAATTTATCAGTTGAAATAGTCATAACAAAAGTAAGAGGTGGTAGTGATACACCATGAACCATTATTTCTAACATGGTCATTAAAGAAATCAGACTGTAGCAAGGAGTCATTGCTCCTGTTCACTAGATGAACACTGTACAGGAGGTAGTCAGTCCTCCTCTCCATCATAAATTCAAGTGAGCAATTCCCCTGACTTGGCCAAAGGATTAGATTTAAATCCTGAACAGTGATAAATGTTTCATCACATATCCTGAGAGAGCCTACGTGTTTATGCATGCTGTCATGGATTTTTTTTTAAAATGTATATGTACTTTCCACTAAAGTGCACATTTCTGTGCCTGAGGTTAGAATCAAGCCCCAAAGTAACGCTGCCTCTGCAAAATGCTGAAGTGTCCAAAATGATGAGTAAATTAGGTCAAAAAATTCTCTTAAAATGATTTCCAGGTTATCTGAAGTAAGAAATGGCACTAATTTTCCAGAATGAATAGTTCTGATGAAGTGAAAATGTGCAATGAAGCTTAGGAATGTTGCTAAAGTGACTGCTTGCTGAATCAGCAAAATAAATAAGTCTGGAACTTGTCTGGTGACCTTTACAAATAGCATGTGATACAAAAAAAGACATATTACTGCTAATCCCATTACATCTATTTTATCACCTTGTATCATATGTCACAAGCTCCCACGAATCGAAAGAAGGAACAGACAGGTTTGCCAACATGCTAATCAAAAGTGAACACTTGGGTTGGCTCAGTAGCTATGGGGTATTACTCTGCATTGACAGGTGGGAGACCTGGGATTGCCACCTAGGTACAAAAGAGCGAAGCACATTCAGAACCAGGAGGGAGCACCTTTTCTTGCTCAACTGATTAAGAAGCTAAAGATTCAAAGGAAGTCTAGTCCCATCTTCCCTTGCTGGAAGAATGGCAGCTGTGATGTGGCACCACAAAGAGAAAGGGGGGAATGAGGGAGAGAGACGGTGATTCCAGAGGGCAAAAGGATGAAGTAGCTTGATATAACAATATATATATATATGGGGTTAAAAAAAAAAAAAAAGACAGATCCCAGAGATTTCTAATGCCTGGCACAGTTACCATTAATGACAATAAGATCTCCCAAAGGCACACAGGTCAGAGCAGCAGAGCCTTCTTCACAGAGGGGATGAGTATACTGTAGTTTATAAACGCCTCCACTTCTCCATTTCTCAGGCATAGATACTGCCTTTGCTTCAGTCCCCTGACAGTAAATGAAAAGATGAACAACAATGCATTCCTGAGCAATCTGACCAAGGCTAAGAAGAACTAAATTAAAACATTAACATCTACTCAAATCCCAACAAATATGTGTATGACAGAAAAATTAAAGTCAGCTCTACATAAACTCTACAGATTACTTAGTGATGTAATGTGGCATAAAGGTTTATCAGCATAAGCTTGGGATGGCCACATTAACATATTTCTAGCTTTACCACTTGTGAATACACAAGTCATCTTCAACTCACATCAATAAAACCTTTATACCACAATTCACCGTATATTCAGCACATGCCACAGTCTGCAGAAAATTAATATTAATAATGTTTTAAGAAAGGCTGTTGGGACAATTTTCTCCTCTCTCCCAGTGAAGCCAGGTGCCTTTGTCTTCATAAATCCATGTTTATTACATATATTACTGGACTGACTATATATATTTAACACACATACACAAAAACCCTGTTAAAAGAACCTTAAGGTTACAAAGTCAAGCACTTAAAAGTTAGGGAATGCCAGAATTAAGAGGCCTCTGTGACCTTAATTGTGCCCCCTCGTGCATATGCATGATGATACAATCTTTAATTGCATGATCACATATTTTCAACAAGAGCCCTGCCTCATTCAGTGCATAGGATGGACTGTGCTCACTGAACAAGCAGCGATTCAATATTGTTTCCCCTCAATGAGTCATACATGGCTTCAAGCCTTATTTAATGTACATCAGGAACTGGCAACCTTTCAGAAGTGGTGTGCCAAGTCTTCATTTATTCGGTCTAATTTAAGGTTTCACGTGCCAATAAAACATTTTAACGTTTTTAGAAGATCTCTTGCTGTAAGTCCATATATTATATAACTAAACTATTGTCGTATGTAAGTAAACAAGGTTTTCAGAATGTTTAAGAAGCTTAAATTAAATTAAAATGATGATCTTACACCTCCAGCCTGCTCAGCCCGCTGCCAGCCTGGGGTTCCATTCACCTAGGCCAGCAGCAGGCTCAAAGGGGTCTGTGGCCAGGACCCCGGCTGGCAAGGGGCCAGCAGCCAGAACCCCAGACCAGCAGCAGGCTGAGCCACTCAGCTCACTGCCAGTCTGGGGTTCCAGCCGCCAACTCCTGCCAGCCGGGATCCTGGCTGCCAGCCTGAAGTCTCATCTCTGCCCACAAAGAGTGGGTACCTACCTTCTCCCTAGTTCTGGTCCATTCTCTTCCTCTCTCTGTCTGCATTGAGCTGAGGGTGGGAGTGCATTGAGCCCAGGGCTGGGGTGAAGGAGCAGGCTAGGGATTGGGGTGTAGGGTCTGGCCAGGAGCTAAAACGAGGGAGGGGCCTCAAGGTTGGGGCAGGAGGTTGGGGTGTGGAGCACTTACCTGGGCAGCTCCCATTTGGTGCGAGGGGTGCAGGTGGGAATGTGGGGGGGGTCTACAGGAGCTCCCGTTTGGTGGTCAGGTGGGGGTGGGGATGTGGGTCTGCAAGAGTCAGGGCAGGGGCCGGGGAGGTGTGGGGGGTGCCAAAATAAGGGCAGAGGGCTGGGTGTTTGAGAGGAATCTGCAGGGGTCAGTGCAGGGACCTAGGGGTGCTCACAGCAGGGGGATGGAGGGGATATGCCCTGATTCCACCCCCTTCCCCAAGGCCCTGGCCCCCTCTTACCTGGAACAGTGCTGCAGCTTGTTCATTTCTCCCTCTCCCCCTCCTCCTCCCTCGCAAGGGCCATCAGCTGATTAGCGACAGGGAGGAAGAGGAGGAGAGGCAGAACCCAGCACGCTGCAGAAGAGTCATGGGAGCCTGCAGCAGCAGCCAGTGGGACATGCTTCTTCCCCCGCATGGGGGGTGGTGGGGGCAGAGAACAGCGGGGCAGGATTTTGAACGGCACACTGCCTGCTTGCCAGGTAGCCACGTGCCGTTAAAAATTGGCTCACGTACCGTCTTTGGTACGCGTGTCACAGGTTGCCGACCCTTGATGTTCATTATTCAAACCCTGCTCTGAAGGCAGAATTATTAATTTCCTCATGGGCTTGTCTATATGGGTCTCATTACTATAGTATCTGTCTGCTTCTCTCCATTTGTTTCCTCACAATTTTGTGCTGCAGCCTTTGTTAGTACTTCCAAGACTGCTGGCTGAGCTGAAGAGAGACAACTCACAGTGGCTATGACTAGCGCATCCTACAACTAATAGCCCGGGGTGAGGGAAAATGCTCATCACATGCAGATATATGGACTTCTTAGCCACAGTAACTATCATCTGAGGTGAACACCAATGAAACTGTCAAATTGTGGGGGGAGAGGATTGTAACAAAGACATCCATTGTCATAAATCCTGTTCCCATATAAAAATTTAGTTGGGGTTGATTCTGCTTTGAGCAGGGGGTTGGACTAGGTGACCTCCTGAGGTCCCTTCCAACCCTGATATTCTATGATTCTAAACGGAATTCATTATTCCAAATTAGAAGGCAGGCAGTCAATATACAACGCTGGTATGAAAGACATATTTTTCCTTTGTGGATGCGAAGAGGGGCAAGGGAGGAGTACACAAAGTTACTGATAACTGAATACAGAATGATATAAATGCATGCATTCTCCACCTCTAGGAACTGAATTTAAACATTATCTCTCCCTCCCTCCACCCTCGGCCAAGCCAAAAATAAGTGGCTAACACCCTCCCACTTTCCCAGTGAAGCAGGGAGGCCAAAAATTGAATAGATATGTAGACTGGACTACTGTCTCTCTCTTAGAGGTTGTATCCATTTTCATCATTGAGGAGTATTAGCAAGATAAACTAGGGAAGCTGGTACTTCAGCTGCCCATGGTGCTGAGAGGGATGTAAATGATCAACAGTAGATCTTTAAGCACTGACACATGAAGAACAATATTCCAGATATTCCTATTTTTCTCCTATTAAGTGGGAGGTTTCTCTTCCAGTTTTGCACTTACCTGAGGTACATAACCTGTCTCCATCATGAGAAGATGTACCAGAACTATCAAGGCATCGTTGGCACTGATACATTCAGCAGAATGGTAGAGCGTCTCCAAGGAATGTGGCACTTCCCCATCCACAGCTTCACTGCACAGCATTGGCTCAGAAGGATAAGAACCTGTACCTTCCTCCATATCAACGTCATCTGGGACTAGCCCAGAAGCAAACTCTAGGCTGGATCCTGCCTTAAAGGGAAAGTAATAAAAACAAGGTGGCATTCAGAAACTTATACCTACATGGATGAAGCTGATAATCCTGCTAACCCTTCCAGACTTCTTTCAGCTGTACTGTGAAGCTCTGATTTGGGGGTACATATTGGTCAGCCACTCAGAATTGCTGTGTACAGCTCAGAAGGATACTACCTTTGAATGATAACTTTTCTCAAATACAAGAGGGGCTTTCTTACACTACAACACAAAGCAGCCTCTAAGAGACAAAATGTCTTGGGGTTTGGACACTGGACTTGATTCAATTCCTGGCTCTCCCATAGACTTTCTGAGTGATTTTCACCAAGTCACTTAAGCTCCATGCCTCGGTTTCCCATCAGTAAAACGGGACTACTACTACTTTTGTCTGTTTTGTCTATTTGTAATACGGGCTCTTCAGAGCAATGTCTTTCTACTACGTGTGACAGATGTTGTATATACAGTGGTATTCTATGCGCTACCATACTACAAATAAATAATTCATTAACACACCATGAAGATTCTTACAGCAGGCGACAGGGGCACAAATCTACACAATATGGTATCACCGTTGTCAAAATTTGAGGCAGCTGACCAAAAATGATATAACTAAGATTGGTCCAGAATGCCCAAGATTCTTTGTAAATGAAATTATTCCCAGCCTTAAAGTCAGACATTCAGATTTTACAACATATACAGTGGAGCCCCGGTATAACATGCCCCGCAATAATGCGAGTTCAGTTACAGCGCGGTTATACCGTGGCTCCCAAGTCCTTGTTCTCTGTCCCCAGCAGGTGCGGGGGCCACGACTTCTCTCCCCTGCTGGGCAGTGACGAGAGAAGCTGCAGCCTCCCCTGCCAGGGACAGAGAACTCAGGACTGCAGGCGGGGGCTGCGGCTTCTCTCCCCTCTGCCCAGCAGGGGAGAGAAGCTGCAGCCCCAACCTGCCTGGGATAGAGAACTCCAGGGCTGCAGACTGCAGCCCGGGAGTTCCCTGTGGAAGCTGCGGCTCCACACCTGCCTGGACAGGGGACTCCATGGCTGCAGCCCTCTGTCCTGGCAGGCGGGGAGCTGCGGCTTCCCTGGAAGCCACTGCCCCCGTGCCTGCCGGGACCAGGGACTCCAGGCCTGCCAGAGTCCCTCTGTCCTGGTAAGTGCGGAGCCGCGGCTGGGAGAGAAGCTCCGGCCCCACGCCTGCCAGGACAGGGGATTCTGGGGGCTGCAGGCGCCAGTGGTCCCTGCCCCCGGCAGGTGCGGGGCCGCAGCTTCTCTCCCCTGCTGGGCAGCGGGGAGAGAAGCTGCAGCCCCCCGCCTGCCGGGAATGGAACCCCGCTATAACGCGACCCCGCATTTAGCACGATGGGATTTTTTGGATCCCATCGGTCGCATTATAGCGGGGCTCCACTGTAGTATGATTAAATGCCCCCTCAAAACTGCCTGAGACAAAATTCAAAAGAAGCAATTTAAACTGTCTTTCAAATTTATACACTTCTTTAGTTTTGTGGCACATAAAGGAGTACATGGAAACTTGCGATCCACCTTTTCCTACATTTTGGAGAAAAGAACTACTGGAAGGAAGAAATTTGAATCTTAGACACATGAAATAAGTATGACTATATGATTTAGTATGTCCAAACTTTTCTGAAATGAGGAATTTGTCTTTTAACAGCAAAGTGTAAGGGCACAAAGGTGGAGTGGTGGCCCAACAGCATTTTCTTCCACGCTTCACTTTTTCTAGAATTTCCCCCCTCATCCCTTAACTTATATTCAGATTTATTTTTCAAGTTTTCACATTGGTAGCCACAAAGACTGGAACAAGATGCTCTACAATTCTGTGTTTTAGGATGTTGTGTGTTTAAAACTAGAGTTTCATGTGTTGGAACCAACTCTGAAGTGACACATTTCTTAAAAAGAAACTGTTCCTGCAGAACATTCTACTTCATGACAAACTCTTTAAACCATGGACACTATGTCAACTGATTACAAAACTGATCTCTCCTCTTAAGACACGATAAATCGATCGCCAGTGGGGCCCCCGTCGACTCTGGAACTCCAGCTTGCCGTGAGGCGCAAGCTGGAGTCGATGGGGGAGTGCGCCGCCGACTGCCGCCACCATGAAGATGGCAGGTGAGTCGGCTGAAGATACGTTGACTTCAGCTACGTTATTCACGCAGTTGAAGTTGTGTATTTTCAGTTGACCCCCTCCCCCTAGTGTAGGGCAGCCCTCAGAAGTGGCTTTTTAAAAGGAGGCTGTGGAGATGGGAGAAGAACTCACTCCTAGCTCCCTTGAAAAGGGTGTGTGTTTCTGCAGAAATCTGATTAGCAAAATCTAGAGATACGTAAAGGACTCAAATGGAGTTTGAAACACCTTGGAACCACTTCATGTCTCTGACACGGATAAGGCTTAAAAGATTATAAATAGAGACAGTACTAGACAGATAAGTAATTGACCATACACCAGGCAAGCTCCTAGAATCATACTTCAAGGATGCTCCCTATTATCAAGACTAACAACCAGCAATGGTGCTTTGTCTCCTCTTACTTCCTGTTTCTCAGTCCTTAAGTACTTACCACATCATCACTCTTCTGAGCATCAGTCTGAGCTTTATGGTCTTCACATGGCCCATTCTGCCTTTCTTTTTCTGGACTGCTGGCCTGACTGTGGCTGGTGGTCAAGGTGGAGAGTTCGTGATTATTCTGGAGTGGGGGAGGAGGTGAAGATAAAGATGGGGGTAATATGGGTGCTGCATTGGTCTCGTCCAGTAACAAACATATCATATCTCCAGAAACTATCCCATATGAAGCCAAAGTCTCATGGTCTCCAGTGAGGGCATCTTTGTTGTTCAATGTTATTGCAAACTGGGTATCAGAACTGCAAAGAGATAGAAAAAACTGCAAGGCCGTGTCGGGTAGGATCAGTTTAAGTCATACATTCAGATTACACAAATGTATGGTATAACTATTAAATGGTTCTTTTAAACCTAAGTACTGGTCTGATTAGTCACATGCCCAAAGAAGCCCTGGGAAAATAAACGATGGGCATAAAACCAAGATACAGGTTAAAGTGATTTTTCTACCTTTCTCTCTTTGTGTTGTTTGTTTTAACTAACTAAATCACAGAACCTAGAAATCTTGGATAGGTACAAATCTCCATTGCCGAAAAACAGGTAACTGCCTCTGTCTGCAATGTACCTTATAAACACATTCTGGGAATCAGCCAATTGCCCCCAAAACTAACACCAGCTTCAGCATGTGTAGGGCAAAGGTTTTAAATAAATCACTGGGGCAAAGTATATTTAAAATAGTTAACTGTTGAAAATATTTCAGTGCAAATATAATTTAACTTGTTCAGTGTGAGGGTCTGTGGGCAAGACCTTGAAAAATAAGGTCTTCCCAGAGACAGCAAAGATTCTGTGATATTTTAATAAGATTAATGGTTTGTCCTGATGTCTTGGGACAAGTTCTCCCTCCCAGTGCTGTTGTGCAGCATGCAATGTGTTGCTACCATACTGCTTGTGAAGCGCTCTGGGATCCTTCAGAATGAATATGAAATATATACACACATATGAAAACATGAATGCAAATATTTTGTTGCCTGTAGCCTGTTGAAGAAGCTCATTTTTTATTTTTAAAAATCATTTAATAGCTTTTATTCTGTAAACAAAATCACGAGCCTTTCACACACAAATCTTTTCGTTATTGCTAAAACACTGAACCCCCTCTAGGAGAAGACTATACAGCCGTACCAGACATACTCTAGTTCCGACAAAGCAGGTATTAGAGCATAAGCTTTCGTGGGCTAATGCTTTAGTTAGTCTTTACGGTGCCACAGGACTCTGTCACTTCATTCATACTCTAGTTTGTGTCACACAGAGGAAAGGTTCAATTCTGGTCCATAAATTTTGTACAATCAGAACTGAGTTGAGCATTTCAGGGGGGTGTTTGAGAAAAACTCTCACTTTTAGCCATCCCCTGCAGCCTCTTTCATTTCATTTCCCTTTCGGTGCTGTGGGATAAATGAAACCGAAAGAAAGCGATGAGCCCGATGAGTCAACACCGGGCGTTTTATCCTCTTTTACTTCGGACACATAATTTTTTTTTATTATTTTTTTCGGTGAACGGTTCGAAAGTGACACCTCTGGATCCTGTAAAACCCGCCCTCCCTCAGCTCGGGCGCAGCAGCCGGGGAATCTTCCAGCCTGTGCCTCAGCCGAGGAATGGGGACACCCCCAAACAGGGTAATGGCGGCCCGAGGCCTGGCCACAGCGCTGCCAACCCCAAGGGCCCCGAAACTCATGAGCCAGGCCCCACAAACCCCCGCGGGGGCCCCTGATGCTGCTGCCGGGGTTTTCTCGGCCGCCAGGCGGGCTAGACGCGCGATGGCACCGCGAGCTGCGCCCCCTTCTCCCCTCCCTCCCCGGGGCCCTGCGGGAGCCAGGAGTTACCAGGAGACTCGAGATAAAAACCCGAGGCCTGGAATCGCGGCAGCCCGGCCCGGGGCCCGCTGCGCTGACAGTCCCCGCCCGCCAGGGGAGAGCGGCGTCCAGCAGCGCCCCACACCGGGCACCTCAGGGGAAGCCCCGCCGGGCAAGATGGCTGGGTCAGAGGCACAGGGCACAGCCCCGCCCCCCGGCACTGGCCGGGTGTTACCTGCCGGCCTAGGAACCACCGCGCCCCTCCCCCCTTGCGTTACCTGTAGCCCCAAGTGGGCAGCAGGGCCTGGCACAGGTGCGCGCGCAGCTCCCCCAGCGTTGGCTCCGCCCCCTGCATCTCGAGCGGGGCCGTCCGCTTCTGCATCCGGACACGGAGTTTCATGGCGATGGCGGTGGCCGCGGCTCCTCGCTCCCGCCTCAGGCTCCGCTCTGCCCCCTCGGTGTTGGCGGCGACGGCGGTGGCGCGGGGGCTGCTGGGGATTGTTGTTGTTTTGGTTGGTGAAGCGCCACCTCGCTCCCTGGGAGCCCCGCCCCCTTCTTGGCCCCGCCCCTTGGTCTTCATGGGGGGGGCTCCCGCCCCGCTCTCCCTACCAACGGTAGCGTTGAGGGGCGATGATTCAGCGCTCACCGCTGCATCTGCGCACTTCCGAGCGTGCACGCCGGAGGGAAGGCTCGAGCCCGCCCAGCTCGATCGATGATTCGGTGCTCGCCCTGCTGCGCCGCGTGTGTTTTGAATGGAAGCCTAGAGCGCGAGGCTTCTGCCTGTGACGGTGGGAAGCCTTGGGAAATCACGTGGCCAGCCTTTGCTGCTGAGTGCTCTGCTTAGGGGGCGATGGCCTCTGGCTGTTTTGGGGCATCACCTGCCAGCTCCTCCCCCAGTGGTGGCCACTCATCGCTCCCTGGCCCTGAGGAGATGCTGAGGTGGCTGATGAGGGCCCTTCATCCATGACCTCACACTGGGTCCTGCCAGACCTAGGGCATGCCAGGCGCCAGCCCTCTGCAGCATTGCCACCAGCACTGCTAAACCTGAGCCTGAGTCTGCCCCCACCTGCCTCCTGAAAAGAATTGGCAGGAAGGCACTTGGCTACTTCTCTCCAGGCCAGGTACAATCCAGTGGTTATAATTCAGCCATAAGCAGCATGAATTGATACTGAACAGCAAAATTGTTATGCAAAATTGACTAATTAAAAGAAAAATATAAAATTAGTGGGTGAAAAGGAAGTAGTGGGTAGAACGTGTCTTTGCTCATCTTCAGCAATGCAACTGATAGTATCTCATGAAATCTTCCTCCAAAACGTCAGGGCTTGCCACAGCAAAACATCTGTTGATTTCCTTGGGGAAAAGACTGGACTGACTATTAGCAGCGACAGATCAGTTGTAAACTCTTAACTAGCTTCAAATGGAAGAGATTCTCAGCTTGGACAGTGGCTAAAGGGGTTGCTCCAGATTTCTTGTCTATTCACATTGCTTTTTATTATTATATTGCAAAGAAGCTGGGTTGTCCATAGCATCCCTGAAAATTCATCCATCAGCATATCTTTTACTTTCCTGGTATTTTTCCCCATTCTACAGTTTCATGCATCTTTAAAGACTTTACCCATGCTTTTCCCCTCATAAGCCTGTTTTTGCTTGGGACTTGAACTTGCTACTAACAAAGCTTATGGAGGCATCCTTTGAGCTTTCTATGGATTGCTCTTTGGATTACTTATCTCACACAACTTTCTTTATGGCAACTTCCACCTTTTCATGTTCTCTGAATGTATATATATCTTCCTACTATATGTTCCAGTCTATGCATCTGATGAAGTGGGCTGTAGCCCATGAAAGCTTATGCTCCAATACATTTGTGAGTCTCTAAAGTGCCTCAAGTACTCCTGAACTTTCTTTATAGTTACAATTGCTGCCAGGAGCATCAGTGATGTTGCTCTGATGGTGGTGTTACACTACGAGCCAAGTGGTCTAATATGCCAACCCAAATTTCTAACGTGTGATAGATTGGTTAATATGAAAATCTATCTCCCTCCAACCTTGCACTCACGTGGGGAAGAGCTGTCTCCACATCTTAGACGTGAAGAATATTTGTTTTTATCTTGAGAGATACAAGCCGTCCCAAAAGTCCAGTAGATTGTTTGTGGTGTATTGGGAGAAATGTAAAAGGCAGGGATTTCCACTTACAGATTAGCCAAGTAGATTATTTTGTGCACTTGGTTGTGCTATTCTGTGTCTAGGATCCCTTACCAACAAGAATTAAGGCCTACCCCACTAGATCTATGGACTCTTCTGTGGCCTGTCTTTAGGCTGGTGCTCATTGGTGAGACTTGCAGAGTAGAAACTTGAAGTTTAATTCCCACCTTCACTAAGCATACCCCTTAGACTTAATCTCCAGTTCAAGTGCTGAGGTTTGGGAATTCGGTGCTTCAGCTTCTGTTCATCTCACAGCTCGTCAGCCCACCTTCCATCTTGGATGGTAGTGCTTGCTAGACACCCACTAATAGTGCTTCTGTGAGCTTATCACCAGGGGTACGAATCCCTTAATTATGAATGCACAGAATCAACTCTTAAACAACAGTTACCAGTGAGTAACCTCTCTCTCTTTTTCTTCAAAAAAAATTCACTTGCAGGAAGTTATCTGCAACCTGGGACTGTTGACAGCAGGAGCAACATGTTTTCCCTAGGAGACTGGCCAGGCTGACTTTCTGTTTATAAAGAAACACCGCTCTTATTGGTCTTGCAGCAAGCAAAAGAGACAAGGGTGAGGTGAAGCAAGCTTGGGATACTTTACAAAGGTGTAAAAAGTACAGCAGTGGTGGGTAAACCTCAGAAAATTTAGTTTGTATGTCCACCTCAAAGTATAGCTTATTCAAACGTTACAGCTCTTTGGTCTGCAAAACTCATGGGAACAGGCTTATCTTTGCTGTTTCAGCACTTCTGGTTTTCTCAGCTGTAAACTGGGAGTGCAGAGGGGTGAAAAAATGATAAAACATCTGTAACTAACGTTTTTGAAATATCAAAAGGGTCAACTCAAAGTTTGGACAAAAAATTTGGGTTAGTTTTTATCTTTTCTGTACCAGTTCATGTACCCCAGATAAGAGTCTGGCTGTTATTTTACTTTACCGCTGAGTGCCATATTGAATGTGCCTAAAACTGAGGCACAAAAGTCCTGTACTGTGTCACATTTTACCAAATTTCTCGGCAGGAAAATGAGACTGAAATAAAGAGGGAAGACAAGGGGAATTCAAAGGAAAGTTTGGTTTGATGGTTGAATATCCCTCTTTGGTCAAGTGACAAAGAGTCCTGTGGCACCTTAAAGACTAACTAAAGTTTTAGAGCATAAGCTATCGTGGGCTAATACCCACTTCGTCAGATGCAGCTTATGCTCTAAAACTTTAGTTAGTCTTTAAGGTGCCACAGGACTCTTTGTCACTTCTGCAATTCCAGACTAACACGGCTACCCCTCTGATTCTCCCTTTGGTCAGTGACAGACATAGTACGTATTGTGGTTTCTTTTATGCTTTGGATGATAGTATCATGACATTTTGAGCAATGTTTTAAGCATCTCTCCTCACAATCCAGGGTACTGATAGAAAGTAATGTGGCACTATTTCTGCAGTGTTGGAAGAATGGTAGGCCAACATTGTCATAATCAGAAAGCCAGATATGTCAAATAGGAGTGAAAACTTCTGCAGATGTGTTAATTAATCTCACCATAAACCAGGTGAGGTGAGCAACACAATACAAGGTGCAAGCATATACTGCACACTACATTAGATATTAACTTAGCAGGAAAAACTCCAAACAAAGAAACGATTTATCACAATGGAAAAGTTAAAATGCTTTGTGCAGCTTCAAAACTTTATTCACACTAAAATTAAATGCCTTGCATAGTGACAGGTTTCAAAGTGGTAGCCGTGTTAGTCTGTATCAGCAAAAAGAACAAGGAGTACTTGTGGCACTTTAGAGACTAACGAATTTATTTGGGCATAAGCTTTCGTGGGCTAAAACCCACTTCATCAGTGAAATAGAAAATACAGTAGGAACCTCCCTGGACACTCAATTACAGGCCTAAAAGTAGCAGTTCTTCGACAAAAAAAACTTCAAAACCAGACTCCAATGAGAAACTGCAGAACTGGAATTAATTTGCAAACTGGAAACCATCAAATTAGGCCTGAATAAAGACTGGGAGTGGATGGGTCATTACACAAACTAAAAACTATTTCCCCATGCTAACTTTTCCCCCTAGTGTTACTCACACCTTCTTGTCAACTGTTTGAAATGGGCCATCCTGATTACCACTACAAAAGTGGTTTTTCCTCCTGTTATCAATAGCCCACTTTAATTGATTTGTCTCATTAAAGTTGGTAAGGAAACCCACATCTTTTCATGTTCTCTGTATATTTCTATCTTCCTACTGTATTTTCCATGCCATGCATCTGATGAAGTGGGTTTTAGCCCACGAAAGCTTATGCCCAGATAAATTTGTTAGTCTCTAAGGTACCACAAGAACTCATTTTTTTTGCTAAAATTAAAATGACTCATAACCACCAATCCGTCAGGCACACATTTCCCTGCCAATTCCTGCTCCTATCCTCTGAATTGTTTTGTAGCATTTCAGGCTCCTGCTTCATGAGCCTTTGTAAGTAAAGTTGAATTTAAGCCTTGTGTACGTAAGACAGTAGCACCAGTTTAGCTTAAGTGGTGATTTTAGACAGATGCAGTTAAACTTGTTTAAAAAGCTGGGTTGACACTCTTATTTTGATTTAAACCATACTTATTTCCATTTAGCTTGTTGACTTAAAATCAATTGAAGGTAAACCAAAATGAGCCACTCTTAAACCTAAATAAGAGGGTCTACACAGGGGTTTGCACCAGTTTAAATAAGTCTGTTCAAAAACCAATTGAAGTTGATAGGTGCAATTTTCTCATGTAGATAAGGCCTTCATTTTAGACCACGCTCCCTCGTAAATCTTAAAATGAGGATGGGATTTCACAACCAGCAGCACCTGCCTTGGTACCTTTACATAAAAGATAAACTATCAAAAAGGAAAGGAGTCAAAAGTATATTACTTCCTCTTTCCCTTGCACATCTTTGTAAAGAGGCTGGCATTTGACAACCAGTGATCCTTTTTTTTAAAGCACACATCAGTAAGCATTAGATTCAGGAGTCATCCAAGCTATAATCCTCCATCTGGGGTCTGTACTGCAGACACTCCAAGGCCATGATTTAGCCCCAAGCTCTCTTGCTCTTAGAGTCTTCCCTCAGAAGCCTGACCTGCCAATTCTTGCTTTTCTGTCCTTTTTTCTTTCTGCTTCTCAGAACTGAATGCACAGTACAGTACAGACCTGTTTATGCGCGGATGTCAGGAGTCAAGCCATCATACCGCCCGTTAACAGACTGCGGGTTAAGAGGGCCATGCTGAAATATCTTAAGATAGCTATATATACAGTACATGTATAATTATCTAGGATTACATACATATTCACAGCATCCTAAATACTGTACGATTTTAACTTGGCGGGAAACGTGTTCGTGACTGATTCATCAGCTGATCAGCTTTCTCTGGAAATCAATACCTGTGCTATGGCATGACACTTTTTAAAATGACTTATAAACCCCTTGCTGGCTTGGAATGATTCATCCCCCATTAAATTTCCAAATTTTGTCACTTGGACTTGAAGAATTGGCCCACTTAGCAGCATTCCTTTCGCGAAAGAAAGGTTTCCCATTAGAATCAAATCAATGAGAATCAAACAAACAATTCTGAAGTGTATTAGCACAGACTATATATTACATCTCTCTAGCGTGACAATGACTAAGCATGCGTGCTAAGTCTTTACCAATATCGGTGATCAAAAGGAAGAGGAAACGCCAGTAAACCTACAGCACTCCGCTCCGCACTTCCTGTTGATTTCTGTGTCAGTGAGTTAGTGAGCAAATTTGTAGTGTTACATAGCAAGTTCCTGTACCACGTGTTAATGAGTCTTGCGTGTTAAATAGGTAACACTGGGAGACATGGCACTACCACACGTTAAGCGGATTTGCACTTAAAAGGTCACGCGTAATGGGTCTGTACTGTAGTATTCTAAGAGTGGTCTCATTAGAGATACTTAAAAAGGGATTTTTACCTTCCTATTTTGGAACTTGATTCCTTTGTGTGAGCACCCCAAAATATATTGGCCCAGATAGTCACAGGCTGATCCCTACATATGGAGAGATTTCCACATGAAGATATGTTCTCTGCGTGTCAGGGAAATCTCCTCTGAATAACCATCCCTAGGAACCTATGCAGATCTTTGCATATGGTCAGGATCTACACAGGGAAAGGGTTGGAGACTATGGAGAACAGGTAACATTTATTATAACTAGTTGTTATATGTATTGTAATGATGCCCAGAGACCTCAGTGAGAGTCAGGACCCAACTGTGCTAGAGCAGCGGTTCTCAAACTTTTCAGAACCGCGATCCTTTTTTGCGTTCCTGGGTGCTGCGGCGGACCCTTGTATGTCCACTGAAAAGCTGATTACTTCATCATTTGGTGGCTTTTCGGCAGACATGCCAAGTGCTCCCAAAATAGCTCGGCATGTCCGCCGAAAAGCCGCCGAATGCGGAAGTGATCAATTCGGCGGCTTTTCAGCAGCGGCAGGAGCTCGCGACCCCCAGTTTGAGAACCGCTATGCTAGAGGCACAACATACAGGAAGGCATAGTTCCTGCTCTAAAGAGATTACTGTGCAATCTAATTTAAGAAAAGTTGGATCCAATGAGTGTGACCAATAATGGGAGGGCCAGAGGAGAGAAGCGAAGGTTAACAGGCATAAACTAAGGCTGGTACATGTGTTTGCTGTGTCCTCAACTTGAAGGGTCAAAATCATTTGAGCAGTGGTGGTGGTTTTAAAATAAATAAATAATATCAGCTGTCCACAACTACTGCTCAAGTCATCATTAGCGGTTTGATTTCCTGTAGGCTTCATGGCTGTATTACCTATTTTACAGCTCAGGGCTGCATAATAGTTTTTCTGGAGCTTGCTTCTCATCATCAAAAGCCACTATTAAGGGTGTCCCGAGAGCTGCAGCAGGCAGGAAAAGCCCTGGTAATGTGGCTCCTTTGGGAGCCCTGCTAAGGAACCCCAGGGGCCCCAGAGCTAGTGCAAAGGTACAAGTTCTCCATCAAGATAGAATCCACAGGAAGTAATTGCTTCCTGCAAATCTCATTCAATCTGCTAGGTTTAGGGGGCAGAACAACTGCTTATCCTGGAGATGGGTTGTGGGTAGCATTGCTTCCCTTGTGGAATGGAAGTAAATCCACCAGGGGAGCCTCATGGATTTTTCTTCTCAGGCCCTCTCCCATGGGTATTTCCACTAGTGGTACAGATGGTGATACAAGCCTTTTTACACATATAGCAAACTCATCTATTTTGCTGTTGATGACTATTCCTCATAGGTCTCTGAGCATTCCTGCTTGTGTCCTCTCCCATTGACTAGCTAGGTTTTAGATTCGTTTTCCCCAAAAATATTAGTTGGCATTTTTCCAGGTTGAATTTCAAGTGCCCATGAAGCGTTAAATCTTCTAGCAATTGAATCCTTTCCTTAATCTTGAATCTGTTTTTATTATTTCCCTGGTGACCGAACAGCAGAGAGTGTACATACATCTCCTCTGTGTGCCACAGTTGGAAAGACTGGAGTAAAAGAAGAACTGAATAAAACAGCTTGGTTGTGTGCTAAGGGCAGGCATTGAGATAGTGTGAAGCTAAAGTGCTCTGCTGGAGCACAGGCCAGGTAAATGCTTTGTTTATTTACATATTTGGGTCAGTTGTGCTTTTCTTTGTGCACAGTTGGGATTTCTTTTCTGAACTGAGAAGCAGCACTATGGAGAAGAAGAGAAAACTCTTCAGTGCAGAGCCTCCTGTCCCAGCATGGGCTGCAAGTGAAGAATTTTGAGAACAAGGTGGTAGAATTTTTCTGTAGAAGTAGCTTTACAGAATGTTAGAATTGTGGCCATTTTAAGATCTGATTTGGCTTTATGTGACTATCATATGAATACACCACATTGCTATATCAGAAGCTGCTTTGGAGCCGTTGGTCTGTCTTTGTTAGCACATAGGTTGGCTTAAGTGGTAACCTTTACTGAAAGTTATCTAAACTGCTAGGGATACCATTCACAAAGAAGCCATAAAACATCAAATAGGAGAGCCAAGACTGTTTTATCTGCACACTGGTAAATACAGTAGCTCATTAGGATGAGTCTTATAAATGTACATAGATAGAAACAAAGGAGTTTTTCTGTTTCTTCTTACACTTAAGGTAAAAAAAGGAGAAATTAAAGGAATGTTTCATTTAAAGAAGGTAGTTGTTTTAGTCTTACTCCATTACTGGAGACAAATAGAGCAATTTTGTGTGCCACTTTCTGAGGTCAACATTTACCTTGCATATTACATGATTACTCTAGGTAAAGTTTGTTGGTTGTAGGGTGACCAGACAGCAACTGTGAAAAATCGGCACAGGGGATGGGGTGTAATAGGAGCCTATAGAAGAAAAACACCCAAAAATCGGGACTGTCCCTATAAAATTGGGACATCTGGTCACCCTAGTTGGTTGGGGAAAGCAACTGGAAGAAATGGGGAAGATATCAGCCCCTGGACTGAGGAAGTGCAACCACTGCTTGTTGCTTTGGTTCACAATTTGGAGTTCATGTTAGATCCTGAGCAGTATTTGGATGTGCAGACAGTATCAGTGACTAATACTGCTGGTTTCTATCCCCTTTTATCAACAAGGGTGCAGTCTTTTCTTTCAGATACAGATCTTGTTGGAGTTATCCAGGCCTTTGTCATTGTGATATTAGATTAATGTAATGTGTGCTACATTTTAAAATCACTTGGAAATGTAAATTAATATAGAATGTGGCTTCACGCTAAGCGGTTCTTCAAGTGAGCAGCACTTTACACATACTATATCCTATTGATTCTATTTTGGTTACTGTACTATGCCCATCACTATGCTGCTTACCATAATGTGTGCTGACTTCTGATTAGTTTCCAAGTGGAATTTAAGGTGTCAGTTTTCACTAGAGAGTCCTGAATGGCTTGGGACTTGCTCCTGGGAGAGATCAATATCTACTTGAGATACCACAGCAACTGCAATCAGCAGAGGAGCTCAAACAAACAGCTCCCTACTTTCAAAGACAAGATAATGCTGGCAGAGAATTCTTGTGTGGATTCCTCATCTCTGGAATTCACTACTCCATTTGACCTGCCATATTCTGAATTTGTTGATTTCTAGGGTATGCCACAAAGCTGGTCTGTTTGGTTTTTGGGGAAGGGCTAAGTTGAGGAATGTTTTGGTTCAGTATGGGTTGTGATTTGTAATTTGTAGAGTGATCCTGTGGGGAGAGTTTGATATGGTGAAAATGTCCTTGTGTTTACGATTTTCATCCCAGGCTCTTTTCTCTTCTATAGTTAAGGGCCTTTTGGAGCCAGATTTTCAAAGGCTGTTAGGTACCTAAAGATGTAGATAAATGTCTACTGGCATTTTCAAAAGTGCCTAAGCCAATGGTAGGCAACATGCGATTCATCAGGGTAATCCACTGGCAGGCCATGAGACACTGTTTACATTAACCATCTGCAAGCACGGCCGGCTATAGCTCTCACTGGTCTAAGCAGAGTAGCCCCCTAGCTCCCATTGAAATCAGGCACCTAACCTGCTCAAACACTTTTGAAAATTCAGCAACGTGTCTAGCTATATCTTTAGTTGCCTAAATATCTTTGAAAATCTGGCCCTTTGTCATTACATGGACTAATATTCTTTTTAATTCACCCTTGTTAATTAAATTAAAGAGAGTTGTACAGTAGAACCTAAGAGTTACAAACACCTCGGGAATGGAGGTTGTTCATAACTCTGAAATGTTCATAATTCTGAACAAAACGTTATGGTTGTTTTTTCAACAAATTACAACTGAACATTGACTTAATACAGCTTTGAAATGTTACTGTGCAGAAGAAAAATGCTGCTTTTAGCTATCTGAATGTAAATTACACAAGCACAGAAACAGTTTCCTTATCTTGTCAAATCTTTTCTTTTAAACTTTCCCTTTATTTTTTAGTAGTTTACATTTAACACAGTACTGCACAATATTTGCCTCCCCCCCCTTTTTTGTCTCTGCTGTCTGGTTGTGTACTTCTGGTTCTAAATAGGGTGTGTGGTTGACTGGTCAGTTCTTAACACTGACGTTCATAATTCTGAGGTTCTACTGTAAGTGCTTTACAAAAAGGGCCAATATGTTATTTGGAGTATATTGAGCAGTCTATTCTGCACAATTTAAAATTGCATTACCTAATAACTTTATATTTCAGACTGCTTAAAAATTGTCAGTGGAAGGATTCCAGAAACCCAGAGGATCATAAATATTAAAGATGAAAAGACTTATTATATCAAGGATTCTGAAACACTTTCATAATGTGGATCATATTTTAACATAAAGTATTTGTTGCATTGACCACCTCCTCTCCTGTTCACAACTGTGCAATATCAATATGACAGCTACAGTCACTGCTTACATAAGAACATGAGAAAGTAACGGTAGGAAAGTATTTAATGCATATTTTTAGCTGTCTTATAATGCAGCATAGCAGCTGGAAACAATTGCCTTCATGTGACCAATCAGCTGTCCAGGGACCATCAGTGGTCCACAGACCATAGTTTGAAAATTTTAGATTAGCTCATCCAGTCCGTTTCCTTATAAGATTGTTCCCTATCGTAAACTTTCTAGTGTTTTGTTCAGTAAAATTTTAAAAGTCCCCAGAGATGTGGAAGGCTACTGCCTGCCTATTGGATCTCACTTTCAGCAAGATTTTCCTGACAGCCTAAATCAGTGGTTCTCAGCCTATTTACCATTGTGGGCCCCATATGCAGCTTTCTGTGTGTTATGTGGGTCATGTCCACACAATATATATACTACTTGTATGGCGCTGAGGATGTCACATGGGCCACACAGGTGCTGACTGGGCCACAAGTAGCCCACAAGCTGCAGGCCGAGAGCCACTGGTGTAAATGCACTAAAAGATTAATACAATGTGCCTTTTTCCCAATTTAAGACCAACCATTCAAGCCCAAAAAAAGGAATTAGATTCAGTCATTACTCACAATAGTGAACTGTGCTTAGCTATTATAGAGTTCCATGATATGACACAGTGAGGTTGCAAAGTCACCCTGCAAATTCTCCACTGCCTAGCCCATCATATTCAGTGGAAACATGATGTTACTGCTGCATTTATATACTTTCCACACACGTGGAGGATAAGGTTAGGCCAGTAAGTAGGTTGGCAAGACTTATATTAAGTATTTTGTTGGAAGCTTAACTTACCATTGTTTACTGATTTGAAATTAAAATATTATTGATTACATTTATTGAAAAGATACTAGCCTTTGATGTTCCTACATGACTATGCTTGTGAAATTATTTTAATGTGAAGAATGCCTGTTTTTTTCCCCCACTAAGGGAAAACAGACTTCTGTTAGAGATTTTTTACATATTGATTGAAATCCTGGAGCTATGCATATTTGCATTGGGAAAGTGGCCTGATTATTACTTATGATTTTATGTCCAGCACATCTATAAGTATATTGAGTACCTTTATCTAGGAATTTTGTTTGCTCTAAGTATAAGGCCACTCTCTTCTGAATTATGTTTTTGTAAGATGAAAATGTCATTCATATTTTCTGGAAGATTACAGTAAATTATTATAAGTCACCAGGACCAGATGGCAATCTAAAAATTTTAACATCTGAACTAGCAAAAATAAGATATGTATCATTAAAACAGCTGCTATTCCACTATTTGTATAGTGCTTTGATGATAGAAAGTGCTACATAAGTCTTGAGAAGTGTTAACATTATTACCAGAGGACTGGACAGTAGCCATCTTTTGAAAAGTTGCTAAGGATGATCTCGAGAATTAGGAACCTTACTTTATTATCTGAGAAAGTAGCACTGCTGCTCAGGGCATTAGCAAGTTGTGACAGTTTGTGCATGAATCTGCATTATTTAATCATAAATATTGTTAACAGGTCGTAAAAGAAGATACTGACATTTTGCTGCTTTTTCTTCTTAAGCTTGCTCACCCTGCAACTCGATGCTAACCCTGGGCTCAAATTAAGGATCATACAAAAAGGGCTGGACTATCACAAATTAGAGGCTTCCAACAGTTACATTTCAATAGATTTTATTGGCACACTATCTAGCATGCTTAATACATGCACAGTGTGAAAACAAGCTCCTGGAAGACTATGAGTCAATAGTAGTCTTAAGAGAAGAAAGGTTTAAAGATGAAATTAGAACAGAGAAAGTAGTATAGAGTGAGGAAATAGAGGGTTCCTAGATAGACAAAGGAGAGCTAGTGAAAGAACTGGAGAGTCAAATGGCAAAGTGAAAAGCGTTGCTGGAGCAGAGCAAGTGCATGGGGCAGCTGTTGGATGTGAAGTGAGGAAGGTAAAATGGAAGATTAAAAACCAGAGGAAAAGTTTTTGAATTGAATCCAGGAATAATAAATACAGGACACCAGTGAAGGTATTGCAGGATAGGGTTAATTTGGCCCTGCCTCATACAGCCAGCAAGTAACTTGATCAGTGTACTGGATCCTTGAAGTTAGGCAGTAGGCCATAAAAGAGGGAACTCAGTAGTGAAGATGGAATATGATGGGCACCAGCCCCGAAATCAGTCAGGGAGCAGGGATTAAGGACAGCGCCTGCCAGCCTCTCCCAACTAGACTCAGGAAGCAGCCACTCCCTGGGCATGAGGTTCAGTATCTCCCATCTCATATGGTTATGTGGCTAAAACTCTGTAGGGCAGCTTATAATGGTCCTTGACTCCTGTCAGGATTGCCTCCCCACTCTGAACTCTAGGGTACAGATGTGGGGACCCGCATGAAAAAAGAAATAACCCCCCCAAGCTTATTTTACCAGCTTGGGTTAAAATGTTTTTCCCCAGAACACAACTTCTTCTGTATCTGGACCTGGTACACTGCCACCACCAAACTAGGTCTAGGGTAGTTTGGGACCCTTCTTTCCCTTTCCACTAACCCCCCAAACTTCTTCCTTCCCTGGGAAGCTTGAGAGAGAAAAAACAAACCTCGCCTGCTCCTGTGAGACGTGCCCGATCCAAAACCAGGATCTTACACAAGCAGTCATCTTCTTAAAAGAAAGATTTTAATAAAAGAAAAAAGAAAGGAATAAATCCCTTTAACCATCAATAGAACAGCATCTACCGTAATCAACAAAAGGATTCAGAAACCAAACCTCTCCCCCGAGGCAACTTTCTCCCACTGTTGATATCTCTGCTGAATCTTACAATCTCAAGAAGCACCCAGCCAACACTCACCACTGAGAGCCCTCCAACTTACTGACTACAGTACTTGATAGAATCTTATAGTTACAGTGAAAGACATAGCTGTGTTCATCCCATAGCCGAGGTGAACAGAGAGAGACCCCGAGAGAAACTGAAACTTAAAATCCTTTGTCTCCTGAGGAATTTCTCATTGGTCAGTTGTCCACCTCTCAGGTTACCTTTAGCTTAACCCCTTACAGGTAAACACTAATTCTAGGCTACTTCACACTTACAACAACTCCACTCCAAGACTCCATTTATTGCCAGTGCCAAGAACCAACCAGGGATCTGGCCTTCATAGTCTTAGCCTACTGATGTCACGTAGAAAGCATCAGCCTAGCATAGGGGAGGGCAAACTTTTTGGCCTGAGGGCCACATTAGGTTTCCAAAATTGTATGGAGGGCCAATGAGGGGAGTCTGAGCCTGGCTGACATAGTACAAACTTTTCAGCCATATCAAAGGAAATGGAAGTGGTGCCTGTTCTCTTGTAATAAAGGAGGTTGGAATGGAGAGCCTAAAGCCAGGAATAAAATAAAAAAAAAATCTTCCCAAACTGGAGTGGCCGTGAGAAAGTCAGATTTGGTAACCTCATCTGCACTGTTTCAGGATGAGTAAACTATGGAAGTTTGTTTCGAAACAATAAAATAAACTAGTTTACAGTGTTGTAGTGATGAAAGTGAGTGTCTCATGCCCAGTGGATTAAGATGTTTATAAAGCCCTTTTGTTCACTGTCATGGTACTGTATTAAGCACAGGACTTTGAAAAGTGCTCTGCTCCCTTTGCCAAGCCATTTTCAAGTATTTTGTAAGTATCCTGCCAGAGGTGAGTTTTAAGGCAAGATCTGAAAGATGACTATTTGTGGCTTTGCAGACTTTTACAGGGAGAGGGTGTTCTTCCTACACATAGTGGGTAGCATGAGACTAAACACAGATGTGTTTGAGGGTAACGTGGAAATGATAATCTGTAAAGGCTGTCATCTTTAATAACTTAATATCATGAAGGGCCTACATAACAGAGATAAGATTGTGTTGGATGAGAAAAAGTGGGACAAGTGGTTGGATGAAAAAGGGGACAGGGAATGACATGACTGGAGTGATCAAGACGGGAAGATGGCTTTTCCAATAGCTTTTTGGGAATTTAAGGAGGACAAGATGCCATTCTGATTTGGTGGTGCTGATACACGCACTTCGTACAGGTGTTAATGGCTGCCTGAGGGTCAAGGCTGTGGAGAATCAGGCCTGTTATCTTTTGGAATTCCTACTTTTCCCCAAAATGAAGCAAGCTGCTAGAACAGCACAGTTTAAATGGAGTCCCTTCTCTTCAGTTGAAAGATTTTCTCTTAGGATGTAATTAAACATCAAAACAGAAACGTGCAGTCTGTTAGTATTTGCATACCATGTGAGTAATAGGCCAGTGAGTTAAAAACCCAGCCCAGCCACACAAGATTGCTTCCTTACTCACAATAGTCACTGACTTCCTTTCCCTTCTAAATTCTCCAGAGCAGTAATCTTTCATGGAAAGGGCAGGTACCTTCCCCAATGGGCAGAGTTACCATTCGTCCGGATTCTCCCGCACATGTCTGGTTTTTTTGGTTAAAAATAGCGTCCGGGAGGAATACCTCATCAGCAGACTGAACTCCAATACTCAGTCTCTGCATTTTATGAACAAGGACCAAGGGATTCCACTATCCTTGCACTAAATGGGACTTACCTCTAATAATGGACGTCCTCTATCTATGAACAGGGACGTAGTGGAGGGATGAGGTTTCTCTGTCATCACAAACACCACCCCAGGAGCAGGGGGATTCCCTTGTTGTCTGCCTAGACAAGGTATAGCCTTCCCATCCCTCCTTGTAGCTTTAAGGAATGGCTTGGTAGAGCTCTCTTACTATGGTCCTGAGGATATTGGCCCTGGGAATGTGTTCACAATGTGTGGAAGGGATAGATGGGGTGGAATGGAGGTGGATGTGGAATGGTGCAGTAGTAGGCTATTATCCTTGCTAGCCACCAGGCACTAAACGTGAATGAGTCCCACACTTTTCTAGTGGGTTCCACAGCTGTTTCCTGACAGCAGAAGGAAACAGGGACTCACTCCTCCTGGGTTCATTTCCAGATTCAGAAGTGGAATGTATAGCCTTATGTCCCATTCCCCCAGACTTTCTCTGTCTCCTCTTCTCCTATCTGCCCCTTGGCTATGAAGAAGCATTTACTGAATTCACTAGGATAGATAATTACTTTCTCTCAAGTACTTAAAATAGTTCCTTCAGTTGCAGTCCCATGGCTCTTGTGGCAGTGTTATCACAGATCTGAGAGTTGTGAAAGACTTGTAATTGGAATTAATTAGAAAATTGATCAGAAAGTCATTGTGGAATTTTGGCATTTAGTACCCTTGCTAAATCCAGCATAATTCTAAAACTCATTCCCAGGCAACAAGTGTGTGAAATCGGCTTCTTTACAGAAGCCACCACTATAATCTACTTTAATCATTACATAACGGGGATAGGGGGAGGGAGTTTTCTTCATCTTGATGAAAGAATCAGAGTCTCTTAAAACTTGGCAAATCAGTAGTTTCTTGGGTGTTCTCTAAAAGTGTGTCTTTCAACTGACTTTGTTCTTATCTGTGCAGCACAGACTTTGGATGAGCTACCGTGTCCATTTCAGGAATGTTTATCACAGTAATCTTCAGAATCTCGCAGGATAGCACAAGCTGCCTGTCAATGTTCCTTCACAGCTGCGAGATGAGCACTAGTGATATTAAACTCAGCTTGAATGGAGGAACTAGGTATGTGCAAGAGATTTTCTACAGTCACTCACTCTGCTGAAAAGTTAGCCAAGTCAATGGTGCAAGGCCCTCTTGTCAAAATTAGGTGTCCAAATGCAGGGCATAAGTTCTTAACCTAGGCAGCAGAGTTTGGAATTAGATTTTAGATGTTTGGTGCTGGAAGCCTGGCCAGGGGAAGAGAGCAGAGAAGAAGGGGAAACACAGTGTGCTCAGGGGAGGAGATGGAGCCAGGGCGGGGAAGGAGCTGACATGGGGGCGGGGAAAGGTTGGGGTGAGGCCGGGGACAAGCACCCATGGGTGCTGGGGAAAGTTGGCACCTATGCTTCTTTCTCTTCAGATTCCACTTCTCCCTGGACCACGCCAGCATTGGCTTTTCTGAGGTAAGTTAATAGTTTCAATGTCCAGGAAACAAGAACAAGAATTTCAGGGACAGGATCAATCCAGAATACAGGAAGCTGAAACTTCCCACATTAATTTTTAGGTCATTAGACATTACCCCTGGATGGCTCTTTTCTCTCTCCTTTTGGGGATTCTCTCTGCCAATACCTTTTTTGCTTTAAAACTGCGTATTCTTTATTATGCCTCTTTTTTTCAATAATCATTCCAAGAAAAAAAGATGTTTTCCTGTCTAATCTTTCCTCACAGATCACAAAATGTTATAAAATCATTACTAGGTAACATAACACTAGAATTCAAAATAGAGGAGAAAATGAAGCACCAATTACAAGTTAGACTCTTAACTGTAGGATAAGAGACAGGCAGTACTGGCGCTCAGCACAGCTGGCTAATCATTAAGCTATGGGGAGGGAGTAAAGGATGCTACTCTCAAAAGCCTTGAAGCAGCGTGCAGTAGCGGACTTGCCACCTTTAAAGACTATTGATTGGTTCTAGGTAGCTGAATGTAGGGAAATTAAAATCTTTCAGGCGCCACAGTGAAGGAACAGGCAAAATATTCTAAGTAAATAATGTTAAATTCAACTATTCTAACTGTGTGAAAATAGATCATTATCCCAGGGCTTTATATCTTGCCTCAAAATCTTCACTTGCCATTTTCTCTGCCCACATATGGTCTGATCAGCTGAACAAGACTTGCATTCTAAAACTCCACCCAAGGCCTGAGCGTGGAGGAGTTTCATGAATATCAGGAAGCCGTCACTAAATTAATTTTCTCCCCCACTACAGGTCTTGCTTCTGGAGAATTTTCTGTCTCATGTTTTACAGAATGAAGCAATCCCAGCAGCCAGTGGTAAGGGTAGGGGCCAGTTCCTGTAATGGCCTTTATCTCTAGCTAAATGCTCCAGGGACTGCATGGCTGCAGGGATTGGTATGTGATACGGGGCTTCACATTTCTAGATCACCATTTTATATTACCTCTCTTCTGTGCCCTCACTACTCCCACTGCTGACACCTACACAGTGTGGAGGAGGAGGAGGAGGAACACCCCAAAGGGAATGCAGAAGAGCGGGGGCACGACTAATTGAGAGCGGTATGCAGGAGCTGAGGGTCGGTGTTGAGAAGGGACGGGAAGGAGGTCTGACTGGTGGAATTGAAGGGGTAAATAGGAACAGATATGGCAGATAAGATCAGAGACAGAAGTGTATAGGAGCTAGGATTGGGTGGGTGGATCAGGAGAAGATAGGAAGGGAGGAGGAGGGTATGGATAGATGAGAGGGAGAATAGGGTAGGAGCAAGAAGGTGAAGGGGCAGGAGAGGAGCAGAGGGGGTCTGGGACAGGAGCTGGGGTAGGACACTGAGGAGCAGTAAGGGAGAGAGGAAGGTTTGATAGGTGGTCAGAGGTGGAAGAGTCTAACCACTAGACTTGCTTCCCTTCAGGGCATGGAATTCTACCCAGAAGTCCTGATCTCCAGCTTTCCTCGATTGTCAGCAGATAGCTGTGCAACCACTGGCAAATTGTAGCTCATCCCTCTTTAGTGCTTGGTCCAGAGAGCATAACAATCTAAATCCTTCCATTTACTCTAATAGCTCAAGTGGTAGAGGTCTGTGCTGTGGACTTAAAGCTTTGAACCCTGCTGATGACCCACATTAGAACCTATTGTGGTTCAATATGATAGAATTTCTCTTTCAAATTGTTTTTTTAAAATAATTAGATAATTACATCCAGGATAATTACTTTAAAAGGACATTAAGGTTACAAACTCAAGCACTCTGTGAGGGGGCACGGCCCCTCAGGCCGGGGTAGCATGGCCTATAGGACAAAGTCAGTAAGTGCCCCTGTGTAGCATGGCAGTATGGCCCAATGGCTAGAGTCAGTAAGGGGGGGGTGTCGCCCACCTGGAGGGTGTGGTGGCCTAGGTAGTGGGGCTCAGGGCCCACCCACCTCCACCAGGCCCCGACCCAGGGCCCTAACAGTGGCTCAGTGCCTTCCACTAACTCAGTGGGCTGGTCCTACCGAAACACGCTGAGTCTCCCGGGGTGGGAGATACCACTCCCCCCACCCTCCCTGGGTCACTTCCTACTGACTCCTCCATCGATGAGGTCTCCCAGACATCTCCGGATCCTCCGTGAGCAGACGGGTCCACTGTCCCCTCTGGCCGTTCCCCATCTGAGGATTCAGGAAGGTGGATGCCGACCTCTGGTTCAAGCTCCAGCTCCGGCTCCGGCTCCGGCTGGTCCTCCACAGGAGCTCTCCAGGCACGTTCTTCTCCTCCGGCTGCCAGCCCAGGATGAGCTGGGCTCCCTCCCTTTATACAGCCTGAGCACTTGGAGCATGCCCAATACTGCAGGGGCGGCACTTCCGCTGCCACTGCTTCTGGCCCGCACCTGCCTGTGCTAGTGTGAGGCTGGTCCACCCCGTCACACACCTAAAAATTAGGAAATGCTAGAATTAAAGTGTCTGTGCAACCTTCATTCAGCCCCCTTCTGCACATGCACTGTGACACAGTCTTTAATGACGTGATCATATACTGGCTTTTCAACGGCTTTTTTCTACCTTCCAGTTGTGGCAATTGAATGAGTAATGCTTGTACAGCGCCTTGAGTTCCTCAGATAAAAGATGCAATAGAAGTGTAAGTATTTATTATTATGTACATATGTATTTATATTTGTCATTTTTTAAGCTAAACTGAAGAAGGGATTTCCTCTGCCTAACCTGGCCCAAATTACCATCCTCAGACCTGTTCTTAAAATTAACCAGATGAGAATCTATCTCGTTTATTAAACAGCTAGTCTTCTTTCAAGGCTGGATAATCTGCTTCTACTGGAAAATTTGTTGGCAGGATACTGGATCTTTAATTTATTCAACAGTAAAGAGCGCTTGGATATAAGATGAGAAATTTCATACCAACGGAACTTCACTTTAGGAACAAATTTATTTTTCTTTGAGGAAAAGAAATACAACTGAGCAAATTTGCTGTCACCAAGTGGCCAAATGTACTTAGTGGACCAAATTCAAATTGCGGGGAAAGTGAGTGCAACCCCAAGGAGGTCAATGGAGAAGCACACTCATACACCAGATATAAATTTGACCCATCAAGTTAAATTCTAGGTTTGTTAAACTCATGCAAAACCAGAAAGCTAGTGCAGTTGCATGTATGTAACTGAGAGCAGCATTTGGCTTTCTGCACATAAATAACAGACTCATGAATAACCAATGACCCGTGTTCTGGTGGAATAACTTTCTAAATGCGTAGGTGTGCTGATTTGCTGATATAAAAACGTTATGAGGCCACTCATAAGGTTTTGTGTTAGAGTGCAAGTTTGAAGTTGGGGTACTTACCACTTGTTGGTATCTGTTGATGGAAATAAGTCTTGTAGAGTGTTGAAATAGGTTATCAATAGCACTATAGACAATATGGGTGTGTGGAAAGGCGTGCACAAGTCTTTCCCCTTCACTTATTTCTATTTTTTAAAAAAAGTTTTGGGTCAATGGAGTGTGTCCTGCCACTTCTTTAACTGCCACTAAATGTAGTTTTTGCTTGCTATATAGTAGTAGTAGTCATAATAAAGATGACACAGGGCCTCTTCTGAAGATTAATGATCTGCTGGGGATATTTGGCCCAGCTGGCCATTAACCTACCCAAAATACCTTCGGTTTCAACAGCTATAATTTTTCATTTTCACGCTGCAATAACATAGGGTCAGATTATGCTGTCGCCCCTTATTGAGGTCTCATTTTGACATCCTTGAGATTATTTGCAAGATATGTAACAGCTGCAGAATCTAGCTCTTCATTTTTATGTAAAGGGCTGCATAAGAAAATTAACAATTAAGTAGAAATAATTAAGAGAAAATTAAATAGTCAGTCAGATTGCTTCAGTCATCTCTCTTTGTTACAGGTGTATTATGCTTTCCAGACAGTGTGGCCCACAGCAGGGAGCACAGAACGACTCACAAGGAGGGAGCACAAAGGCATCTTTTTAAAGCTACCTTTAATCCCTAAATGCCAGTCCCTTGAAATAAACTAGTGCTGCCCAAAGGCTGCTCTAACTAGTGTTAACTGCCAAGAGTTGTAAAGGGGGTTAGTAAAGCTGCTTGGGCACAGGGAAGCCTCCCCACTACCCATTTCCCCAGCTTGGACCTTCAGAACTGACAGGCAGTAGCGGGGATGGTGTAGGAACTCTTATGCAAGCTCTACCCCATTATATTGGAATGTTCCTGCCCTACCAAGCTAGACTAGCTTTAATTCCAGTGCACATGGGTCTGTGAATATACACATCTGCACCTTGGTTGTGTAGTTCTAGAGGTAGCTGAAATTAAGTCTCCATTACAGAGGATATTATATAGTACAAGCCCTTGGCCAGAATTGGAAACTCTCCTGCTCCCTCTGAGGGCTGAAATCTTCAAGGTTCTTTGTGATGAAAAGGGGTTCCTTGGCGTTTGATTAGAGGGCAGGACAGAATCCTCTCATGGTTCTTCTTAGTGGCGTTTCGGGACAGTGGAGTAGTCCTCATGTATTTTTGTACCATGCTCATTTTTGTTGCTTTTCTTTCTAGCAATGAGTTGCCCAGAAAACAATATTAGAGGTGCAGTCACCCCAAACAGTCTTTTCCTGCTGGCAGTGAAGGCTCGTGTTGTTGTATTGTCTTCTAGGAATGAGTAGGGAGCCCAGGCCCAGGCACACCCTCTTCCCCGTGCTCCAGTTGAGGGCCCAGTGGTGGACAGCTACACCCAACACCTGGGGTGGCCACTGCCACTCAACACCTTTCCACAGCTCCCATTGGCCAGGAACAGCAAACCACAGCCACTAGGAGCTGCGGACGGCCATGCAGATGTAAACACACTGTCTGGCAGCCCGCCAGCAGATTACCCTGAAGGGACGCAGGTTGCCCACCACTGCCCTAGGCAATGAGCTCCTGGGCAGTACTTTCCCTTCAGAGCAGTTGTCTACTCCTTTCCACTGCCTGCCTCTGAGCTGCTGCTCTGCTTCCTTTTTTAAAGCCCTGCCTGGGTGGGGCTGGCTGGGCTCAGAGTTTCTTCCTTAATCCCTTGCTCTCCATTCTGAGATTTGTATACTAGCACAGGGCCCCATCATCATCATCTGTGAGCACTTCCCAGATCGCAACAGTCATCTGAGTCCTATCATCCCTATTGTGTAGATAGGAAACTGAGGCACAGCGAGAATAAGGAAAGCCAAGGCCAAGCCAGGAATAGAATCATGAGCTCCCGCCTTTCACCTCATTACCAGAATCACAAACCCATCTCTCTCCTACCGTCTGGAGGAGTTGTGAACTTCCCATGTTTCTAATCTCTCTCTGGGTCACTTTGAATAATTTCTCTATGTTCACTGCGGTTTACAACTCTTCCCAATTTAGTATCAACTAAGAATTTCATTAATGCTTAACCCCTGTACTTTTTTAGGACCTGATCCAAAGATTATAGAAGCCAGTAGCTTTCCATTAAATTCAGTGGGCTTTAGATCAGGTCTCTAGGTAGTTAATTAAGAGATTAAATAAAATGTGATCTAAACCCAGTTCCTCTATAGACTCCTTCCAAACACAGTTGTCTTCTTCTCAACTGGAGAGACCATTTGTCATTGGCTAAGGGTATGTGGCCATTTACCACTACCCTTTGATACAGAGATTGAGCTAATTTTCTGAGTTTCTGACAGGGCTCCAGCCCAAACTGATTTGCATTTATCTCAAGAATAAGATTAAAGCCAGATAAGTGGAGAGACTGTTTTCCTTTGACCCCAAATAGGGCACAGGAAGAAAGAGCAAACAGAGAGTGGTCATAGAAACTGGTGGTTTCATCCCAGTGATTGAATGTTTATTTTACCTGAGAGAAAAAAGAGGCCTAAATCTTTCCAGGGTCATATCTGGACTCTTACAGGTCTATTACAGCCTAGGGTCCACCTTAATTCTTTCATAAATAATTCAAGCGTTCTTGAGAAGAGAAGTTTGCATAGGTGAGAAACATGGGCTCCTTCTCCTCACCAGTAGCAAATCAAGGATAGATGTGAGCACCCTGGTGAACAACTCTTCGTTTTTAGTTGTACTGGCAATTTCTCCTGAGTGGGCAAGGTAGACTACAGTGAGCTTGGGAACAAGGATGGGAGCAGCCTCCTGGGGTCTAGTCTTGAAAGCTAATTAAAGAATATGCAGAGTGTCTTTTAATGACACTTTCTAAATCAGTTAGATTGTCCAGGGCACTTACAGGAGCTTAATTACTGTATCACAGGGATGTTCCAAACAAAACATCAATTTTTACTCTGAGTAAAATGCCTTCCTTCCTGAATTATCTGAGCTCAAGCCCTAACATCAGCAGAACTACTTCCCTTCTTAGGATAGGGCAGCAATCAGTGAGCTGGATTAGTCAGGTGCTAATACAGACCTCAAGACCTGAGAAATTGAGTATTTCCTTTCCTTAAGTATTTCCTTGTTTTTAAAGATTTAAAAGTTTTAAAAACAACCCCACCTCCATGCACTCAACTATAAAGTGTTAGTTTATTGTGTGGTGGCAGTAGCACCCGAAGAGTGCAGTAGCACTCCATTGTGCTAGGTGCTGTACAAATACAGAGAGAAACAGTCCCAAAAAGCTTACCGTGTAAACTGCCAATCGTGCAAACATTAACACATTTAACTTGACTCATATGAGTACTCCTGCTGAAATTCATGAGACAAATCAAATGCTTAAAGTTCATGCAGAAGCGTTTGCAAAATCAGAGACAACTGTAATGCAAAATTAGGATAGAAACACCAGCATCAGTTTGGATGGTGGAGCAAAACAAGGGGATTGCTGGTGGGGATTATGGCCTGTCAGAGTTGGTTTTGCTTTAAGACAACTCTATAAAGTTAGGCTGACCCAGGTACATTGCTCAGGGGTGTGAAAAATCCACACCCTCTGAGTAAGGTAGTTAAGGTGACGTACCCCCAGTGCAGACAGCACTGGATCAACAGGAGAATTCTTCCATTGACCTAGCCACCACTTCTTGGGAGGTGGATTAACTACAGGAACAGGAGAACTCCTCCCATCACTGTAGTGAGCATTTAAATGGAAGTGCTATAGGGGTGCAGCTGTAGCTCTTTAAATGTAGACATAGCCTCAGTCAGGCTGTGAGGAAGGCAAGCAAAGGGGAAGGAATTCACTGCTGGAGAACTTGCTGTTTGTCATAACCCCTTGTTTTGTGATCTGTTTGACAATGTTCTTAACCACTCCGGCTGAATCACAGCCCAGTTCTGCTCCCACTGAAGTTGATGGGATGAATGTATGAAAATGTTCCATAGAATAAAATTCCCTTCTAAAAAAATCCCTTGATTTATCTCCCTTTGAACAATTTCACCTGCAGGAAGCTGTCTGCTGCCTGGGGCTAAAAGCAGGAATGGGATGTTTATCCTAAGAGGCTGGTCAAGCTGACTTTCTGTTTATAAAAAAAAAGAACAGCCCTTACAGTGTTGCAGCAAGGGAAAGAGCATGAGTGAGGTGCAGCAAACCTGGGCCATTCACAAAGGTATAAAAAGTATAGCAGTGGTGGGTAAATGGCAAAATATTTAGCTCCTGATCCTGTATTGAACTCCATATGAGTGGAGCTCACATTGAAGTCAATGGGTCTTTGTGCGGATGCCTCATTAAGGGAACAGGGCCTTAGTTTGTGTATCTGTCCCAAAGTACATCTGCAAAATTGGACAGGAAAGCTCATGGGAGCAAGTTTACCTCTGCTACATCAGCTTTTTCAGGTGAGATGCCGCCAGGATGAAAATGAAAAATAATCATTACAAATCCATAACAGATAATTTTCAAACCTCAGCAAGTTGTTTGAATTTTGGACCAAAGTTCAGTTTCAATTTTATTTTTTCTGAATCGGTTCATCCCTGTGCCTGGTTGTTACACCTCACTTTAGTCCAGCGTGGCAGCTTAAAAGTTCCTGACACTGAGAGGCTAGAGTCCTTTTTGGTGTCTACATTTTATTGTATTTTTCTGCAGAGGAAGGGGCGGCTGGGAAGAAAGAGGCAGGAAAGCGGGGAGTTGTTTGTTTTAGTTGAATGCCCCTCTCTGGCTAATCGCCCAGATGCTTATTTCAGTCCAGTTTATGCTTTGCTTGGCAGTATCATGTTATTGTGGGCAGTGTTTTTAAGCAGCCCAGGTAGTGGTGCTAAGGAATATAGTGCTGATTCTGCAGTACGGTACTGGAAGAGTGTTTGGTCAAACTAGAGCCAAACGGAGTGAAACTTGTGCAGCCATGTATATTAATCTCACCAAAAGCCAGGGGAGGAGATCAGCACAATACAAGGTGCAAGCATGCACGAAATACAACATTAGGTATAAATTAACAGATAAACCTCCAAACAAAGAAATAGTTTATCACAATGGAAAAGTTAAATTGCTTTGCACAGCTCCAAAGCTTTGTCCACGCTAAAATGACTCAGAGCCATCAATCCCTCAGGCACACCTTTCCCTGCCAGCCTCTGCTCCTGACCTCTGAGAGAGAGAGCAGAATTGTGTGTATAGAGCTTTATAGCCTCCCATTGAGCCTTTGTAAACAGGAGCAAACTTTAATCTCAGGCCATACTCCTTCATAAATATTAAGCTATGATTCCACTACCATCATTACACTTACATCAAAACCTCCACTCTCCCCAGCCAGAAGAAATAGATGTAAACAGAGGATTTCAAGTCCTTTAACATGGTGCTGAACCCAAATGTCACAAGAGGTAATCCTTTGAAACTGGTTCATCAGTAAGGAATAATTACTGTCTGTTGGCTACTCTCTTGAGCAGGTTTGAAGTGATAAAAGAAGATGTTGGTAGCTCAGATGCTCACAAAAGACGACCTGACTCACTGACTCTCATTTTTTCTATTGTAAAAATAAAATTCTAATCATCCCTCTTTTGATCAGCGTTAATGCAAAAGTGCAAGTAGTGAAATCCTGCCCCCTTAGAAGTTAATGGCAAACTCAGTTGGTTTCAGTGAGCTCAGGATTTCACTCAGAAAGTTGGAAACTTGGCATGGATATAGCTGTCCTTGCAGAATTTAATTTTGGTGTGCCAAAGGGCGAGCTTTACAAATAAAGAATTTACAAGCAACTGAAATGTAATTTCTGGGCATGGGCATTTGTTCGAGTGATTGCTCATGTCCATTCCACATTAGGTGTGTTTGCTCGCCACATGCACCGGTGCTGGAAGTTTTTCCCTCAGCAGTATTCATAGGGGACCAGCTCTGGCACCATCTGGAGTAGTGCCAGCATGGCACAGTATAAGGGATGCCGCCAGCTCCTCCCACCCTTAGTTCCTTTTTGCCACCAGTGACCATGCTGAAACATCTCCTGCTTTGGCTACCATTGTTTTGGTCTCCCTGGCCTCTATCATCACCTCCTTGGATCCGGGAGACTGGTATGCCCCCCTCCACCTACAGGATGGATACTTCCACATAGAGATCTTCCAAGGACACATACATTTTCTCCGATTCATGGTCGGACCTGGCCACTACCAATTTATGGTCCTCCCATTTGGCCTGGCGACAGCACCGAGGGTGTTTACCAAGCGTATGTCAATGGTGGCAGCTTACCTTAGGCGCCGGGGTATCCAGATCTATCCGTACTTCGATGACTGGCTGGTCAAAGACAGCTCCAGGTTTCAGGTCCAAGAGGATGTTGTGGTGCTACAAACCACATGCCACTCCCTGGGCCTATTGGTGATTGACGAAAAGTCTATGTTAGTTCCAGTGCAAAAGGTAGAATTCATCAGCGGTGCTCAACTCAACCTGCACGAGAGCGTTCCTGCCTCTAGAAAGGTTTCAGGTCTGGACAGACCTTATCACGGAGATGTCTGCATTCCCCCTCACTACAGCCAGGGTCTGCCTGTGTTTGCTGGGCCACGTGGCAGCTTGCACATACGTTGTCCACCATGCCAGGCTCTGGATGTGGCCCCTGCAGCAATAGCTGACGAAGGCCTATTCCCAGTCCAGGGATCACCTGGAAAAGATAGTGACCATCCTCCTAGCAGTACTCACCTCGCTGAGATGATGGACCGATCACGAGAAGGCCCTAGAGGGAGTTTGGTTCGACAACCACCCTCACTCCATCAAGTTGATTTCGGATGTTTCGGACCTTGGCTGAGGTGCGCACCTTGGAGATCTCCATATCAGAGTATGTGGTCCCCACAGGAGATGACGCTACACATAAATGTCAAAGAACTCAGGGTGGTCTACTTGGCATGCGGGGTCTTCCTACACCACCTGTTGGGCAAAGTGTTGAGAGTCCTGATGGACAACACAGCCTCTGAGCCTATGTTCTACATCAACAGGCAAGGGGCAGCACGCTTGTCAGCTCTCTGCCAAGAGGCACTCTGTCTCTGGAACTTCTGCATCGACCACTGGATCCACCTGGAAGTTTGTCACCTCCCTGGCATCAAGAACACACCAGCAGATCACCTCAGCAGGGCCTTCTCTTACCATAAGTGGTTGCTCCACCTGGAGGTAGCCTACGTGATCTTACGCAGGTGGGGAACTCCCCTTGTGGCTCTGTTCACCACAACGCAAAACAGGAAATGTCATCGATTTTGTTCTCGGCAAGGTCTGGGCAAGGGCTCCTCTCCGATGCCTCCTTCCTGTTGTGGTCAGAGAGCCTGATGTACATATTCCCTCTGATTCCATTCAATACGGTCCTGACAAAGATCAGTAGAGACAGGGCGCAGGTTATCATGATCACCCCGGCGTAGCCTTGCCAGTATCGGTTCAGCACGTTCATGACTCTTTCAGTGACCTCTTGCTGGCCCCTGCCCAACCAAACGGACTTGCTGTCACAGGACCACAGTCGGCTCCTACACTGCAACCTCGTGTCCCTCCACCTCTTGGTGTGGATGCTGTGCGGCTGAACCCAGAGGAACGGACCTGTTCAGGGGAGGTCCAACGGGTCCTTCTGGGAAGTAGGAAGCCCTCAACCAGACTGACTTACCTGGCCAAACAGACAAGGTTTTCTCTCTGGGCATCCAAGCGGGTCATCCCTCCCTCCATTCTTCCATACAGTCTGTCTTAGACTGCCTGCTGCATTTGAGGAACCAGGGCCTGGCACATTCTTCCATTAGAAGAACCATCTCCACTTTTCACACACCAATCCAAGGACAGACGGTGTTTTCCCATGACATGACGGTCAGATTCTTGAGAAGTCTCGAGTGACTCTTCCTGCAGATACAGACCCCTGTCCCACAGTGGGATCTTAACTTAGTCCTCTCTAGGCTCACATGCCCACCCTTTGAGCCTCTGGGCTCTTGCTCCTTTTCCCACCTGTCATGGAAGGTTACTTTTCTGGTGGCAGTGACATTGGTGAGACGAGTCTCTGAGATGAAGGCTTTGACATCAGAACCACTGTACACAGTCTTCTGCAAAGACAACTTTCAGCTGCTGCCCCACCCAGCCATCCTGCCGAAGGTGGCGTCTACCTTCCGTATGAATCTCCCGGTGTTCTGTCCCAAACCACACAAGACCAGTGAAGAGAGGCATCTTCACGCGCTGGTCGTCCGAAGGGCCTTGGCTTTTTACTTAGAACGTACCAAGCCTTTCCGTGAATCAACTCAGCTCTTCATCGCTAAAGCGAATAGGATGAAGGGTCACCCTGTGTCCTCACAGAGGATTTCAAATTGGATTACCTCGTGCATAAGGACCTGTTATGACTGTCGGGGGTTCCGCTGCCGCCAATTGTCAGAGCCCACTCGACTAAATCTCAGGTGTCCTCGGCGACCTTCCTGGCACACATCTCTATCCAGGACATGTGTAGAGCCACAACGTGGTCCTCTGTTCACATGCTTTCTGCTCATTATGCCGTCACTCAGCAGGCCAGAGATGACATTGGGCTCGGCAGAGCTGAGTTGCAATCTACACATCTGCGAACTCCTACCCACCTCCATGGGTACTGCTTGGGAGTCACCTAATATGGAATAGAATGAGCAAGCACTCGAAGAAGAAAAGGCAGTTACCTTTTCCATAACTGGTGTTATTAGAGATGTGTTGTTCACATCCATTCCATGACCCGCCCTCCTTCCCCTCTGTCGGAGTTTCCGGCAAGAAGGAATTGAGGGTGGGGGGAGCCAATGGCGCCCCTTACACCACGCCATGTGGGTGCCACTCAAGAAGGCACCAGAGCCAGTCCCCTACTGATACTGCTGAGGAAAAAATTTCCGGCACAGGTGCATTGGCGAGCAACACATCCCCAATATGGAATGGAAATGAGCAACACATCTCGAAGAACAGCAATTACAGTAAAGGTAAATGTCTTTTCAATAAAAAGAATGAGGAGTGCTTGTGGCACCTTAGAGACTAACACATTTATTTGGGCATATGCTAAGAGTTTAGTAGAATACGTTGGCACCCTGTTTCTTTTGGAATATCACAACATGCATTCTCTGTGCCCAACCTGAAAGTTCCGGGGGCTACTGCTGGCAGAATTTGCATAAGTGTGATTGTAAAGGTCTCATTAAAACACACAGACGTGCACACATAGCACAATACCCCCATGTAACTGCTTCCACACTGAGAACAGCAGCAAATCATAGGGCTGAAAAGAAACAGTAGCACTCAGGATTTTAGTGAGGCACCACCATTTGGGCTGCATTTTGCCATCATCTGAAATTCTGCACTTCAATTAAAACAATCCCTGAATTTCTGTCTTTTTTCATTGTGAATATAGTCATGGCACTGTAAACTGATGTGTAAACACTAGAATGATAGTAACCTTTTCAGAGCTGCCTCTGGTGGGGAGAGAGAGGGCTGGGTTCTCTGTAGAATAAGAAAAAAAGGGGAGGGGCACCTTTCAGTGAAGGGTGAGTTAAGAATGCGGTCTGGGAGATGTGTTCTTCCACCCTGGACCCATGTTGCCCTGGGCAGGGGCAATGGCCTGACTCTATCAGCATGCAGCTCCGCATCAGAGTAGTCAGCCTGGACTCCACACTTCGAGCCTATGAATACTTTAAGTTTTAGCCCCCTGACTATAAGCCAGAATGGGAAGAAGCCACTCCACTTCTCCCAGCACTCAAGGAAATGCTGCATATACACACTTCTTCCTCATTATCATCCTGCTGTGCTCGTGGATACACACTGCCTTTAAGGAAAAGCATTATATAGCACGAGAGTTAGCAATATTGATTACCGGAAGGATGCCCCAGGGCAACTATAGTCCACGGGGGAGCCTGCCAGCATGTGGAAGGCAGTGTGTACACATGGGCACAGAAGGATGATATTGAGGAAGATGACCCTTGCCTTTAGTGGATCCTCTGGAATTTTGGGACTCCACGCGTTTCCTTGGGTAGAACTGCTGCTCATAAAATGGGGTGATCAAACACAGGCCCCCACATGGAATGATTTTGGGGAGCTCTGACAGAAGCTCATCTCCTCATGGGGTTTTTCTCTCCTCAGGCCCTCTCCATGGATATTTCTGCTAGAGCTGGGGGTAGGAATAATTACACCGACCTTTTTTATATCTTATCGTATTGCAAACTCATCTATTCCGCAGTTGACTATCATCCATAGTGTTAAGAAAATGATTGTTAGGAAAATGTAACTTAGAATGTTGTAGTATGATTTTAAAATAACCTTAGACTTATAATCTCACTCCCTGTATATGTACTATTGACCCCTGGTTTAACATGCATTTTAAACTTGCATTCACCCTGTCACAGCTGTGCAGGCATCATAGTGTCTGAGTACTCCTAAGTGTTTTGAACCTCCTGCTTACCAGACAGGTAAATGAAATAGATTAATACCAACAATGGATGTAATAGCCATTAAGTGTTCCCACCTGTGTAAGTGGATTGAAAGTCCCCCTCCCTTATCAACACAGGGGTATAAAATATCTTCACACATGTATTGAGGTGAGCCAGTTGTTTGGGTGATAACCCCCTCTGACTCCTTACTGCTTGCAATAAATCTTGTTTTTCCAGAAGTCTACTGAGTTATGCCTGTCCTTTGAGGTATATTGGACTGAACTCCAAAGGAAATAAGCAGTTTTTGCAACAATAGATCTCTTAGGGCTTGGTTACACTGGCACTTTATAGCGCTATAAAGCCCCCACGAGCGCTATAACCTCCTCCCCGTCCACACTGGCAAGGCACGTAGAGCGTTATAACTGCTGAGTTATAGCGCTATTGTTAATCCACCTCTGCATGGGGAATAAGGGCTGTAGCGCAGCTGCTGTAGCGCTACAGCAAGAATGTGGACACCCACTGCGCTACAAGTGATCTCTGGAGATGCCTAGAGCCATTTAAGGCAATTGACGTCTCTTCTCTTTGTTTTGAACTCGGCTGGAGGAATGCGGAAGTACCTCTTTAGAGTTTCTCTCTTAACTCAGCAGATAAGCAGTGCAAATGTTTAAGGAGGGAGCCTGTGTGAAAACAAAGCCTTCTGTGAATGGAGGCTCACTGACAGGCTTTCAGAAGAACGGAAAAAATCACTCTCTCTCTCCCTCCGCATACACACAATGCGTCCCCCCTCATCCCCCTCGTTTAAAAAGCACGTTGCACCCAGCTGAATGCTGGGATACCTGCCCTAATGCACTGCTCTTAATGCCGCATTAAGTGCCCCAAATGTGGCCATGCTATACCGCTGGCGCATCTGAGTGTGGACATACAATAGCGCTATACATATTACTGTATAAGGGGACCGCTATAACCAATAGCGCTATAATCTTGTAAGTGTAACCATACCCTTAGACTATTCCTGCTAGTCTCTCTCACACATTGTAAATATAGGTTTGGAGTTATTTTTCCCTAGAGATATTCATGGACATTCCTTCAGGTTGAATTTCAATGTATACAAGGGGTTAACTCTTCTAGTTGTTGAATCTATATTAATCTAGCATTGTCATTTTCCTACTGACTGAGCAGCAAAGAACACACATGCTAACACTCCCCAATAACGACAAATTGGAGAAAGAGGGGAACTAGAAAACACCTAGCCAGGCAGTGTACTACAGGCAGACTTCATAGTGGTGTAAAGCTAAGGTGCTGTGCTGGGGTACAGACCAGGTAAGTGTTTTGTCTTGTTTCTATGCGCAGCGATTCCTTGTCTGAATTTGGGGTATAGGCAGGAACAGCTCCCTTCGGTGGTTCATAATAGAAGAAGAAAGTTTTTCAGTTTAGAGTCTTCTAATCACACCATGGGCTGCAAATGAAGAGTTTGGCTGCTAGACTGAAAGGAGTTTTCTGTAGAGGCAGCTTTAAAGGCTATTTGCATTGTAATATATTAACACGTATTTGGCTACTTTTGAGTCTTTGTGTTTTACTGTAATATTTGTAGAAGACAATGGTAAAGTTGTGTTGGAGGTTCAGTCTGTCTTTGTTAGGATGCAAGCTTGTTTAAATGGAAACCTTCACTGAAAGGTTTATCTAAACTTTTTAGGTACTTAGTCCACAAAGGAGCCATAAAACATCAAACAAGAGAGCCTATGCTGAGATATCTGCAGGCTGATCAGTACAATAACTTGTAAAGCTTGAGAATCTACATAGATGGAAACAAAGAAGCTTTTTCTTTTCCTTTTAAGGAATGGAAGGTGTTTGAAACCTGTATCTCAGAGAAAGAAAAAGAAAAAAAATTACAGGAGTGGTTTATGTAAATGAGGGAACTGTTTTGTTCCTCATACTCAGTTACTGGAGATACAAGTATCAAAGTAATTATGCACGAGACTCACTGGAGTCAACATGTAACTTGCATATTATATAGCTACTCTAAGTTAAGGAAAAAACTTAAATGTCAGTCAGGAAAAAACACCCAGCTCTTATAGTAGTCTTTTTTTTTAACCCAGTGGGTGCAGTGAAGCAATTTGCCCCATATCCCATAGAGACTGGTGGTTAGCAGGGCGCTAGCTGGCTGAGTTTCAGTGCTGATAGGACAGGTAATGTTGGTCAGTTGGGGGAAGCAACTAGAAGCAATTATCCCCCTGATAACACGAGAAGGACTATATAGCCTGGAAGTCAAGGCACTCCCCTAGGATAAGAGAGACCCAGCTTCAGATCCCTGCCAATTGACATATATACAAAGTGGAACAGCTCCAAGGGGAGGCATTGAGAGAGCTCCCACTTAGGCAGCAGATGAACTCAAGTCTCCTACATCCCATGTGAGTACCCAAATCACCAAGCTCTTGGCTATTTTGGGATGGGTTGCTTTCAGTATCTTTTTTAAATGTAAAAGATTGAAAGGTCTTAGGGTATTTTTCTCCCCAATGTGGAACAGATATTTTTTTTTTATTTTTTTTTTTAAATCTTGGGATTTTTACCCAGCTCTATTTCGGAGTGGAGTTTAAAGTGTTAGTTTTGACCTATAAACTCCTAAATGGCTTGGGACCTGGTTACATGAGAGACCATCACAGCCGCTGCAATCAGTGGAGGGCTTTGAACTAAGCACCAAACTCTCCCTGGTTTAAAAGAGATGAGCTTGTCTGCAGGGGATTTTCTATCTGAAGTCCTAAACTCTGGAATTCACTATCCCATTTGCTCTGTCACATCCTGATATTGCTGATCTCCAGAACACACTGCAGGCTCCTCTCTTTGGCTTCTGAGGAAGAGGTGAGCCGATGGTTTGTTCAGTTGAGTGTGATAGGTCTTATTCTGCAGCATTATTTTGTTGTGAGAGTTTAGCTGTAGTAAAGCATGTCTTTAAGTTTCGGATTTTAAATGACTATAAAAGTCCCTAGAGCTATAGAGGTAAAATGGAAAGAAATGACAAGTGTTTTCTTCTCTATATTCTTAAGAATCTTGGGGGAGGAGAGGAGAGGTTGTTTGATTTTTTGTTCCTTTATGTGGAATGATAGTTCTTTGTTTTACTCACCCATGTTTGTTCAGCTAAAGAAAATGTGACAAATTTTCCTAAAAGGACAAAATTGTTCTGTGGAGCAGGTTAAAGACTGAGCACTCCCTTTTCCATACAATTTAGACTAATTCTACCTAGTAATTTTATATTTTGGCCTGTTTAAACCCTGATTCTGAGTGAAATGAGTCCAGGAATCAAAGGATCCATAGGAGTTAGCAGGGGTTCTCAAACTGGGGCGAGGGGGAGGAAGGTTGTTACGTGGGGGTCACGAGTACATGCCTCCCAGCTAGCTAGTAAGTCTGCTGTGAAAAGTGATATTAATACAAATACCACTTTAAAATATAAAAAAATGTGTTTTTAATTTATAAGGGGGTTCACACTCAAGCCTTGCTATGTAAAAGGGGTCACCAGCACAAAAAATTTGAGAACCATTGAGTTAGAAATAGGAAAGACCCATAATTATCAGAGATTCACAGACTTTTTTTTCCAGTGTGGACTGCCTTCATCACACAAAGATTGTCATACAGTCTGCCTTCCCTCCCATTTACAACTGCCTCTGCATACCATCCCTGTGGTCACTACAGGAATTTCTTACATGGAAAAGTAAAACTAGGCAAGCACTTAATGTATATGGTTAGCTGCTAGTAATGCAATATGGCCACTGGGAGAAGAGAAAGGAGAACCAGCATGGTGTGACCAGCCAGCCCTCCATGCAGTGGACCACAGACCACAGTTAGAAAACTTCTGTATTAGGTCATACGGTTCACTTTGTTGTGGGATTGTTCCCTCTTCCATACACTTTCTAGTGCTTTGTCCAGTCTAATTTTAAAATCCCCCCACGATGACAGGGTTTCTGCTACTCCACTCCAGTTTCTAGATCTTGCTGTCAGCAAAGCTTTCTTGACATTCACCCTTGCCCTAAATGTATTCCACTTCTAATATTCCAGTCACAGAAGCCCAAATAACATGGTTGGCTGCACTCGTTCACTGCAACAGTGGTGAGCTATGCAGAGCTGCTACAGACCTCTATGCCATGATACGTGTGTATGTTGCTGCCACCCGCCACTGCATTTCAGCGATGATTTATGTACAGACTGTGGCTCCACATCCTCCACTGTTGATATTACAAGGTGCCCGAGAGGAGGAGAGGTGTGCATCTCTTGGTAGTTGCTGCTCCGCCACATCATTGCTCCTGAGGGTGGGGCTGATGGCAGAATAGACCAGATAGAGGGAAAGAGTAGCACAGCCACCATTTCTCACAGAAGGTTAATATCTGCAGGAATACAGAGCCCATGGATCTTGACTGTTTCCATGCCTTTGTAGGCTCAGCAGAACAGCATCAGCGAAGCTCTTCTGCAGAGTCCCCAGATTTTCACTGCCCACTCATATTCAATCCACAGTGGGGGAGCAATTGCTCCTCAGGCCATTAGTAAGGCATGAGGCTCTTTTGCATGAATCTGCATTATTTAATTATAAATATTGTCAACAGGTCACTGTGAAAACAGGAGAAGATGCTTAAGTTTTGGTATTTTTTCCTCTTGTTACGTTTGCTCATCCAGCAGCTTGATGCTAACCCTGGGCTTAAAGTCAGGATCACACAGAAAGGGCTGGACTATGGTAAGTCTGATACTTCCAATAGTGTCCTTATTATATTGAGACCTTAGTGCACAGTATAAGAACACCCTGAGAATGAGTGGCTCACAGCTATAGAGAAAAAGAAGGTTTAAAGACTAAATGTGAGGAGGGAATGGCTTGGTGGGAGGGAGAAGGTTCCAGGGATATGGCAGGGCAAGTGAAAGAGTGACTCCCAAATATGGAGGAGAGGGGGCAGCATTAGAAATCCCTTAAACTTGAACTACATTGTATAAACTTTCCAGCTATATTATGGAGCTGAAGAGGTCTCTGTATCCTTGCAGGCAAGGAGATCGGGCTGGAGATCCTGAAGCAAAGAATAAAAGAAGATAGCTTCCCAGATTGGAGTGGCCGGGAGAAATCTGGAGTTGGCGATGTGGACTACACAATTTCAGGGTGAGCAAACTAGGAAAGGGTATTTTAAAACAATAGCACGAAATACCTCTTTGCAATGTAATGTGAGCATACTGCATGCTATCTAGGGTACTGTGCTTATGTGTCATCATGGAGATAACACCATGTCATACATTGATTATAATGTAAAGGGAAATGCACACATTTATGATTTGAGACTGGAGGCAAATCCTATTGAAGTAAAAGGAAAGACTACCAATGACCATAATGCACTTTGGATTACTCTGTGGCACTTGCTACTGATTCAGAATATAGTTGTGCGTAAATTAAAAATATTATGCTACCAGCATGACTTGGGTAGATGTCCTGAGAGCTGATTGACACCTAAGATATAGGTACTGCAAATTGGTTTGACACAGTTATAGGAAAGAAAGAAAAAGGTGAACATTGTATTCTACTTATTGGTAGGAATCCTTGCAGGAAATGCCCATATTTTCAGATGAATAGGTCATGCTGAAGTTTAAGAACCAGCAGGTATGTCACTAACCAGGTTCAAAGATCTCAAATGCAGAAGGCAAACTGAGTCTCAAACACTGAACACAAGTGATACAGAAATTATAGATTGTTTGGAGTAATGAAAAGAACAAAATTAAAAATGGTACAGGACCAAACTTTCCAAGGGGTGGGCAGAGAGTCTCAAGCAAATACATATATGTGTAACTGGTAGTCTACCTCTGATTGCTCAGTTTATCTTGAATGTATGCACAAATCACAGACATGGTTGCACACAGGCTAGACAGACATCCAGCTGGTTGCTCACATAAACATTTACCTAATTTGCATGAACACTTGAGCTAACTGTATGTGAAAACACACTGGCAAATGCAAATGGGACATTGCCCATACAATCTCCAGAAAAACTACAAGCAGGGACCGATGTCTCTAGAGATTAGTAATAGGTGGAGTGAACATTGCAGATGTTATTAGTGAACATTCATTCAAACATTTTAAATAAATACACTTCAATGATCTTTTGTGTTTGCTTCCGAGGACTAGTCAAGTGAATAAGCTGGCTGGCTGGGATGTTCTCCAACACAGCAATTTGTGAATAGATGTTGCAAGAATAGTCACATAAAGTGAATTTGAGAATAATAATTTCAAATATTCACACCAGAATCTTGATTCTAACAGATGAGACACATTCATAGAATCATAGAAATGTAGGGCTGGAAGGAACCTCAAGAACATCTAATCCAGCCCTCTGTGGTGAGGCAGGGCCAAATAAACTTAGACCGTCCCTGACAGATGTTTGTTTGCCCTGTTATTAAAAACCTTCAGTGGCTGGGACATTCATCTTATTCGGAATAGAAAGAGGGGTAGAGTTCAGTCCAGTGCTGGAGTGGGATATTTCTGCCCTGGAGTAAGGCTCTGTCTTGCTTCTGAGAATTTCTCTCTCTCAGAAGCAGAGTTTGGCCCTGAATCAAGTTTAAACTTTGATTCAGATTCTTGTTTGCTTTTGGAATGCAAACTAATATTCCTATTTCTGATTTTATAGGGTAAGAATTAACACTATTGAATTCCCAGATGCTTCCGTATCCCTTATACCTGGGATTGGGATTAAACTATCAACTCAAAGTGCTTACGCAACCTTCAGTATGAACTGGAGCATCAGGACCTGGTTTTTGTAAGTATAGAATTGTGTATCCCAAATATTTTCTTGTGGAAGAAAAATTAAAATGGAAAATACAAAGTTTAGTTACCACTCTCACTTTTTCCAAATTCAGGTACATTTTATCAGTTAACAACATCAATTTGTTAGCATAAATACACCATTCAGTCTCCAGTGTGACATTCCCTTCCAAGTAACACTGTGATAACAGCAGCCTCTCTATATCTAACCTATCAGTCCTTGCACAACATTTTCAAAAGTTATGAATGTAAGCTCCCAGGCCTAACTTTGCTAGACACTGAAAATCATGGTCTGAATAGAGACACTGGATATATGGCTTATTACAATCTGTAACCAACTGATCAACTTCCCTTCCCACCCAGCCTCATTCCCTCTCTGTAACTGGGGCGCAGGGGGCAGGGTGAGGGGGAGGGAGAGGGTGTTAATGAACCACTTCCCCTTGAATGGTCCCTTGCAATATGTTCTGTACTTATGCTAAATAATCTGTTCCATGTTGTATTTAGCTGTGACATGCTGAGTAAGTTTCCCAGACCTGAAGAAGAGCTCTGTGTAAACTCGATAGCTTGTCTGTCTCATCAACCCTGGGTGGGTTGCCATAATTTATATTATATTTTCAGATGAATATATCACAGTGCTGACTGAAGTCTCCAAAGTGCTGCATGCAACAGTCCTGTCCCCAACAAACCCCTCCCAACCAAATCATGCCCCCTACACGGTGGCTTGCAAGGTGGTGTTAAAAGAACAGCTTCATGGCTGTCTTCCATAGTGGCTGCAGCAGCTGTATATGGGGCTTTTAGGGCCTCTTTACTGCTCTGGCCCTTTTCCCCATCGAAAAGGAGCTGGAGCTGAGGTGAGGATCTCACTCACTGTATTTACATTGTAACTGGAAGGTTAGCTACCTAATTTACACAGTATTATACCTTTGGTTTTCTTCTTAAAATATATACACACACACACTTATTAGAATCCAGGTGTATTAATTACATGGAACTGGATTGTAACTTTACAATCCAACCCCACTAAGAAGCACCACATCACCATGTTGCCCCAGGATCTATATTCTAGTTTGTGACACTAGAGAGTCACAATTTGGTGCTTTCCCCTTGTTCCATGAGGGAGGGAACTGCATCAGCCTTTTTTGCTGGCTTAGTTTATTTCCCTCTGGGCTCTGTGGAAAGCTCTAAGGCTTAGCCTTTACATGAGGGCAGGTAGGAGCTTGCTAGATGTTGTTCTCATCCTGGCATGGGGTCTAGAGATATGGGTAGCCCATACAGGAAAGTAAAGCTACTCCTATACTCCCATCCCTTACTACTTTGCACGAGCCCACAGGAGTGCGTATGACTGAGCCGATGGTATTTATACTGTTGTTATCCTCCATCACTTAGTGAACTTTCTAGTTACATGAATTAGTGGCAATTAAAATAATAAAAAAGTGTAAGTAACTCCAAAGGGTTAGTTATAGAATCATCACAATTAAACGGGGAAAACACTTGTTAGGTCGTATCTAGTCCCTTCCTCCAGCTAGTGAAGAATGGTTCCCTGCAATGTATTTATCAATTTGAAATCACTCATGTAACAGGGCATCTACTGCTCCCATTGTGAGACTATTCCACAGCCTAGTAAACCTCACACTTAAGATATTTTTCCTAATATTCAACCTAAATTTTCCTTTGCTAAATGTCATCCCTTTATTCCTATTCATACCACTGTGGGCCACTATGTACAATTCTTCTCCCTCCATGCTATTTACATTCTTGAAGTATTTAGATTGTAAGAGCAAGGATTGTCATTTCATTTTTACTTGTCTATAAAGTGTCATGCATATATATTGCATTGTATAAATAATAACAAACAATACAGACATTTATCATATCCTTCTTGGTCATCATTTTTCTGATCTGTACATTTTCAGATCTTGTACTCATTCCTCCTAGGCCAGTCCTTACAGTCAATTGTTGTTGCTCAGCTTTCAATTCCCTTCAGTTAATGGTCCTAGTTTGTAGGATGACACCAGTTTGGACTCCAGGCTAAGGAAAATTTGCCACATTCTATGGGGAAATCGTGATCACATTCACTCTAGAACCTAAGTCGTTCTGTCTGTTGTAGTTCCATGACTCTTGTGACAGTGTTATTTACAGATCAGGGTATCATGGGAGATTCACAATTTGGCAAGGATCAGACAGACAGTCTCTGTGAAATTATGGCACTAGCCAGCCTTGACAAATCCAGAATCATTCCAGCATTCACACCTTTCAGATTAGTGTATGGAACCTGATTCTTTACAGGAACTGCCTCTACAATCTACTTTAATCATTAGAGATGGGCAAAACAATCTAATTTCCTCCTCAGTGAAAAAAACAGAGTCACTTTGTTCCATTAGATTGGATGTTCCCTGTAAGTAGATTTTTCAACTGAGTTTGTTTTTGTCTCTGCAGCAGAGACAGTGGAAGAGCCACAGCGTCCATTTCAGGAGTATTTATCTCAGCAGTCTTTACCATGTCACAAGATAGCACAGGTCACCCATCAATGTCACTGGATACCTGCCAGATGAGTATTAGGGGCGTGGAAGTCAAGCTGAATGGAACAATCAGGTATGTGCAAGAGATTTTATATACTCTAGTGGAAAGTAACAGCATCAACAGTACGAGGCCCACTTGTCAAAATTAGTCACTCAGATATATTTTCAGGAGTCTGTCTGGTAATATGGGCACCAAAATCCAGAATGCAGGCCCTAATCCAGGTCCCCAAGTTTGAAAATTAGTCTTCTCAGGCCAGATTTACAGAACATGATCTCATTTTGCAAATACATAACGTGCCATTTGTTTACACAAAATAGATAGAATTTAAATACACGAACTGTAATTTGCACAAACAAATTGAGTCTAAATGAATGTAGTGCCTGTGATGTCTATCACTAGTGTCTGTTGGTAAAAACACAGCAAAAATTGTATGCATAGGTTTCTTATAGATGCAAAATTGCCCATGTACAATTGGAGGCCAACTTGAGGCCCCTTTGAAAATGTAGCCCAAATTTTGAATGATGTTCACCCTGAGAATTAAAATAAATTTGTCATTCAGAAGGGAACATACATTGGTGATACAGCTTCAGCCATTTGGTTTGTGCTGAAGCCCTTTTTAGACAGTGAGAGAGAAAGCATGGATGAGTGAACTGTTCCACATGCTATTCCAACACTAACATTCATTGCTTTCCAGATAATATTCTAATCCTCAACCACGGGTGAGGATGAGAAGGCATGTCCTATAGCTGAGCCCAGAGGAGGAACTGGGGAGGAGCTTGTAGGGGCTATAGTCTTGGCCTTCCCACCCCCCCAGCCCCCATACCCACTCCTCTCAGCACAAAGATCAAACATTACCCAGATACTTCTCCACTGCTGCTGATGGTCCCACTGCCTTCAGAGCTGGGCTCTCAGCCAGCACCACCGCTCTCTGGCTACCCAGCTCTGAAGGCAGCACCTGCTGCCAGCAGCAGTGCAGAAGTAAGCCCAGGCTGGAGACTGAGGTGCCCGAGAGCAGCCCCGGTCCATGTCCCTTCCCATGAAGGTGTGTCACCCAGGGCAGGTGGAGGGTTCAGGGCTCCCTGCAGTAGCCTGGATTGTCCAGCTCCAGACCAGGCTCCTGGGCTCTGCCCCATACAGTCACTGCTCCCTGGCAGTCCCAGAGTAGGTCCCCCTGCCAGGCAGGTCTTACCAGCTGTGAGCAGTTGAAGGGTGGTGGGGAGCTGAGGAACAGCCGCAGTCCCAGGGCTCTGAGCAGCAGGAAGAGGAGACAGGGGAGTGCCATGGCTGCACACACTATGGCACCAGCCAGAGCAGCAACTACCCCACACCACCAAGCTTCAGCTTCCAGCCTTTGACCTGGAAAGGGGGTGTGGCCTTGGGGGAGAAGGCGGGGCCTTCATTTAACTGAGAGCAGGGGCAGGGCTAGTGCTGCCCCTGGCTGAGACTGATGAGCAGGCCTTCATGCAGCTGCCCAGTCTAATTACTCCTAATCTTGATGGTTCTTTTCATTTCCATAGATCTTAGTGTGCATAGCACTGAAATGATTTCCATTCAAAAGGTGGCCTTTTGGCCATTTTCAGATTACAGACAGGTCCAATATACACTGGGCTTTTATCTTCATACAAGTTATGTTGTGACACTGGGGTCTACAAATGAATTAATACAACAGTTATTAGATTAGTTGGCTGCTAGGATATTAGATTTCACACAGGTCCAGTTTATACCTAGAAGTGTATTAGGATGTATGACACACGCTAACTATAGTGTTCAACTAACTGAAGCAATGGCCTTTCTCTTTTTCTTTTCTCCAGCTGGCTCTATAAATTCTTTACTAAATGCCTGGAGAAGCCCATTCACAGGAGCTTGGATACACAGGTAAGTCTTTATAAATTGTTTATAAGGAGAAACTTAAGGAATACATGAAACTGCGTCGTCTCAGAGGCAACAGTCTTGAACTTGATTAAGGAATAACCTGATAACTAGAAAAAATATAACCTGATTCTGCACTGACCAGCATGTTCATCAGCATCAGTTTGTGGACACCAATTTCCATATAAGCTCTACAATTCCTGGCCATGGCAATAATTATAAACACCATAGAGTCAGATTATCCCTCTGGCTGACTTGCACAAAGGGGCTATAGCAGGGCCAACAATTTAGCTCATGGAGTTTCTCTGATGAGCAGTTATTTTTTACACTCATGCGCCGGATAAAACAGGAATTTGTGGACCTGCCACTAGAGACTGAGGTAATCACAGTTACTTGAGCAGATCTGACTTTTATCCATTTGAGAGGGAAGGATCCAGTATATACTAGCCAGTACGTAATTTCTGTGTATCTTTATACAGTCCTGTCCAAACATCAGACGAGGGATCCAGCAGATTGATGCACAGCTCAAAATACTTCAGGGTGAGTCTTTGAGGCTGCGTTTTCTTTACAATTCTCATCTTATGCTGTTCAGATTTTGTTATTTTCTTGTCAGCTACTGTCACAGATCTCGGTTGAGCTCCCACTGCTGGGTACCCATCAGACAGCTGTGATGGGTCCCTGGTTGGTTTAAACTTCCCTGGGTCTCTGCAATCTGCAGCACTGTTTTCTCCCAGGGCTTCTCTGGCACATTTCTTGGGCACTGATTCTCAGCCTGCTACTGGCAATGGAGACACCCAAAACCAGCACTGATGCTCCAAGATACCTCAGTAGTTTAAACACACCCTCTCCCAGAACTCCATCAAAAAGTGTGAGCCTGCTGGGTTATAGTTTATCCTTTCAGGAGGTGCATGGCAGTTGTCAAGCATAGAACACATAGAAGAAGTGTGAAATGGGAGAGAGCAGTAGCTTAGTGGTTTGAGTATTGGCCTGCTAAACCTATGGTTGTGAGTTCAATCCTTGAGGGGGCCATTTAGGGATATGGGGCAAAATTCTGTTGGATGATTTAATTGGGGATTGGTCCTGCTGTGAGTAGTAGGTTGGACTAGATCAGTATTTCCCAAACTTTTTTGGCCACAGAACACTTTTTAGCCTGGTATATATTTACAGAACACGAATAATATTATTTTGTAGTCATTTGGTTTTCAAATAAAAAACTGCATTATTTATGCTCAAATATATTTTATTTTATAAAACAAAGTAAAAATACAAATTTAAAATAACTTGAACTATTTCTAACTGGAATGCATGTATAAAGTAGTACAAAAATCAAGTGCAAGAGTCAAAATTCTCTTTATGCCATGATATTCAATACAAAATCTATCAATAACCAGAAAGAGTTTTTTATGTTAAATTATAGTAATTCAAAAAGAGTTCTAAAGTACACTTCAAATATGCCAAATTTAAAATTAAAAAAAAATTAAAGACCCTTTTTTAAAATTACGATTCTTTCACGGAACACCTATTCACATTGTGTGGAACACCAGTGTTCCACAGAACACAGTTTGGGAAATTCTGGACTAGATGATCTCCTGAGGTCCCTTCCAATCCTGATATTCTACGAACACACACAGAGAAACCTTGCACATTGCACTTTTATGTAACAGATAGAGCCCAAGAGAGTACAGATCATACATAAAACAACAAACATCCTAAATGCTTAGCTCTCCCTTCCCTTGGGAATCCTTGGAGGCCCATCTGTCTTCAGGAAGATAGGTTTCCACTTTTCTCATCAGCCTGCTACATGCAGCTCCTTCAGCTTGAGCTCATAGAAAAATGGCCAGAGAGGACTCTGAATAGAGTAACTACTGTATTTTATAACCTTCCAGTCCCTTTATAAATGGTCTCCTGGATCAGCCTCCCCAGCCAATCAAAGACCCATGGCAGGTTGCCAAGCGACCTCTCTCCGGCTAAACCAGTTCTCCTGTTTGGGCTCCAGTCTTTTCTTTAAATCAGGGTTTCTTAAGCTTTCTTGTTCGGCATCCCCTTTTTCCTTTGCAGCGTTCTGTGGCGGCCTGGGGATATGTCTGCTGAAATGCCGCCAAAGTGAATACTTCCACTTTCGGCAGCATTTCGGCAGACACGCAGCGTTCATCTCTGTGTCTGCCGAAACGCCGCCGACAGCGGAAGCTTTCACTTTGGTGGCTTTTTGGCAGACACACTCCCACGTTTGGAGCTGCCGCCAAAATGCTGCCGAAGGTGTCCGGAGGTCGTGACCCCCAGTTTGAGAGCCCCTGGTTTAAAGTTATTCCATTTCAATGAGAGTACTCCAGATTTAACGATCTTCTGTCAGGCTTGTACCTGTTGGAATTTCAATCCAATATGGAGCTAAACATACCATACTGAAGGCCAAAGGGGTTGTACACTGAAATCAGTGGGAGTTAGGTACCTTACCTGTTGCTTAGGTGCGTTAGAAAATCCAATTAGCCCCTATCTGCTTCTTTAGTTACCTTGCAAATCTGTCTTTCATCTATAATGGCCTAAATCTGCAAGGTGCTGATTGCTTCCTGGGAGGTGCTGTAAGTCATCAATTATCCCTGAAAACACTGGAAGTTGAGGACACTCTGTATCTTGAAGGAGGTACTCAGCACTTTGCAGGGTTGAAGCCAAAAGGCGTAGTACTTATCCATTCCTTGCCACAATATTTTAAGGGTCCATTCTTCCTTCTCTGTAAGCACAAAACTTCCGTTGAAATCAACTGGAAGTTACAGACTCATAGGATGTGCTCAGAAGTGGTCGACAATGTCAAGAAATGCCCATGTCTCCTTCAGTTCTGCTTTTGTGGGAAACTCTTCAGAACTTGGGGAAAGTCGTCAACGAACTGTTAGGTAGGACAAGAGGAGAGTTAGGTCTGAATCATTGTTAGTCCCAAGGGAACACCTTGGGTTCTTAACCACAAACATGTTTTGATTTTTTTTCCTCCCTCCTTGTTCTGAGCATTTTCTTGTCCAAGAACTGCATTCACTCTTAATTAAACATTACTGCCTGTGTTATACTTAATAGCTGTTGTGTTTTGTCTACCACTTTTACAGTCCCAACCCAGATCGATGCCTTTGCCCAAATAGACTACTCCCTAGTTAACTCTCCAGGAGTGTTCCAATCATACATTGATCTGGACTTAAAGGTAATTTTAATGCTAGTTGTCTGGAACTGTGCTCTTTCGATAGACTTCTTATCCTTTGTTAGATAGACATGGTTGTTATTATTTATTTATTTATTCATTCATTCATTTATTTTTCATATGTATTACCATAGTACCTAGGAGCCTCTGTCATGGCCAATTACCCCATTGCACTAGGTGCTGTACAAACACAGAACAAAAAGACAGTCCTTGCTCCAAAGGAATTACAATCCAAGACAAGAGGCAACAGATGGTTGGTTTTGCCTCAACATTATGACCTGAATCTGATGAGAGACTCTAAACCAATGTCTCATTTTGTTTGTTTTTTCCAACAATTATGTTGTAGAAACATGATGTGTTTGTTAAATAAATTAACGGAACAGGTCATTTTGGTTCTGTTGCTCAGTTTCCCGTAGCAAGTAGAGAGCAGTAAAAGAAGACTGAGCAGGTTAAAAGGAAAAAGAAAGAAAGGAAAAAGGGAAAACACTGTGTATAATCAACCCTAGGAGAAGAGAGAGAAGCAGATTTCTGGGGCCTGATTATCCTGTCCATTGATTTCAATGGGTGCTGTATGAATTAAAACAGGGGTGGGCAAACCTTTTGGCCCGTGGGCCACATCAGGATTGCAAAATTGTATTGGGGGCCAGGTAGGGAAGGCTGTGCCTCCCAAAACAGCCTGGCCTTGCCCCCATCCAACCTGTGCCCAGTTCCTGCCCCGACTGCCTCCCTCAGAACCCACAACCCATCAACCCTCCCCTGCTCCTGACCATCCCTGACCCCTGACCACCCCCTCCCAAGACTCCCCACACTAACTCCCCCACCAGGATCCCACACCCTAACCAACTCACTCCGCTCCCTGTCCGCTGACTGCCCTATCCCCTCTCCCCCACACCTCCTGACAGACCTCCGTAACTCCCACACCTACCCAACCCTGCTGTTCCCCATCCCCTAACTGTCCTCCCATAAGCTCTGCCCTTTATCCAACCCTGGTCTAGCCCCTTTATCATGCTGCATGTCTAGAGGCCATGCGGCCCACCAGAGCTCGCAGCATCACCCCTTTACCATGCCCCTCAAAGTGGCAGGAGCTGCAGCCCTGCCCAGGAGCGGTCCAGAGCACTGGTGCCGGCGGTGTGGCATACTGAAGGCGAGCTCCAGGAACCTCCCCAGCCAGGAGCTCAGGCAGGCCGGACAGGATGGTCCTGCGGACCGTAGTTTTCCCACCCATGAATTAGAAAATCAGGACCCTGGAACAAGAGAGAGGGAGAGAAGGTGTACATTTTAGGAGCAATGACTAAGCAACAAATCCAGGGAGTAGACAGAGAGAGAGTTCTTGAACAAGAGCACTCAAGTCTGAAGAGCACTGCTGAGGCTATGCCTACACTACGAGGATTTTAGTGACATGGCTGTGTTGCTACAGCCATGCTGCTAAAAGGCACACAGTGTAGCTCAGGAGTAGGCAACCTATCACAGTCATGTCAAAGGCGGCACACAAGCTGATTTTTAGTGGCACTCGCACTACCCGGGTCCTGACCACTGGTCCAGGGTTGGATGGGGGATCTCTGCATTTTAATATAATTTTAAATGAAGCTTCTTAAACATTTTAAAAACCTTATTTACTTTACATACAACAATAGTTTAGTTCTATATTATAGACTTATAGAAAGAGACCTTCTAAAAATGTTAAAATGTATTACTGGCACACAAAACGTTAAATTAGAGTGAGTAAATGAAGACTCGGCACACCACTTCTGAAAGGTTGCCGACCCCTGATGTAGCTGCTGTTTGTCAACAGAAGAGAGCTCTCCAGCCAACAAAAATGCCCCCCAGCCCGCCCCACGAACAGCAGCAGCTGTTCACACCGGCGTGTTTCATCTGTAAAACTTTTGTCGTTCAGAGGGGTGTTTCTTTTAACATCCCTGAATGACAAAAGTTTTGCCAGTGTAGACAAAGCCTGACTCAAGACCCTGTTTCAGCTAAGGGAAACATGAGGGATGATGCATCCTGCTTAGGTGTGGTGCTGAGTAAGAAGATTTTCTTGTCATGCTGTGTGAAGTGTAAAAACAATTTAGTTTTACTACATGGCTACATCGTTTGGATTTTTAACATCTTGAGTATTTTCCCTCTTTAAAAAATCATTTTAAATTATGAGGTTTTGTTTTGTAAAAACATACATAGGGTTTTTTTCTTTAAAATATTCTAATTTCAGAAATATTCAGCACTTCAGAGTTTAAAACCTTTACTGTTTCTCTCCTGGCTAATATTATAGTTAATAGTTACTCCCAAGTGTATTTGGCTTTTCCTGTATTACTTTTTGTTTGGCCTGCACTGGCTACCAATTTGTTTCTGGATGCATTTCAGGGTGTTGATTTTGATCTGTAAAGCCCTGTATGTTTTAGGCTCTGACAGCTTTGGGTCAGTGAGCACTAGGGAACTTTTTGTGCATGATAGTAGAGTCCACACAGCCAATTAGTGCATGATAGGCTAGCATGCTTGTAGATCTAGACCCCAGCTTGCCACTCACTAAGTCTCCTTGTGTACAAGACCTTAGAGTAGGGGTGGGGAACCTGCAGGCCGGAACCTGCTGCTTCATTGCATCCAGCCCACAGCAAGTCCCCACCCCAGAGTTTAGGGGAAGCCCCAAGCCCCTTCCCCTCTCCTTGCAGGGCTATGTGTGGACCGCGACTGATTCTTTCTGTGGATCAATGGCCCCTTATAGAAAAAAAGGTACTCCACTCCTGCTTTGATATCACCTCTCTCTTCTTATGCACCATCCTAGCAGATGACATACTGGAGAGCTCTCGATGACCATTCTCAGATTTGAATTCCTGGGGATGGAGGCAAAGGTCAAGATGTTTAAAGAATAGGAGCCTAAAGTCAGGCCCCTCAATCAATATTTAGGCACAGAAATAAGTTGCCTTATTTTCTAGAGTGCTGATTCCTGAGTAGCCTCTGGTGTCTTCAGTGGATGCTCTGCATCTTTGAAAAACAGGCCAAGAGCATTCTCTGTGGAGAGCCCTGTAAGATCCACCATTGTAAATGCATTCAGAGTTTTTGACAGGCCCTGATTTTATAAATGACAATAATATTTTGCAGGGCGGAATCTATCCAGTTGGAAATTGGACTGACCTCGCCATTGTACCAGCTCCCTTCATTCTCCCAGATGAAAGTGATTCCATGCTTTACTTCGGCATCTCTGAGTATTTCTTTAAGTCTGCCTCGCTGGCTTATTACACAGCAGGGGCCTTCAACATCACCATCTTAGAAGAGGTGAGTGGCACTTGCAGATGAAGCGAGTAAAAGTGTTCCAGGTATGGTCCTTCAGAGAAAGGGATTTCACAAACTCATTTGCGGTGCAGTCACAGGCTCAGTGTTAATGAAGTCATGCAGTTATCAGTGTGTGATCATGGTCTCTAATACTAATTCTTTATTTTGCCATTATGTAGTATGTAGATTTCTGAGGCCAAATTCAGAGGTACCACTGAACAAGGTATAAAATAGGAACAATTTACCTTCAAAAGTGACATGTCACAGATCTGAACCATATGCTCCTCTGAAAAGGACAAGGAAATTCATGCCAGGGATTCTGCTGCCTTACTGGCAGCTTTCTGAGGGGCCTTTGCCGACTCAAACTACTAGGAGGGACCCCTGGAACTGAACTGGCTCTACCTGTGAGCTGAGCAGATGTCACAAAACATGGCAGTTTTGCCTGTGGGTGAGAGGCCGAGCAGAGCTTTGAGACCTTTCTGCAGTGGATTCTATATTGCACCTGTATTTCTGCAGAAGGTTTTAATCTTTGTTTCTCCAATATGCAGCATTTTTTCTTTTGGGCATATTAGTGAGAATTTGACTCAGTTCTCTAGGATTTCCCCTAGGAATTATCTCAGGGTTCAAAGGTACTAGGTCATTAAAAATGACAATAAATAGCAGATTTAAAGGAAACCTAGACATAAAGTTCATACCAGATGGAATAATTTCTTTCATTTGTTTTGCAGCTTTCCAGTTATTTTAACGTAACAACAGAGACATTTGGCAGTATCATTCCTGAGGTGGGTAGCTTTAGTTCTGTGAATCCTTAAGAAACCACCGTAGCTAGTCCCAGTGTGGGTGACATCTGAGTACTGGTTAATCTCCAACGGTTTGGTGGAGCCTCTGTGCGTCACTGTGTTGGAGAAGGGGAAGATGCAAGTGGCTGGAAAGCAGGTCCAGGTCATGACTCTTGCCTTGAGTGAGTCCTAACTGGCCCCATGACATCTCTGCTAAGGACTCCTTTCTCTTGCCCAAACTTGCATGACCTGGGTCACCTGGCTGCTGGCTTCTGATGGACTAGCAAGTGGGAGTGTGCATCAGCAGCCAAGGAGGATGATGGTGGTGAAGAACCATTTATAAATAGCAAAGTGGCTGCATGTTGGGAAACAGAGCTGGTAAGTAGGCAGGAAGCATGGGGCTTTCTGCATGTGTGAGGAAGGTGTCAACTTCTAACATTTGCATGTGGTCTACGGAAGGACAAGGGAGATGGTGGGGTTTCATTTAGTTTATGTGAGGAAGATGAATGGAGCAGGAGTGGAGAGGACAGTGAGGAGGCAGCTTGGACTCCTGCTGGGCTGGAGAAACAAACTGTGAGACTGAAAATGAATATAAGAACTAGTGCCAAATGCTGAGCATGAGTCTAAACAATCTCACCACTCTAGGGGTTAAATGTTCCGGTCTATTTCCAGGGTGACAATAGTTTGGGTTTTTTTCATCATAAGTGCAAGTAGCCAAGCTCCTGAGCCAAGTTCCTCTTAATCCTATTTATCTGCAAAGCACCATGCACTCTAATGGTGTTACATTGGCTCCTCAGCCTTTTTGCTGGCTTGTTTCAATGCCATATTCATGTTTCCTTTTTCTGAGACGTTCACAAACTAGAATTTATTCCTCTGGAAATTGCTCATCTATTGAAGGGAATGGGGCTTCTGGTAATGGAGGGGACCTTCCTCCACATTCCTGATATGGCTCGGATGATCAGGTCATCATCACAGGAGACATTCCTATTCCTGTTGCCGTAAGGGTTCTTAAGTGTGATCTTCAGGAACCCTCTCAAAATAACAATTTTAATGAATGATAAATTCACTATTCAGATTTGTTCTATATAAAAGCTACTTTCAGACTCTCCTTCTTTGCCTTGAAACCCTATAGGTTGCCCAGTATTATGTAGAGGCACGGCCAGCAATGTTGAACCTGAGGGCTATTGCTGCACCTGTGGTCAGTTTACAGACAGACGCCTTTACTCTAGAGATCTGTGCCTCCATGGAGGTGCGTGCTGTCCTGCCAGACTCAACCACTCAATCCATGTTTACAGTGAACATAGTAAGTACCATAGACCGGAGGATTACATTCCATCTAGGAGTTAAAATAAGTTTGTTCTTCTGCACTGCAAGAAACCAAGTCATTTGAAGGTCCTAGAGGTCAGTACCTGCAACACATAGCAAATTCCATTAACTTCAGCCAGGAGTTGAACACAAATGTTTGGGTGCACAATCTCGCCTGTAGGGAATTGCTACTGGGAGGTGAGTTTTCTTAAAGAGGAATAAAACCCCGGGTACATTACTACCTCAGTTATCTGAAGCTCAGTTCTCTAGAATTCCCTGTTATTCAGCAATGGGTCATGTCCCCTGGCATCTCTTCATTACATTGAAAATGTCCTTGATTAATGAAAATTTCAGTTGTCCATACTTTAAATATTGCCAGTGACATTGAGATAATCAAGGCTGAACTGTAAACAGACCCCAAATCAGGCAAAAAGTAGCACTGTATGAGACAGCTTCAGTATTTATCAAAGAAGTGGAATTGTTTGCATTTTAAATGATATAAGGAGACTATATCTGTGTCTGAATCTGAGAGAATCCCATTCTATATGGCGATAGTAACTCAAGACTCTTCTCTCCTGCAGATAGCGAACACCAGTGGCAGTCTGACTATATTTGAACAGAAGCTGATTGGCTCATTATGTCTGAACAGGTAAACACAGGACACAGCTTGACCTGCGGCCATTCAGGAAGCAATACTAGTGATCCCAGTATTAAGACACAACAGCCTTATTGTATCAGCCTAGCTGTGCAGTTAGTCCAGCATGAGGAAAAGGAAGCCAATGCAATTTAACGTCTTTCTCACCAGGATAAGGACCCTAAGCTGCTTTTGGCTACCTTGCCCAAATCCTGTGGATGAAAGACAACCATATTTTGGGATCATTGAATCTTCTGTTGCTTCATTCTGTACTTTTCTATAGAGGGCTTAGTAAAGGAAACAGTATTGGATTTATTAGTCTAAAATCTTTGACCCAGATTCTCCCCTGTGCTCAGATCAGCTCATCACCAGAGAAAGGCAGGGGCCATCAAGGAAGCTAATTATGATTCCCTGATTTGCTTAGTCATTCTGCACCAGTCCCAGCATAGGTTAGACCAACCGTGGCATGGCTCTAACTTACGCTAGCTGTCAACAGCCTCCCAGGCACTGACTGCCAGCTGGGGATAGCTGGTGCACATTGTGCCCCAGTCACATATCTCCCCCATCCGTTGCATGCCCCATCCGTCAGGGCTGGATAGGAGGGTGGCAAAGGGGCCTATTATGATGATTCTGCATTATTGAAAGCTCCCCCACAAGGGGTGGGGGATTCTCAACTGGCCTGATCCAGCAGCTTTCCAGCTCTTTTTTGTGCAACCAGAGCAGGGCAAAGGGGCCAGAACACAGGAAAGAATTTGGGCCAGTCTATGTATATTCTACAGTAGTGATTCCAAGCGCTGGCATTGTGACTCCCAGCTGGTCAGAAAGTTGTCCTCTGAGGTCATGACGTTTCCTATAGAATTTAAGTTTTCATTAAAAAAAAAAAATAGAACCCAGATTTTCAAATGTGTGTGTGTCTAAAAGCGTGGATGATGGTTGGTCCCTCCCACCTGACAGGATCAGACTCTGAGTGCCAAGCACCCATTTGATTATGTGGTAGGGTGATGGGAATCCAAGCTCACAAGAATCCTGTCTAGGAAGACAGTAACAGGCAAGAAGAATTAGAGACATCCAATCTCCAGAGACTCTCAGGAGGGAGTTCCCAAGGAGAGTAGTGGGGTGTCAGGAACCTAATGAGGAGGGTGTGGTTAGGAAATCCTCAGAATGGTTTACAAGGAGGAAGGTTGCAGTGGGCAAACCTCAGAAAGCTTGCAAATTGAACTGAACTTCTGAATATTTTTCAGCTAAGCCTTCAGCATCAGTAACATTCTCTAAGTGGAATTTTGTCTCCTAACTCCTGTAGCACATTTTTCTTAGTAGGATCTGAGAGCCAGAGGATCTTTGGTGCTTGACCTGGTGCAGTTAAATTTATGAATCAGTGAGATGTACACAACAAAACATAGAGGAAGAAGTGCACTCTTAATTCTGGATACCTTTCTCCCAGGCCACCCTTCTGTGGACATTCCAGGCAATGCCCTACAGAAACACTCCTGCTCTTTTCTGTGGAAGGCAGCACGTAGGCTGCATTGCCATAGAGAAGTGTCTCGTCATGGGCATATCATAGGACCTGAAGTCCCTGAAGGTGACTGTACATGACTAAAACAATGTGCCTTCATCCTTTATAATGACTCCTCTTTTATGACTTTCCTTTCAGATTCCAGCTCTTCCTGGCTGACTCCAGTGTTGGGTTCTTTGAGGTAAGTTGATGGTTTCAGAGTCAAGGAAACAAGAGCCAAGAATCTCAGGGAAAATGTCAGCCTGAAGAGTAAGGAGCAGAATTTCCCCACACACATTTCTAAATCATTAGACTTCATCTTTGGATGGTGCTTTTCTCTCTTTCTGGAACTCATTCTGTCAATATCCTTTCTGCTGTATAAATATTTATTGCAGTACTTCTTCTCAGCAACTCCTCAGTGCTCCTAAAAATGAGATGTTTTCCAGTCTTTCTTCTTTGTGTACCGTGTTTCATCAGAGGGGCACTAAAATCACGGCCCTGAAGCATACAACAATAATCTGAAATGCAGCAGTAGAAGGCGCAGCATGTTATAGGTTAGAACATGCACCCTAGAATGGCAGATAGGCAGTGGTGGTGTGCAGGGACTCCGCACAGATTCTCATCATTAAGGTAGGAAGTGGGAGCCAATACTAGTCACAAATGCCTGAAACACATAACAGGAAAAAACCCAGCCTCCCATAGAGAGCAGTTTCATTCTGAGGACAACTGATCAGCTCTAGGAAGCTGAGCAGAGGAGAATTAAAATCTCCCAGATACTGCTGTACAGTTAAAGATAAATTATCTCGCAAGTAAATGAAACTGATTATTTTAAATGAAACTATTGCAAGCATGGTAACAAGATCGAGATCCTCATGTTCTGTATCTTTTACATCATTCCCAAGCCACAAGAACCAAAAGTCTTTGTCACTTGTGGTTTTGTCTACCCAAATAAGGTCTGCTCATGTGAGCAAGACTCTTCATAAAACGCCATCCAAGATTTAGTATGGAACAGCCTCATAGATACCAGGAAGTGGTTCCTAAATCCATTTTCTCCCCTACGGCAGATCTCACTTTTGGAGAATTTCCTGTCTTACGTTTTACGGAATGGAGTAATCCCAGCAGCCAATGGTAAGGATAGTGACTAGTTCCTTTAATGGTCCTGATTGCTGTTAACAAAATAACACTTATATGGCTCCAGAAATTGGTAATGTGATATGGGGCTTTTCGCCACTAGGGACCATTTCACATTAGATCAGATGAGAAATGACAAGATGTAAATACGATCAGCAGGTAGGCTATGTGAAATGAGTTGTGGGGGTATCAGCCAATTTCTAGGGGACAGGTAAATATATTCTCAAACCACCACTACAACTGGCGAAGTTTCATCAGAGAAACCAAGGACTGACTGGGCATAGCAATTGAATGATAGGGCACTGGGCTGGCACTGGGGAGACCTGGATTCTATTCCTAGCTCTGCCAGTACCCTGCTGGGTGACCTTGGGTAAATCACACCCGCTCTATGCTTCAGTTTCCCCATCTGTAAAATGAAGGTAATAATATTGACTTCATTGGTTAAGTGCTTTGAGTGCTATGGATGAAAAATGTTATACAAGGGTGGTGTTATTGTTATGCTGCGAGATGCAGGTGACTGCTTAGATCACCACCTCTTTTAGACTGCGTGTGAATGCACCCTTCAATTAATGTAACTCTCAGGAGGAATTAATCACAAACCCTCACCTAAGACAAAATGGGGTTGTGAACCCGGCCAGGAGCTTTTGAGTGGGTGAGTGGGTTCTGCCCTCCCTCATACACCCAACATACTCAGCAAAACACAGAGGACAGACAGACAGAAGGAGCAGCTGAAAACACAGTGCTTGACCCTGGAAGAAACCTGGGAGGGTGGGATCCTGTCTACAGTTTAGTATCCATTACAAGAAGTTTTTGGGTCAAAAACTTTAAGGTTTTTGGCTTAAAAGAATGATCTTGGTGCTGTGAGCAAAAGAAGCTGGTTCCTTTTATTTCCTTCTGCATTCAGAGACACAGCACTTTGTACCTTCTTTGTAAATGAACAAAGAAATACCTAGACCGTCATTCTGAGTGAAAACAACCCCTAACCAGAGGACCAGCACAGAGGCTATGCATCACTTAAGTCCCATTTAAGCCTTCAAAATAGAAGTGCATGGACCTCTTCACCAGGATGTATTTCACCCTTCTTGGACAGTGCATACAAAGGATAGAGGGTGTTGCTAGTGGTGGAAGCACAAGACTTGTGTTCACAATTCCTCTCCTAACTCTAGATGACTTTGGATAGGACTCTTAGGAGAGCTAATGTGCTGAGCACTTCTTGCAAAGTGGTGAGCAACAGGAGCACATTCAAAAAAGAACCAGATAAGTTCATGAAGGATAGTTCCATCAATGGCTATTGGCCAGGATGGGCAGGGATGGTGTCCCCACCCTGTTTGTCAGAAACTGGGAATGGTCTTTGGGGGTGGATCATTTGATTACCTGTTCTGTTCATTCCCTCTGAAGCACGTGACATTGGCCACTGTCAGAAGACAGGATCCTGGGCTAGATGCACCTTTGGTTTGACCCAGCATGGCCGTTCTTATGTTCTTGAGCTCTCTTTGCCCTTTTGCAAATGGGGATCATACCTATCACCCAGGGCTGTTGTGAGGATTTATTCATTCATGTTTGTAAACACCTTGCTGGAAAGGTGCTATAGAAGTGCAAGTTATAATTACTAAGTATTTATATACATTTTGTTTGTCTTTTTTTAAGCTAAACTGAAGAAGGGATTCCCTCTTCCTATCCTGGACCAAATTACCCTCCTCAGACCTGTTGTTAAAGTTAAAGAGGTGAGAAACTGGGTTTCTTCTTAAAAAGAGTTACTCCTCTTTTGCAGGATTGTCAGCATATTAAACAGTAAAAATCCTGGGTATAACATGAGAAATTTTATACCACAAAACTTTCTCTTTAGGAACAAATTTCTCTTTCTTAGAGGGAAAAAATAAAACTGAGCCAAATGTGCGGACATTCAGTGGCCAAATACAGGCATGGGGTCAGATTCAAATGTGGTGAAAGTGAGAGCAACCCCTTGGAAGTCAAAGGAGTTGCACACCTTTTTACGCCTTGTCTAAATTTGCCCCACAAAGTTAAATTCAAGTCTCGATCATCTCAGTGCAACCACATTGAGTTCATTAGGGTTGCTCAGACATAAATGAAACAGAATTTGGCCATCCTTCTGGAGTGTGAATAACTGGAGCTTTATATATATATATATGATAATAATAATAATAAGCATTTCCTGAGGATTAATAAGTTCCTGAGGATGTGTCCCCAGCTGGTCATAAATTTCTAAAATATACCCTGTGCCTCAATGGTTATTGCTGATATAATAATCACATGGAAAAACAGCCGGTGATATTCTGCTACCATCACTTGCTGCAGTCATATGTTGATGCAGCATAAGAACTTAGCCCTTAATTTGGGTGCACAGAGCATTGCTAGAAAATTAACAAACAGGAATCAATAATAAATTAATTTGTAGAAAATTAGTGAGTCGATCATATTGCTCCAATCATCTCCCAACTTTGCAGTCATTTTATACTGTACAAATGCTGTGCCCAGTTCTTTGGTTGGGGTTGCAGCACAACTCTGTAGAGGAAGTGCAAAGATAGTTTTAAGCCACTGTTGTGTTCCATAAACCTGGGACAGCTCTGTGGACGGCCAGTCCCCTGATAGAAGTTGCAACTACCTGAAGAATGCTCTAAACTTACACCAGCTGCCAACAGCCCCAATGCAGCAGCTAATGATAAGGTGCAGGGAAGCCTCATTCACACCCTTTCCTCTCTAGCCACACTTCACTGGTACCAGGAGTGGAGAGGTGACACTGAAGCATCACTACACCATCTGTGTGTCAATTGAGGTTCCCTGTTAACTGAAGTGATGCTCCCATGGCTGGCTTCATGAGCTTTAGGTGCAGCATCTGCTGGCAGTGCAGTACAAAGCAGCAGAGCCCCAAGGAGTTTATGCGTCTGTGTGTAGAAGTCTCTGTCCCTTTGTGAACTTCTTGAGGTTGCTACTAGTAAGTCTCAGTTCTCTTCAGTAAAGATTCTCACTTTTAATCCTCAGGACAGAATTAAAACAGAAAATTCAAATGCTTAATTATCAGTAATTTCAGGCACTTTTGTGAATATTCTTCTCTCCTCAGGGTTATCTGCTGATTTCCACTGATATTGACTACAATCTCTAAGGAAGGAGAGCTCATTTGGATGATCAGGAAGTTCCCAACCAACAACATGACCCTGAAGACCGAACACTGTCCATTTGTTTTTAAACTTAAAAATTCTGGAAATGCATGCATCCGACGAAGTGGGTGTTCGCCCACGAGAGCTTATGCTCTAATACTTTAGTTAGTCTTTAAGGTGCCACAGGACTCTTTGTCACTTCTGCAATTCCAGACTAACACAGCTACCCCTCTGATTCTGGAAATGAGCAGTCGCACTTCTGCTCTGATTTGGGTAAAAGCCAAAAAGAAAAAGGGAATTGACTGCTGGAAGATTTATAGCATGTATCCAGCAGAGAACCATGTAAAACACACACTGTAATATGTTTTTTGTGATTAGGTAATGGAAGCTGTTGTTGTTCAGGAGTTTGTAGGTGCTGCAAACGTTACTGTTTTTAAACGTTAAAGTCTCTCTGTTTAACTAAAGCCTTTTCTATATACTTATATACTTCTATATATAGAAGCTCAATATTCTTTAGAAAAAAGGAAGGTTGCCACCAAACTGCAAATACAGCTGTCATCTGCAGCTGCTCTATTAATGGTCTTCTTGTATCATAAACTTCTTATTCTGCTTCCAACTGAATGCATCTGTTGTGTTTAATATGAAATGGGAGCTATCAAAAAGTGCTTCAAGCTGAAAACTCTTGGTGCCTATGAGGACTACAATCTTCTGAGTTCTTTGTGAAAGGATTGCCTCAGAGTTTGATCAGGGGGATGGACAAAGTGCCATAGCTCTTCTGAGGGGTATTTCAGGACAGGAATTACCTTGGTGTCTTTTTAGTTATAATAAGTGGGTACCCAAGAGGCTCTCCAGAACTATAGAACTTTAGAGCTGGAAAAGACCCATTAATCTAGTTCATGCCCCAACAGTACCAAATTATTCTATACACTTTTGTTAGTACTGCTGTATCCCTAAGTTTTAGATGTGCCAAGAAATGCAGCTACAACCACTTTTCTTGAGAAACTATTCCACAATCTCACTTTCAAGAAATCTTCAGGCAGAATTTTTTAATGATTCATTCAATTACTCCAGGTGCTATCTACCTCTTCATTCCACCTAGAAGAGTTCCTAGCTCCCCTGGGCAGTTTCCCTCTTCAGCTTGCAGTGACAAACGGGCTGTTGAAAGGGAAGGGGCAATAAAATCTTGAAATTAAAACAAAGATTTTTAAAAAATGAAACAAACGTTTATTTGATTTTGAAAGTTCCATTTTCAAAAAAAAAACCCCAAACTTGCCCTGCACAAAACCAACCCCCTCCTATCGGGATTTGACAAACCCCCATTTCTCAGCGGGAAATGTTTTGCGGGTGAAAACCTTCAGCTAGCTTGACTCAGTGGGGCGCCCTAGCCAGCAGCTGATGTATTGGTTGCATTATGAGTGTGTGCGTGGCAAGGCAGACTGTCACTGCAGGGTGCTGGGGGGGGAGAAGAGTGGCCCAGGCAGGGCAGCAGCCTCCGGGGCTCTCGCTCTTGATCGCGCTGCAGAGCTCGTGGGGGGGGGGCTAGGCGAGCTCCAGGGGGCAGAAGGGGCTCGGTCCCTACCGACCCAGCAAGGGGCGACCCACACAAGCAAACTGCCCCTCTGGGGCCTGAATTCCGGGAGATCCCCCCCCCCTGCAGAGACCTGGCGGTGGGAAACCCCCTGTCACTGCGCGTGCGCTCTGCACGGACCCTCTGAGGGGGGCTGCGCGCGATAGCTCCCCGCCGTGGCGTTGTGCCCGGACGCTCTGCTGTCACGCGCCGCCCTCACGCCACACCGCAGGGGGCGGGACGATCGTCCGGCCCGCTCAGCGCCCTGCTCGGCCGCAAGGGGGCGCCGCAGAGCACCGCCGGGTTGGCGTAATGTAACGCGCCAGACTGCACGGATGAAGTATGAGCCTCGGCGGGTCCCGTCCAGGCTCCTTAACGACGGCCCTCCGATTCGCTGGATCATCGTCTTACGAGGGAGCCTGAGCCTCGGCGGCCTCCGTTGGATCCTGGCCGGCGGTGCCGTGTGGCAGCGGGACCAGCGGTGTGTGTGTGTGTGTGTGACACGGAGTCCACCCCAGGGCCGCCGCCATGAGCCGCAGCTACAATGACGAGCTGCAGTACCTGGACAAGCTCGACAGGAACAGCTGGAGGATCAGGAAGGGCTTCGTGCCCAACATGAACGTGAGCGGAGCGGAGCGGAGCGGAGGGGAGGGGGCGGCTGAGCTGGGCTGACTCTCGGCAGCGACCGACCGTTCCGCGCGCGCTGGGGGGCGGGGCTTCCCCGCGAGACTCCTTCGCCCTGGGGCCGGGCCGGCCCTATCGGCGACCCCGCGCTGTGAGGAGAGAGGCGGAGCGCGCGGCGGCGGGGGGGGGCTGTTGCTGTCGCTGTCCGCGAGACCCGTCCCGCCGCCGGGCCCCAGCGCGCCGGGCCGTGCGCTCCCCGCGGGAAGCTCCTGCCCAGGGGGGAGCCGTGGCCTGAGCCTGGGACCAGACCCAGTGGCCGGGCGGGGCCCAGGGAGACAAGCGGGTCAGCGCGATGGGCCGGGCTCAGGGTGCTGCGTCGGCTCAGGTCCAAGGCGGATCCGGGCGATGCCTTTGGTCAGCGGCTCCCGGGGAAGCTCCTTTGAAAATGTAACAAGTGGGTGCGGGGGGCTGGGGTTGGGAGAGAGAGCTCAGGTGCAGGAGTTTGTTTTTTGTATCCTTTAATTGACGGTTCCTTGAGAGTGTGAATCTGGCGATATTAAAATAAACTTCAGAGGAAACATCCTGGTGTGCAGGGAGTCCAAGATATAATTGCGTCTAATTGCAGAAGTACAAGTTAGGAGCCTAAGGCACACCTAGACACTACCTGCGCCCCATGTACACCACCTCTGTTCTCTCTAACATCTGTCTGACTTTATGCCCTAATACTGCTGGTGCTAATGCACATCAGCAGTTTTGTGCCTAAGGATATATCTGTACTACAGCCTATGTTGGCATAATTTGTTGCTCAGGGTTGTGAAAAAAACACTCTCCAAGTAACGTAAGTTACATGACGTAAGCGCCCCATGCACGGTGCTATGTCACCAGAAGAGATTCTCCCACTGACATAGCTTCTGCCACTCACGGAGGTCATTTTATTATGACTACGGGAAAGCTCTCTCCCATTGGAATAGAGCATCTTCACCAAATATGCTGCAGTGGTGCAGTTGTATTGGTAAAGCTGCGCTGCTCTAGCACTGTACATATAGACATGGCCTAAGTGTTTGCTGGCTTGAGTGTGTGGATTGAAAACTTCTTGGAGCCGGGATTGTGCCTTTGGAAAGTGCCTAGCCTGTCTTAAGCACTACCAGAAACCTAATCAAATAATATACTTATAAATAAATAGTGGCAAGAAAATGACCAAAAAAATACACTTTGTAACCTATTATATACTATTGATCTTGGCAATTCTCGTTCTGTAGCGTAGTCCTGCTTGTGGCAGTGAGTTTTTTTGAGAGTGGTAACAGTGTATTATTTTGTTTCTTCTCATTCTTGTGTTTGCCTCTAGGTGGAAGGAGTGTTTTATGTAAATGAGCCGCTAGAGAAATTAATGTTTGAGGAGTTACGAAATGCCTGCAGAGGTGGCGGTAAGTGCAGAAAGATCCCGTTCTCATTTGTTGTCATTAAATTTCAAATGCTTGCTTCTCTTATTTCACCTTCAACTCCTAAAAAAGCCTCCTATCCTGAATTAATGTGGCTTGCATGCATCAAAGAAAACAATGAAAATGCGTAGTGATGGCTACTCATATGTCCAGCCATGACATGCATTCCCTATGAGCCTGACAATAGTGCTGCTGAAAAATGTTGGCTTGCCAGTTCTGGTGATTGTAAGGGACTTAAGCAAGTTTAAAATATAATTAATAAATTCATGTGTTGATAAGAATTTTAGATACACCGGACCCCGGGTTCGTGTACAGCGCAGTCGTTGCCATGGATTCCAAATTTAAATATTGGGATCCGTGACAACACATTCACCATGTTAACACGGTCCCCATGCTAGTGCAGGACCGCGCAAGGATCCTGAACCCTGGGCTATAGCGAAGATCCGGTATAGTTGAAAATTAAAAGGATTTTAAAATAAACTGCACTTTTTCATAATTACATCCTTTTAGTTATTTCCTGCATTTCACTCAGAGTGGGCTATGAAAATGGACTTGTCACTTAATTTCGAGTTCTAGTGTGACAGCACAATGCAGGAAGGAAATCCTAAATACATAATACAGAGGAAGCTAAAACAACAAACATGGGGATATTTCTGTTGATCTTAGGTTTTGTAACATCTTTATATATAAATATAAACGTAGGCCTAAATTAACTTGGCACTGTCCTCTGAAGGCTTTTACCTTCATGATATTGTGCAGTCTTCCTGACAGTGCCACAGCCTTGACTGGAAGGCGGCAGGGACCACAAGTGGGAAGAAAAGGGAGTTCATTCTCCATACCCCGTCAGTCCTTGGTTTATCTTTTGATATTTACCAACAAAAGTGCCAGTTGTGAAGGCAGTTTGTGTTATGTCCACAACTCTGCACTGATGACACGCGACTCATTTCACTGAGGCATGGTCTCTTTGGGATTTTCAGAAATTATCCCACCTTTTTAAATCTAGCACTCATGGGAGCTCTACTGTAGACTGAGAGCTAGCATTTTTACCTCCTTTATACAAGCCTAGATTATATAGCGGTAAAAATGTAGACAGGTGGCCTGTACCAGCACTTCGATGCTAGCAACAGTCAGAGCTGCACTGATACTGGAGCCGCAGTGGGAGAATTTCAGAAACTCTTCAGTGTAACGGGCATTTTCCCCCAGATTGAAGTGACTTTTGGTCACTACTGATCTGCCTGGATTTGAGTCAGGAACTTGAAAGGTACTACCATATCAGTCGTGTTCAACACTGTTAATCAGCAAGTCCCTTGGATAAACTTTCAGTTTTCTTCTTTCAGGTGCTGGTGGATTCTTGCCTGCTATGAAACAGATTGGGAATGTGGCTGCACTACCTGGCATTGTTCATGTGAGTGACTGCTCTGAAAAACTGTTCTTTTTCTCCCTCCCTTCTCCTGTTGGTTGATGATTTCCAAATGGTGGCCATGTTGGGAGTTAGGGTGCAGAACTTCATTTCGAGAGACCTGTGCATTTGGAATCCACCCCTGAAATCAAGGCTTTCCTTTTGTATATGTATGGATTACATATACAAAACAGCAGCTGTTTTCCTTGGGAGAGTACTGGCAGGATACAGTTACAGTAGAGATAATTGAAAAAAATAAAGTGTCAACATGGTTGTTTTCATTTTTAATTGTTTTATGTGGTAATTCGGCAAAAGCTCTAATTTGTTTTTGTAATAAATTGCTGCCCTTGGGGCTATAAAAGTTCTTAAAGGTAACATGTAAAGGAGAAGAATCGGGGATGTGGATTGTTTTGTTTTTGTTTGTTTTGCAGCCTGTACTTTAAAGTTGCTTTTCAGTTTGTGTCTTACCACAGAAATGTCTATTCTAGTCTTTTGTCTGTGTTAGAGGGTTTCCTGGTTGTAAATTGAGCTTTCTTAGGACGGGAAAAGGTTGAATTCTTAATAAACAGCTTTTCTTCTCAATGTTTGTGTTTTAAATAAGTGTTCAAACATTTATAAACAGTCTGATTAAAAATCACAAACCTTATCGGTTAGTCAGGGTTACTTCTCTTGAAAGCTGTGAAGTTATTACTAATTCTCCATAGTCTCCTATGACAGACACAATCTGAATTTCTAATGTTGTTGGGGAGGGGAAAGGGCAGGCCTCTTTTAGGCACCATAAAATAAAGTATCTGCAAAAGGGCCTCTTAGTGTTGCAGGTCACACTAAAAAAGCTAGCTTAAACATCTACCTCTTGGGTCATTTTTTGTTGTTTCACCCATTGGGATGAAGCACTTACTTGGTTTATGTGCAATTATACTATTCAATACTGGAAAATGTGGTTTGTTTCCTGCTTGCCTCTTACTTCGTGGCTTTTTTTCTTTGAAAAGCATAAAGGAATCTGCTGGCATTTTGGGTGAGACTCTGCATGCTTAAACTTCCATGCCTTTAAGTGTGGGCTTGTCATTATTAAATCCAGTTTAACTGAATGAGGCAGAAGAGTCCTAATGATGAATTGCTTATCAGTTTAGATACCTTAGTTCAATTCAAAAATTGTTTCCTGTGTCAGTGTGGAATGTGGGAACGCTGAATCCAAGTAAATGACTGGTGTGTTGATCTGTAAACTGCCTCAGATGCTGTTACAGGTGACTAGTCTTGGTGTAAGGTTTACGTTGTTCCTGTCCATATGTGGAACAGGGTTATATATAGTTTAAAAGAAGTCTTTTCACTGCTCTTTTGAAATCTGATGAATTTTCTTTCAGAGATCTATTGGGCTTCCCGATGTACATTCTGGCTATGGGTTCGCCATTGGTAACATGGCAGCATTTAACATGAGTGACCCAGAGGCAGTGGTGTCACCAGGTAAGAGTAACTTGAGTCTGATCTTATGTACTTTGAGAAATGTCTTCGGTGATCTGAAATCCTTTTTTGAAATAGCTGTTTGAGATTCCTACATTTTTACAGCACAGAAGTAAAGTGAAATGTTTTTAATAGTGACCTGAAAAGTTTTTCTCTGTTAAGATACCAGTTCATGTATCCTGAGTTCCCTGTTTTTCTGCAGGAGTTGATTACAACCAACGCACTTAAATAGTGCAGGGAGCCTTGCTCTCTTCATGCTGTTTTGGGTGTCTGTTCCCAACTTCTGAAGAGAGAGCCCAGAACCCCTGCACTTGGTTTTGGGCAGGTAAAAGAGGAACTAATGTTTAATTCTAGTTTTAAAATGTTTGTCCATTTATGTTAAAGATTTAGGATCTAAATAGTTTTGCCTCATTTTTTAAGACCTTTTCAGTTCACCTTTAACCATTTGAAAATGCCTCTGTGCTGGCGTCTAACAGCTATTATTCTACGCTGTGTGTATGGGAACACAGGAATTGGCATATGGACCAGACCCTGGGTCCATCTAGTCCAGTATCTTGCTCTGGCACTGGTCAGCACCAGATGTTGAAAAGGAAAGCTTAAGAACCCTGTAGTAGACAGATTTAGGATAATCTGCCCTATAATGATGTCTGTTCCTGATCTCTAATAGTTAAATAGTGGCTCTAAAGCCAGGTTAGTATGTTTTTCAAAAAAATTATCATTAATTATATCTCTGGATATTCTTTACATCTATATAAACAGTCAATCCATTTTTGAATCTTAAGTTCTTGGCCTCAACTGTTCCTGTGGTAACAAGTTCCAAAGATATTTTCTCGCATAATGCGTCAATTTCCTTTTTATCAGTTTTGAATTTCCCAACTCTCAATTCCATTGAGCGTCCCCTGTTCTTGTGCTATGAGACAATGAAAAGAGAAGTTCCTAATTTACCTTTTTTAGGCCAGTCATTATTTCACATCCTCTTATTTATCTCCTTTCTAGATAAATAATCTCATCACTCTTGTGATTTTCTCCACGTCATTGATAATTCTCATCACTCTTCTCTAATCTCCCTGTAATACTGAAATAAAGTATCACTTAACATAAACGCTCTTGGGTAACAGTTTACTGCTGTGACAGCAGGGAGAGCTTGCTGTTTGCCTTCCAGAGAACACTTTTTGCACTAATTTAAAAGCCTGCTACCTTAAATACAAAGATTTTGTTTTCAAATAACTTAAATTAGAAATGGAAAAGGCTGTGTTTGGTAGTGTAGAAAATCAGTGTATTTTTATTGTAGTGTGCTTGTTGGGTAGTTTAGATAGGTATTTCTATGTTAATCACAGGAGCAACCTTGCAAGTTAAGGATTTTGTGGGAGACTTTGTTTTTGTATCCATGATCTAGTACAGTATCCAGAGCAGGGGAGTATCTCTGTAGCACTGAGTGAGTTGTGGATATGGAATACTTTTCATTACAGTAGTGCCAGATTTTACCTATTTGGGGGATTGCATTGTCAGCTTGCCAGGGGCCTACAAACTGCATGGAAATTCATTAAAATGGAGCAGATTGCAGCTGTCCTCTCATAGACTTGTAGACTTTAAGATCCGAATGGACCATTATGATCATCTAGTCTGACCTCCTGCACAACGCAGGCTACAGAATGTCACCCACTCACTCCTGCAATAAACCTCTCATCTATGTCTGAGCTATTGAGGTCCACCAATCATGGTATTATGGTAGTAAGACTGATGAAGATTTCAGGCCCTAGTATTCAAAATTTTCTCTGTCAGGAAGCACATCAGTGTTAAAGATGAACGTGACCAAATGCTGTGGCAAACAACTGAGCAGCCCCATCTATTAATTTTGTGTGTGTTTTTGTTTTATATATCTTCAGGTGGTGTCGGGTTTGACATCAACTGTGGTGTCCGATTGCTGCGTACAAACCTGGATGAAAGCGACGTCCAGCCCGTGAAGGAACAGCTCGCCCAGGCAATGTTTGACCATATTCCAGTTGGTGTGGGCTCCAAAGGTGTCATCCCCATGAATGCCAAGTAAGTAAATGACTTTATCTGTACTTCTGGGGGATGGACAGTGTTTTGTTTTGAGAAAGATTTGCAGGTGGGAGGCTGGAAGGAGGTGGAAAGAGACTTCCTGGCCCATTCTTTCCCTTACTCATACAGCTAGAAATAATACAGTAACTCCTTATTTGAAGTCGTCCCAGTTAACATCATTTCGTTGTTACATTGCTAATCAATTAGGGAACATGCTCGTTTAAAGTTGTACAATGCTCCCTTCTAAGGTCATCAGTTGCCCAGCAGGCTATCAATTGCCGGCAGTTCATATGTCCCTTCCCCCACTGCAAAGTGCTGCTCCTGCCCCCTGCCTTGGAGCTGCTCCCTGAGACTCCAGCTTGCTGGAGAATGGGGAGGAGAAGAAGAGGGGGGCTGATGTCAGGGTATCTCCCTGCTCCTGCGCCCTGCTTACCCCATCTTCCATAGAGCAGAGGGGACACACAATGGAGGGAGCTGCTGCTGGCTTGCTGATCTCATTAACAAGGCAGTGTACTTCTGACCCCATTCTTGATACCTAACTGGAAATGCACATCTCTATCTCTCAAACAAACACAGAATGTGTATCTCTGTCTCTGTCTGCCCTCCCTCCTTTCCTGCTGCCTTGAAGAGTGTGAGAGTTAACCCTTGAGGGCTCAGCAAATTGCTAGTTCATTTAGCACAGTGGTTCTCAAAGTTTTGTATTGATGACCCCTTTCAAATAGCAAGCCTCTGAGTGTGATTCCCCCTTATAAATTAAAAACACTTTTTAATATATTTAAAACCATTATAAATGCTGGATGCAAAGTGGAGATGGGATGGAGGCTGACAGCTTGTGACCCCCATGTAATAACCTCGTGACCCCCTTAGGGGTCCTGAACCCCATTTTGAGAACCCCTGATTTAGCAGTAAGGCATTCTCTGGGAAATATCCCACCCTCTGACTCTTCTACCTCAACCAAGCTTCACAGTCCTCATCACTGTGTACCAGTATTTAATTGTTTGTTTAAAACTTACATAGTCTTTCTCTGGAACCTAAGCCCTCCTATTTACATTAATTCTTATGGGGAAATTGGATTCTTTTAACATCATTTTGCTTAAAGTCGCATTTTTCAGGAACATAACTATAATGTTCAGTGAGGAGTTCCTGTAGTACAAAGTCATCTAGGAGTCAGAGGATTAATTAAGAGTGCTGTAAGGGTTGTTCGTCCTCATAATGGAGGGTTTCTTTAACTGTATAGATAATGATGCTAAAATGTCAATCTTTACCCTGATGGGGGGAGGGGAAGCAATGAAGTTGCAGGTGACTTTATTCACAGATTTTATCTTTATGGAACTGGCTTTTTGGTGGGCAGCCAAGGGTTGAGCGAGCTCACGGGCTTTTCACCACTTCAGACATGAGTGAACCCTTGGGTCACATGTGAGGTTAACTTTGTGCTACTGCTTATTTAAGAGTTTGAGGAAAGTGTCTTGATGATTGCAGGGACTTGGAGGAGGCCCTGGAGATGGGTGTGGACTGGTCTCTTCGGGAAGGCTATGCCTGGGCCGAGGACAAGGAGCACTGTGAGGAGTATGGAAGGATGCTGCAGGCTGATCCCAATAAGGTCTCCTCAAGAGCTAAGAAAAGAGGTTTGCCTCAGGTAATGTTACCTGTAAGGTGGTTGTAAACACTTTGAGGTTTAAAACAACAAGAAGAAAAAATTAGCTTCATTCATTTCTGTAACTCGTGCCCTGTGTACATATAGGCTTTGACTAGCCATGATTTGGAAGGGGTTTTGATTCAAAATCTGTTTTCTGACAGAGCTAGAATAGGGGAAAACAATAGTAAGAACTATAATTTAATTCTTATCTATGTATAAAATTGGATATAGAAAAGAATTTCAGAGAGTTGCCCTCCCATCTGTCATTAGACAGCTGGCCCTAACTGTGTGAAGTCATCACTACTAACACTTGTCAACCTTTTAGGAATGATAGCTTCTCTAGATTTTTGTTGTTGTTCTGGTTACATTGACTTAAATTCTGAGCCAACAATGAAGAACATGTCCTGTGACTTAGTTTTAAAATTCTGACCTGCCATGAAAGAGAAGTGGATTTAACTTCCACAGCTGATAGCTCATTGCCTGGGTTGTATGCTAGCTGGAGCAGAGATCATACCATTGCTATAATTTGAAGTCTTCTTCCTCCAACTCTCTTGGGCATTATTATTGAGAATATATTGCAATACCATAGCACATGGGTTGGCAACCTATGGCACGCAGGGAGAGCTCAGCCCCCCACCACGGCTTTGGGGTTCCCCCGCTGGCTCCTTGTCAGCCACCGCCTGCCCCACTCAGCTCTGGCTGCTATATTGGGTTCCTTATACCCAGGCTGGCAGTGGGAGCTGAGTGGGGCAGGCGGGACCCCAGTTGGCAAAGCGCTAGCGGGGGAAACGCCAAAGAGGCGCGGGCTGAGCTCTCAGCCTGCGCCGCTTCAGGGTTTCCCCCGCGGGCTCCTGCCATCTGGGGTCTCGGCTCCCGCTGCCAGCCTGGGCTCCCTGAGCTCAGGCTGGCAGCAGGAGCTGAGTGGGGCAGGCAGGGGACCCCAGCTGGAAAGGCGCTAGTGGGGGAAACCCCAAAGCGGTGGGGGCTGAGCGCTTAGCCTGCGCCGCTTTGGGCTTTCTCCCCGCAGGCTCCTGCCAGCCCGCTGTCAGCCTGGGTTCCCTATACCCAGGCTAGCAGCAGGAGCTGACTGGGGCAGGCAGTGGGACACCAGCTGGCAGGAGCCTGGCGGAGGAAACCCCAAAGCAGGTGGGCTGAGCCACTCAGCCTACCCGTGCCCTGGGGTGGCCCCTTCAGATCCTCCCCTTCCAAACTGGCACGTGAAGGACTGACTAGGTGAAGATTTGGCACACCACCTCTAAAAGGTTGCCGACCCCTGCCATAGCATTTTAACCTTTAAAGAATTTTGCAAACATTAACCTTCATATCTCTCCTGTGGAGCAGGTAATTCTCTGTTTCACACAGTTAAGTGAATTTCCCAGGTGTGCAGAGTTGGTGTCAAAACCAGGATTAGAAATTGGGAAATTCTGGCTCCCAGTCCTGTGCTCAGACCACATCTCCATCATTGATGACTGACTTCTCCAAGATTGTGGCTTTAAAAAAAAACCTCACCTCTTTGTTGTATTTATGAACTTTTTGGTCATGTCTACACTACTACTTATGTCAGCAAAACTTATGTTGCTCAGAGGTGTGGAAAAAACACACCCCGTATCGGTATACGTGGTAGTGTGCACTGCACTGTCTTAGTGTTTTGCCACCGACATAGCTAAAGCCAGTTGCTGAGGGTGGTTTAGATTAGAATCGATTCATAGAATATAAGGGTTGGAAGGGACCTCAGGAGGACATCTAGTACTACCCCCAGCTCAAAGCAAGACCAATCCCCAACTAAGTCATCCCAACCAGGGCTTTGTCAAGCCTGACTTTAAAAACCTCCAAGGAAGGAGATTCCACCACTTCCCTAGATAACCCATTCCAATGCTTCACCACCTTCCTAGTGAAAAAGTTCTTCCTAATATCCAACCTCAACCTACCCAACTGCAACTTGACCATTACTCCTTGTTCTGTCATCTGCCACCACTGAGAACAGTCTAGATCCATCCTCTTTGGAACCCCCTTTCAGGTAGTTGAAAGTAGCTATCAAATCCCCTCTCATTCTTTTCCTCTGCGGACTAAACAATCCCAGTTGCCTCAGCTTCTCCTCATAAGTCATGTGCTCCAGCCGCCTAATCATTTTTGTTGCCCGCTGCTGGACTCTTTCCAATTTTTCCACATCCTCCTTTTACTGTGGGGCCCAAAACTGGGCACAGTATTCCAGATGCCAAATAGAAGGGAAATGATCATGTCCCTTGATCTGCTGGCAATGCCCCTACTTATACAACCCAAAATGTCGTTAGCCTTCTTGGCAACGAAGACACACTGTTGACTCATATCCAGCTTCTCATCCACTATAACCTCTAGGACCTTTTCTGCAGAACTGCTGCCTAGTCATTCAGTCCCTAGTCTATAGCAGTGCATGGGATTCTTCTGTCCTAAGTGCAGGACTCTGCACTTGTCCTTGTTGAACCTCATCAGATTTCTTTTAGCCCAATCCTCTAATTTGTTTAATCATGTCGATGGGAGAACTCTCTCCCATTTGCATAGAGCAATTACATGAGAGAGTTTACCGTGGCGCAGCTGCATTGATACAGCAGTGCCACTGTAAACTCTGTAGTGTAGACATTGCCACCGCGCTGTTACTAAGGCAATGTAAAGACTGCTTCTCTTTACTGTCTGTGTTTAAGGATCTATTCCTTCCTTTTAAGCATGCCTTGGTATGTTTGCTGAAAGAGGCAGCACTACTGGCAGGTCCTGGTCCTTCTGTTTCATCATATTCTCCTGCTACAGCTGTTTATTGTTGGACCATTTTAAAAACAAACAAATATATTTTGGAGACAAACAAGATTATATCTGCACAGTCCTTTTGATAGCCGAAGTTCAGGAATAGACTTCCATGTTCTAACTAATTCATACCCTCTACCCACATTCTATTACAATTCACCATATTGCACATAAACCCATGACTCTTCATTCATAATTCTCTCCGAAGGAGACAGCCATTCCTCTGTTCCCAAAGGCTCACTTTTTGTCCAATGTCTAATCAGTAGATGGCTAAGATATCTTGTTGTAATTGGCAGCTGGGGACCCTGGGAGCAGGAAACCATTATGCTGAGATCCAAGTGGTGGATGACATTTATAATGAGTATGCTGCCAGGAAGATGGGCATTGATCACAAAGGACAGGTGTGTGTAATGATCCACAGCGGCAGCAGAGGCCTGGGCCATCAAGTAGCTACAGGTATATTTTGTGATAAGACTACTTTTATAAGAGCTGAAATAAGATACTATATCTTCAGAATAGTCTGCTGCTCACAGTAAACGCTATTAACCAGTCAAGTTTATTAGAATATATTTAGTACTTGTGCTATAAAAACAATAAGTTAATCCTTAAACAGTAACTATCTCCATTTGAGATTGTGGGGGAATGGGACAGATACCTAGATTGTGAGCTCTCTAGGACAGAAGCTGTCTTTATTTGTCTGTATTTGCTTAGTACGGTGAGATTCTAATCTTTGGTTGGGACCCCTAGGCACTATTGCAATAGACATAAGAGGAAAAGGAGAGAGGTGGTAACTTTCCAAAAATCACAGAAAAAGTCAGTGTTAGAGCTGTGGTTAGAACATCAGAGCTCCTGCATTGAGTTCAGACCTCTAAACTGTACTCCTAGTTCTTTAACTGTACCTATTAGGTAGTTAAAATTAAAACACATGCTCTAAGGAGCACATCTTTTCTCCAGGCATTTAGTTCCATCACTTTCACTCTGAAGGGGGAATTGGAAGACCCTGGGTAGCAAAAACTGAAGTTGTCATTCCACACATTCACTTCTAATTTTAAGAGGAAGTTAAATGTTCAACCACATTCTGGTACCTCTGTGAGGGGACCTGAGTTTTGTGCCTGTGAATCCAGATCTAAAGCTTTTCAGGATAGGGGTTGGGCATTTTTATCATGTGCATATTTTGCAAAATACATATTTTGATTTTATGTATTTTGCATATAAAATATGCAAAAGTGCATATTTTATATCATGCACAGTCTGGTTGTATTGTTTGTTTTTCCTCAGATGCTTTAGTGGCTATGGAGAAAGCCATGAAACGGGACAAGATCATAGTTAATGATCGCCAGTTGGCATGTGCCCGAATTGCTTCCCCAGAGGGACAGGACTACCTAAAGGGAATGGCAGCAGCTGGAAACTATGCATGGGTCAACCGCTCTTCCATGACTTTCCTAACCAGACAGGTAGGATCAGAGCTGCTGTTCTGCTGCAGTATTCTAGTGCTTTTAAGGGTCCCTGGAACAAGGTAAAACATTTTGAGCCAGGATGATGAGCAGCTTTGTGAAGCTTGTACTTTTCTGCTGCCTGTGCTATATCAACTTGTTGGTTTAAGAGAAGACTTCAGTCTCAAGAGCAATCAGTCCAATATCTTTTACCAGCAGAAAAGTCTCACTGGGTTACATCTGAAAGATGTAGAGTAACACGTCTTAACATTTCTTTTTCTTCTGCCAGTTTGAGAGGGTAAAATTTTTCAGAAGTGCCAATGCTCTGTTTTCGAAAGCCAAGTGCTGAAGTCTCTATTGTTGCCCTCAAACTGGCAGAAGAGGAGATATTATGGCATGTTGTTTCATAGCTTTTTGGTTGATGTCTGGTGTTCTAAGTCTTCCTGGTTGATTTCTAATACTTTTCAGAAAGATCCAAGCTGCCAGCGAACAGATAATTGGTCCAGTTCAGTTGTAGAGTAAATTTTGCACAACTCGATTGACTTCAGTGAAGTTTCATTCACTTATGCCAGGGCTACATTCGGCCCAGTGTTTTTAGAACCAGGAAGGCTGAACTGAAAGTGTTGCCTTACCTGTCACTTCATTTAGTTGCAGTGTTCTGTTTTCTGACACGCTGTTTCCTGTGATAGGCCATTTTCAAATGAATCTGCTGCTTTTAACCCATAAAATTGAGAGAGCTTCAAGGTTTCTATAGCTGTGGGAGATCGCTCCTGTGTTTACATCCAAAGTTTCTCCCTTAGGCCTTCGCTAAAGTCTTCAACACAACCCCTGATGACCTAGATCTTCATGTGATCTATGATGTGTCTCATAACATTGCCAAAGTGGAGCAGCATGTGGTGGATGGAAAAGAGAGGACCCTGCTGGTGCACAGAAAGGGATCAACTAGGGCTTTCCCTCCTCATCATCCTCTCATTGCTGTCGATTATCAAGTACGGTTAACTTTAGGGGGAAGTGGAGGCAGGGAAGGGGGTTTCAAATGAATAGGAAGGGTTTCTGTTTACTAACAGAGGAAGATTTTAAATGTTTCAGTTCAAACAGGGTAGAAAATTAATTATATTGGAACATTTACTAGTATCAGCCATTATCCTCAGGCTTGTGTTGAAACTTTTGGACACTTCCTGATTCACCTTTCTTCCCCAACCTACAAATGCCTGCATGATCTTCCCACACCCTAACCCCCAATTTTGTGAGCATTCATGGCCTGCCATAAAATTTCCATACCCAGATGTGGCCCTCAGGCCAAAAGGTTTGCCCACCCCTGCCTTAGGACAAACTTTGTCTATTTGCCAGGCCTCCTCATGCTAATGAGCATTTTTATACACTGTCCGCATTTTCCAGTCCATCTAGTGACTCAGGAATCCTGGGTACACAGCCAGAGGCTTGCCAGAACTCCTTTCTGGATCTGTGATCCTGAATTCATTTAATGACGCCCTAGTCACCCTTATATCATTTACTGAACAAAACTGTCTTAAACCTTGAGTGATTTTGATCTTCAGTTGGGAATTTTTGTTTGTGCCCCTAGCTGACTGGACAGCCAGTACTGATTGGTGGGACAATGGGAACCTGTAGCTATGTTCTTACTGGTACTGAACAAGGCATGACCGAGACCTTTGGAACCACATGCCATGGAGCTGTAAGTACAAAAAACAGTTAAAGAAGGGATTGTGATGGGATATCCAAAAAACAGCTGCTCAAGGGGCAGCCAGCATGCTGTTACACTTGTGGGTAGGGGAGATACGATTCCTAGATTTCCAGCCTACAGAGTGCTGCGGATCCTGTGCCTCGTGCACTCTTGATGTCTCTTTCTCTGGCTAACACTAAGCTTTGAATGGCTCTGGAGGGAGCTGTGCTCATCCTTCCTTGTCTACACAAAGAACTGGTGTGGTGGACAGAGCCCCACCGCCAAACACTAACAGCCCAGAACTAAGAACTGGAATGAAAGCCTTGAGGATGGCCATGCAAAGCACTTCCCTTGGTGGAAGGAGGTGGTGCTAGGGCTTCTTTAACAGTGGAAAAAACAGTTGCAGCTTCCTCACCCAGTTAAAGCCCAGATTGTGAATACTGACTACCTAGCAGTTTGGGTAAAGAGAGACACCTATAGGAATCCTAGATACCTCCATGCTGTGGATTGTTGTGCATGTAGTGATCCCTAACATGCTTCAGGATTATGTTAATAATGCAGGAATCCTAGCACACCTATGCATTTTATTTCTGCCTCCTGTTTCTCAGCTCGCCTGAGGCATGGAATCTGTGCATCAAACTGCATATTTTGCTAGTTGGGGTTTGTGTACAACACGCACCTCCTACCGAATATTAATGTATGCTGGCTTGTTACAAATAGCTTGCGCTGTATAGCACCAGAAACACTCAGAAGTAAACCTCAAGATATTCTGGGTGTTCTGTCCCATCAAGTCTCTGGTTTGGTTAAATATAAAATTTGTGCATAATCACTTCTGCAAATGCCGTCTTGCCTGGAATGAAACACTGAGATGTGATTTTTATTTCCACAATCTGTCGGTCTTAGTAATGCAACTCTTACTCCTCGCGGTGACTACAAAACAAAGTGAAATAATTTAAATCTATTGTTTAGGGTCGTGCATTGTCCCGTGCCAAATCTCGACGAAACTTAGATTTTCAGGATGTGTTGGACAAGCTGGCTGACATGGGGATCGCCATTCGTGTTGCTTCCCCCAAGCTGGTCATGGAAGAAGTAAGTTTAAATTTATGACTGGATGTGTACTCTGATAGCAAATTGTCCACTGGAGCGTTAGAGGAGCAACTCTTGCATTCCAAATGGAAGCTGTCAGATTCTCCAAGTGTCACACTGAATATTTCTCCATGCTGTAGGAAGGGAATCTTCTCCTGGGCGTCTGTCTTTCTGGGGTTAGGAATAATTTCTTTCCGTTGGACAAAGGGACTTAATATTGGTGCCATATAAGCCTTTTGGCTATATTCCTTGGGTTTCCTCCCTTCTGTGATGTGCTCACCAGCTCTACATACATCTTGCACGTCAGCTTCTAGCAGATACTGTGTTGCTTTTAGGATACCTACCACTCTTATAGTAGTTTAGGCTAGGAAGAAGGACATTCTTCATGGTTTCTTGTCCATGAACAATCTTCTTCTCAAACATGATTCACAACTGTTGGTGTTTTTGGTACTTCAAAGTTTTACTAAGGAAGGAGCATTTAATGTGTGGTGGTTTTAATGAGCTAGGTGCTGCAACACATTTTCTGACATGAAGAGCCTGCATTCGAAACCAGTCCAATCTAGTCCTTTGTCCAAAAGATGGCATCAGGGAAGACTCCATGGAGGTTTGCCCTGATGATTCCATACACTAATAGAGCTGTGAAAGTTCATCTTTATAAGTTGCCTCTTTCTGGGAGGAAGTTGGAGTGGCTTGTTCTGTGGCGCAGGCACCTGGTGTCCTCTCTCCTGCTGAGTCCAGTATGGTGGCTAGTTCAGTTCCTGAATATCTTCAGAATAGCTTGATTTCCCCCCTCCACCCTGCAAATAAGACAGAAACTTGCTATGTCTTTCAAGTGATTCACTAATCTTTTAGCTGTGTAAAAATTAAGTAAGTTTCCCTATTTTAACAGGATAGAAGAGTAAAGCAAGAGGCATATATCTAACTTCGTGTGTGTCATTTTTTCCAGGCACCAGAATCCTATAAGAATGTGACGGATGTGGTTAACACCTGCCATGCTGCTGGCATCAGCAAGAAAGCTATTAAATTGAGACCTATCGCTGTTATTAAAGGCTAGGAACTGACTGAGGCCATCAGAAACCACTGGCACAGCAGTGCCTTCCACAGAACTGACTAAAATCATCATCATCCTCTTTCATACCTCTTGACTGCAGAAAGCTGTGATAGTACACTCCCTATTTTGGAAATACGATGGGGCGAGGATGCTCTTGTTATTACCCAGAGTCTCAAAAGTAAAATATTTTGAGTTACGGTGCTCTTGAGCATGCCAAAAGGGTAAACAAACTGATGCTGTTGCCTTATGTATAATGATCCCTCAAAAATGCATGAAATTCCATTAGTAGAACTGTGGGCCTGGCTCAACCAGACTGTCACTAATAAGACTGCAGATTGCCGTACACCCCTCATCAGCCAATATTAATATATAACCCTTGCCCAACTCGCTGTACACCCAAGGGACTGGAGCTCCTGATACCAACTGAAGTCCTCTGGCAGGTCACATACAGAACTCCTGGCAGTGGGAAGATGCTCTGTTTGCAAACACTAGTCTATATCGTGTAGACATATGGTAGTGGTAGTTATGTAACAAATGATGAGTAGGGAGTGGTCTTCACCCTAACAAAAAGCATGAGAGAGACTAGCCAGGGTTCAGACACAGCCGCCCACAATTAAAACATGACCCTGGGGTGTACTGACTCTCTTGATATTGGCAGTTGTTCCACAAGGGCTGATGGGTATTTTAGTGCCATTGGGTATGTTATTGAAAAGGTCATATATTACCTTGCACATGGTGTGACTTGACTTAACTGACAGATGTGCTTAGTATAAGACTTGAAAGGCCTTCAACTGTAATTGGATCTGCTGGCACAGCTCTCTCCAGTGGGTTTCTGTGTGGATGACTTAGTGGATTGAGACACAGGATCATGACTGAAGATAAGTATGATTCAAGACTGACAGATTAGCCCTTTATTTTTGTTTTACGTTTAGTAATTGAGACTTGGGAGGCAAATCACCAAAGTTGGTGAATTTCTGGGAACTTGGAACTTCTAAATAAAACGGGAAAACACAAAATAACTACAGTGTGTGTTGTGTCCTCATTGTGTTGCTGAAACAGCTGATTATTAACAAGAAAAAAGTGCTTATACTGTGGTCTAAAAGTTAGCAAGATTTCAGATTATAGCCAAGCTGGTATGTCTGCATGGGCTATGAATTGTACAGATATTTGCATTTAGTAACACTCTTTGTTCCAAGAAATGCTAATATAGCAAATAAGTGCTTAACTTTAATGGAAGCGTTTAACATTCCACTTTTCTCAGAACCAGTTCTGACCCCTCACTTTTGTCCTGGGTGAAACTTGCTTGTAAATGTAAATGCAGACACTAGGTGGCACTCATATTAAAATAAAACTCTGAAGCTAGTGCAGAAGTGCAACCCTGGCAAAAATGCCCATAATAGGGATTCAGAAACTAACTACTGGTAGAGGGTCCAACCTGTGCTTGTCTGATTATGTACTCATGGATACGCTAATTCAAAGCAAGTTCCTAGCATGAAGTCTGTTGATGTCGGAATATGGATGGAATGTGATTCGAATTAATAACCTAACATTGTTTTATTAGAATTTTAAGAGTTGGAAATTTATTTTTACAGGTAAAGAATCAGTCTGTGCTAGAAGGCACTGGTATGATTTGTCAGGCCCTATTTTGATGTCACTTCGTCCATTGTTTCTAGTGGAATCACTCCCAGTTCTCACCTGCTTAAGATCAGAATCAAGCTCACTAAACTTCAGTGCAAGCTTTGCAGGCAGAATTAGACTGAGTCAGTTTTTCTGCTCCCCATCCATGCAGCCTACTTTGCATATGGCTATTGTAAATGTAATTTTTTTTCATTGCCATATTTCAAGGGACCTCTTAAAATATTTTTGCATGTTTCATTATTTGTAAAACTATCATAATTTGGATATACATTTTTTCCTAACTTCCACTTTCCTGTGTTGTAAATGAAATTGAAATTAATGGTACCTTTTGTTTAACCATCACCATACATTAAAAGAGGCAGAACTTTTATATACAAAAGATGCATTTGGTTTTTTCTGTGACTATACTTGACCTTTTCCTTACACTTAACTTTTGTGCATGAGGACTCATGGAGTCTAGATGTGACAATTTTTGTTTGGTACTGGTATGGCAGCACCTGCTGCAATGTGTTGGGTATTTTTGGTAAGCTGTACATTACTGTCTGTTAGTTTCTTGTCCAGGAAGGAGTAGTGTGTATGTAGCAGTGCACCTTGCCTCAGACTGGGCTACTGCCAGTCAGCATTAAACCCTTGCACTCAGGGGCAGCCCGTAGTGTAAAAGCCAGCCATCATAGGTTGGGTGCGGGGAGGTTTTGGACCAGCTGCCTCTGCCTAACTCCCAGTATCCTCCTTAGGCCTCACTTCAGGCCTGTAGCCTGAGGGGCTGTTAGGCTGGAGCTCCCTTGCCTATTCCCCCAGCACTGTTCCACCTCAGGTACCTTGTCCCGGAGGCAGCCAGGCTCTGCTCCCTCCCAGCCTGGAGAGAGACTGCCTAGCGCCTGCTTCTCAGACTTTTTATCAGGGCCAAGTGTGGCCTGATTGGCTGGCCATGGCTGTGTTTGTTGACCTACTGAGCCTGGGTTTTGCTGCTTCTTCAGCTGCAACAATCTCCGGGGCTGCTTTTCCCCCCCTTCAGGGCCAGAGCGGGGTGACTGCCCCACTACAATGTAAAAGAACTCCAATTTCTCCAGATACTACTATTGGCCAAAACAGTTTTAAAGTAGGACAAATTTGAGGTTTTAAACTTTTGACTGCTCTGAACTACACTATGAACTTATATGGTATAATTATATCCCTTGGGGTGTGGAAAATCCATACCCCTGAGTGATGCATTTATTCCAACCAAACTCCCGATATAGACAGCGTTATGTTGACAGGTACGATTTCTCCCACTGACCCAACTACTGCCTTTTAGGTAAGTGGAGTACCTACGCTGATGGGAGAAGCTCTTCCATCACCCGAGGTAGTGTCTTTACTTACGCATAACAACTTCTGCAGCACTATAGGGGTATGCAAGCTCACTGTTGTCTTCAGCGCTGGAAGTAAATGTATTGAATGCTGTAAAAGTCCCCACCCCAAGGAGTAGAACATACATTAGAAAACAAGATAGTTAAGATAGTTGGGCTACATCAAATGAAGGGGGTAGGTGATGAAAGTGGGTAGCACATGCATTGTGTCCCAATAGGAGTTGCTGGAATACAGAAGAGTTCCATTATGAGCATGAAAGATATTTCCCACACCCCATCCAGAAAAGATGGACAGAGCCTTAGTACATTTACAGCCAAGAAATGAATAGCTGATAGTATTTTCTTTAGGCTTTTTTTTTTTTTTTTTCCAGAAACCACTGGTGGGCAGGGGATTACACCACATCAGTGGACCTATTGGACTCTCAATCTGTCCAGTGGCAGGCACTAGTACAGTCCCTGCCCAACTATATTCACTTGATCTTCTCGTGATGTCTTGTGGAAGCCCCAGCCAGAGCTGGCCTATGAAGAACTTGTATAGTATGTGTCTGCATTATGTGTAACTGGAGCCAGTGCACCAAAACTGGTGCATAGATACAAAGACTTCCACCTTTAGTGAGAGTGGAATCCCCAGGCCTGAAGCTATACAAGAATGATTTAAGGTGTGAATATTTAAATTCTCTAAGAGGTAGAATGGGAGGGATACTCCTGTTTTTAGTGTGTGATACAGCATGGCCAGAGGGCAGCAGGAGAGTGTTAGGGGGAAGCAAGTTTGCTAGAAGGTGGCTGGAGCACCTGGAGCCAATTAAGGCACCTGAAGCCAGTCACATGATAAAATCCCCCTGCTTCAGTCAGACAGGGGAAGGAGTTGGAGCAGTGTGATTTGGTGTTGGAGCAGAGAGCAGTTTAGAGGAAGGCAGAGGAGAGTTTGGAGAAGTGCTGTAGTGAACTAAGACCCAGACTGTAGGTAAAGGGACACCTGGCTTGTGCAGAGAGAGGGCAGGAAGCCCCACAAGCTTAAGAGTAGGAGAGGGAAGTAGCCCAGGGGAAGGAATAACTAGTTCAAGTGGTTTATAGCTATCCTTAGGTCCCCTGGGATGGGACTCGGAGTAGAAGGTGGCCCCAGGTCCTTCCCTCTCCACTCCCTGCCTCTAGGATTACTAGTGGGGCCGTTAATACCCTGTTCAGGGGCAAGAAATGGCACCCTGAACCCCCCACAAGAAGAGAAAGTGTGGGACCCATCATAATAGTGCCAGCAATTTGCTGCAAGTGGTATTTGAAGGATGATCTCTATTAATCATTCCTAATGATGTAAAACTCAGCCACCACTATCTGTACTAACAGGTATTGCTGTAGTGGCCTCTGCTACTAAGCCTACAAAAGGACTGAAATAACACTGCTGTTCTTGCCAGGAAGTATCTGATCATAGTGCACTTAATAGATAGGTGCTGTTTCTAACAAAGAATAAATGGACACAAATCTGACATCAGGAACCATAACATTCAAAAACCAGTAGGAGAACACTTCAACCTCCCTGGTCACTCAATAACAGACTTGAAGATGACAATTTTAAAACAGAAAAATTTCAAAAACAGACTCCAATGAGAAGATGCTGAACTGGAATTAATTTGCAAATTGGACACCATCAATTTAGGGTTAACCAGAGACTGGGAATAGCTGGGTCATTACACAAACTGAATCTATTTCCCCATGTTAAGTATCCTCACACCTTCTTGTCAACTGTCTGATATAGGCCATCTTGATTATCACTACAAAAGGATTTTTTTTCTCCTGCTGATAACAGCTCATCTAAATTAAATAGTCTCTTAGAATTGACGTGGCAACTTCCACCTTTTCAGGCTATCTGCATGTATATATATCCCTTACTACTGTGTGTTCCATTCTATGCATTCGATGGAGTGGGCTGTAGCCTATGAAAGCTTATGGTGAAATAAATTTGTTAGTCTCTAAGGTGCCGCAAATACTCCTGTTCTTTTTACAGATACAGACTAACACAGTTGCTACTCTGAAACCTGTTTCTAACAACATTCACCTTTGCAGAATTAAATCACTTAAAGACAAAACCCAGGGCAGTTTGTTACTCCCTTAGCTAACTCCTGAAAAATAATCACCTTCTAAGAGTAGGCACAATAAACCTGCAGTTATGCAGAGCTGGGGCAGAAATCATAGCATTGCAGGGCTAACGGGACCTGAAGAGATCAACTAGTGCAACCCTCCATGCTGAGGCAGGACCAAGTAAACCTAGACTGTCCCTGACAGGTGTGTGTTTGTCCAACCTGCTCTATGGCCTGGTCTACACTACGACTTAAGGTCGACTTTAGCGCCGTTAAGTCGACCTAAACCTGCACTCATCCTCACATGGCAGCCATTTCCGTCAATTTAAAGGGCCGTTAAAATCGATTTCTGTACTCCTCCCTGACGAGAGGAGTAGCGCTGAAATTGACCTCTCTGGATTAAGTGGAGAATGTATCTATCTTGTAACCTTTTCCCTTCTTTCCTCCTACAGCTATCTCGGTCCTCCCCGCCCCCCCAACATGCCCATCGCAGAGGCTACCATAGATATGAAAGAGAAACGCACAAAAGATGAAATGTTTGCGGAGCTTATGCATTCCTCCCGCAGTGAAGCAGCTCACCAGAGCGCATGGAGAGAAAATTTTTTAGAGTCCCAGAATACATGGAGGCAAAGCCCTTTAGACTTCAGGCAAAGCCTTTTAGAGTCCAGGGCAGCAGTAGCAGCACGGGAGGAGAGGTGGCAGGAGCGCGAAGAAAGGAGGATGGATGCAATGCTGCGGATAATTGAGGATCAACGTGACATGCTCCGGTGTCTGCTGGAGCTTCAGCAGGACCAAAGATCGCCTCTCCAGCCCCTGTGTAACCACCTCCCCAAGTTCCATTGCCTCCCCACCCAGACTCGGGCTGAGAACGCTGTGGGGGAGGCTCCAGGAACCGACCCAATCTACCCCACAATACAACACAAGCAGCAGAAGGCTTAGTTTATCACAAAAGTTTTAAAAATGTACTGTGTCTTTGTCCCCCCCTCCCCTCATCCGCCACGCCGACTGCTGGTTTTCCTCCTTGCCCACCCCTTCTAGGCTACCTTGCCAGTCTTCCCCTGTGTTTGTGAAGAATCATTAAAGAATGCATGCTTTTTAAAAAAGTGAATTTATTTACTCTGCAAATGAGGGGGGGATAAAAAGGGCAGGAGGCTTAACACTGAGCAGATCAAGGGAGCAGGTTTTCAACGGCACTTTGAGCAGTCACAAAACTGTTTCTCAAGGCTTCTCTGAGGCGCAGTGCTTCCTGGTGCGCTCTTGTACTTGCCCTGGTGTCTGGCTGCTCGTTAGTAGCAGACAGGACATTTGCCTCTGCCTCCCACTCCGGCATAAACGTCTTCCCCCTGCTCTCACAGAGATTGTGGAGCACACAGCAAGCAGCAATAACAATGGGCACATTTCTTTTGCTGAGGTCTGAGCGAGTAAGTAACGTTCGCCACCTCGCCTTAAGATGGCCAGATGCGCACTCCACCACCATTCTGCACTTGCTCAGCCTATAGTTGAACAGCTCCTGACTCCTGTCCAGGGATCCTGTGTATGGCTTCATAAGCCAGGGCATTAAGGGGTAGGCTGGGTCCCCAAGGATAACGATCGGCATTTCAACAGCCCCAACAGTAATTTTCTGGTCTGGGAAGAATCCCTTGCGCCAGCTGTCTATAAATCCTAGAGTTCCTGAACACACGAGCGTCATGAACCTTTCCCAGCCATCCCACGTAGATGTCAGTGAAATGTCCCTTGTGGTCAACCAGTGCTTGCATTACCACTGAACAATACCCCTTGCAGTTTCTGTACTCTGCGCCCTCGTTGTCTGGTGCCAAGATAGGGCTATGAGTGCCATCTATAGCCCCCCCCCCAGTTAGGGAATCCCAGCGCGGCAAAGCCATCTACTATAGCCTGCACGTTTCCCAGGCACACAACCCTGGACAGCAGCAGATCAATGATTGCCCTGGTTACTTGCATCACAGCAGCCCCCACTGTAGCTTTACCCACTCCAAATTGATTCGCGACTGACCGGTAGCTGTCTGGCGTTGCAAGCTTCCAGAGGGCTATCACCACATGCTTCTGAACTGTGAGGGCTGCTCTCATTTTGGTATTCTCACGCTGTAGGGCAGGGGAAAGCAAGTCACAAAGTTCCATGAACGTGCCCTTTCGCATGCGAAAGTTTCTGAGCCACTGAGAGTCATCCCAGACCCGCAGCACTATGCGATTCCACCAGTCAGTGCTTGTTTCCCTGGCCCAGATTTGGCATTCCATGGCATGAGCCTGCCCCATTGCCACCAAAATTGCCAGGTTGTCGGACCTCTTACTTTCAAAAACGTCAGTGTCCATGTCCATGTCGTCATCACTGTCGTCACTCTCCTGATAGCGCAGTCGTCTCCTGATCGCCTTCTTGTGCATACGATGCAGCATAAAGTCCACAACAATGCGTGAGATATTCTCAACGGCCATTAGTGCAGCAGTTACCTGAGCAGGCGCCATGCTTGCACTGCTATGGCGTCAGTGCAGAAAAAGGGCACGAAAAAACAGCAGTTGCTTTCACGGCGATTAGGGAACGGAGAAAGCTACCCACAATGCAGTGTGCAAAATGGTGCCTGCTGGGGACTCCAGGAACTGTAGGATAGCTACCCACAGTGCACCACCCACTATGTCAACGCTTTCCACAGTACTGTGGACGAACACTGCCGACTTGCTGTGTTTTGTGGGGATGCACAAAATTGACCTTATACAGTTTGCTTTAAAAAAAATCGACTGCAAGGCAATCGACCTAACTCTGTAGTGAAGACATACCCTTAAAAACCTTGAAGAATGGAGATTCCACAACCTCCCTTGGTAGCCTATTCCTCTTCTTTTCTATCCTTATTATTAGAAGCTTTTCCTAATATCTAACTGAAACCTCTCTTGCTGCATATTAAGCTAATTACTTCCCATCCTACTGTCAATGGACATGGAGAACAATTAATCCCCAGGCTCTTTATAATAACTGTCTTCAAATGTGTTTAGGGTTATCAGGTTCCTCCTCCTGTTGTTTCTCAAGACTAAACATGCCCGGTTTTTCTGAAAGGTCAGGTTTTCTAAATCTTTTACTTTTGTTGCTGCCTCTGTTCAGCTGAGGTCTTACCAGTGCCAACTAGAGTAGGAAAATCATCTCCCAAATCTTGCATGCAACATTCCTGTTACACCCCTGAATATAAGCATTTTTTGCACTTGCGTCACATTTTTGACTCATTCCAGTTGTGATCTGCTAGATCCCCCAAGTCCTTTTCTGCAGTATTACCACTTAGTTCATTATTCCCTATTTTGTTTTGTGCATTTGAATTTTTTTCCTTCCTAAGTGTAGTACTTTGCACTTGTCTTTAATTAATTTGATCTGGCTGATTTCAAACCGGTTGTCCAACTTGTCAAGGTTGTTTTGACCTTTCATTCTGGCTTCCAAGGTGTTTACAACTACTCCCGGGCTGGTGCCCTCTCCAAATTTTATAAGCATACTCTGCTCCATTAATAACTATATTGAACAGTACTGCACTCAGGCCAGACCCCTGTGGCACCCCATTAGATGTGTCCTTCCAGTTTGACAGCGTACCATTGATCACTACTCTTTTTGAGTATGGCTTTTCAGGTAGTTGTGTGCCTACTTTATAATTTAATTTAGGCCACATTTCCCTACTTTGCTAGGGAATGTAATTTGCCTCCAAATGTTATTAAATAAGACTGCCGGCGCTGCCTGAACATCTAGATTTCAAGGCATGAGTATCCGGCAGGGAGGGTGTTTGTCCTCAATGTGACAAAATCCAAGGAGAAAGATTATCCACTTTCATAGTGCTAAAAAATAAAAAAGAGAGAGAGAGAGCGTGAGTGCTACGGATCTTCCATAAATTGCTGATCTTTAACACTGCTGCAGTACACTAATAGTGCATTCTTCTTTAATCCTGGTCAACATTATACATCTACATCAGTATAACTGTTGCTAATCCACACTCCTGAGTGATGCAGTTATAGCAACCTAACTCTCAGCGTAGAAGATAGTGCTCCTGTCAACGGGGGGGTGTCTCTCATAATCACATACGCCTCTCACCTCTCGGGGAGGTGAATTACCTATGCTGTTGGGAGAAGCTCTCCCACTGACATAAGTAGTGTTTTCACTAAGTACTGCAGTGGCACAGCTGCACAGCTGGCACACTGTAAGTGTAGACAAGCCACTCGTTTCCTGTTCCTTTTCCCCCTTGGGTTTACTTTAGCTGTATGTTTTATACTATGCTTATCAGCTGATCAAAGCACCCTTTTGTTCTCTCGTGTGTCCCCTCTCTTCGTTTTCAGGGTGCTCCTATCCTAGCACGCGCTGTTTCCTCCTCTGCCGGTGGCCCCAGGCTGTATCTCTGGCCCAGGAGGAATGTGTGATCTCTGACACATCTCTGGCACAGGCAGCCAGGCCTCTCCTCCATACTCCTTTGTTCCTCTCAAACATAAACACACTTAACTCACCCCCATCTTCAAAGCAATCCGACAAAGCAGTATCCCTCCTGGAACATGTGCCAACACACACTCTTGCTTTCAGAAGGAAGAGTTCAATTACTCAGAGGGCCTTGCCTGCAATTGGCATTTGCTTTTGCCTCTCCAGCCATGCCTCGGCTTGCTCTTTTCTCACCACTGGTCTAGCTCCCATGCAGCTCTGCCAGGACAGACAAGCATGAATCAGGCTCCAAAAAATCATGAGACTTGTTTTAAATTATAAGTTTTGAGTGTTTTTTTAATTTATTTTTGTTTAGGATGCTCTTTGATCATATTTTCCCAACTTTTCTCTATAGAAACATTTTTCCAAAAAAAAAAAGTGAAAGCTGCACTTGTCTTCTGTTCACATGCCTCCGGGAGCTGGGCCTTTCAGAAACGCACTGCGCATTGCAAGACTTGTAATAAAAGCATGAGAGTTAGCAACCCCAGAAAAGTGCTGAGAATTCCCGGTATGGACCCACCTTTGTTTTCCTGCTATATTGTCAAAATAATCCCCCGTCCTCCTTTCTCAGTGTTAGCATTAGTAACCTGGAAACTGTCTGGATACTAACACCTGCCCGTTTCCAAGAACGGAGGCATCTTTTCAGTTCATATCTTTTTCATCAAAAAGATGTTTCAACAAGAGACAAGCTTTAGAGCTTACACAGAACTGCTCTTCAGATCCTGGGATCAATACAGCTACATCCCTGCAGACAACAATGGAAAATATCTATTTCTATTCTTATTTTAATATGATCTTTCACTGAATTTAGATGTAGTGAAAGCTGCCTCGTTGGTGGCCCTATGAGCCAAAGTCCTCTCTTTATCTGCAAGAAAAGCAGAAGTAGCGCAGACGTCCTCTACACTCACACAACAACACCAGCCAATGTACCTCAACTCTGCCCTAGAGAGACAACCTCAAGGACACAGAGAATAGTATTTTTTTTCCAGGCCCATTCAAGCCTTGGCCTCTATCCTTAGGCTGTTAACAAGTTTCAGTTAGTGCCGGTTCTGATGCTGTATTTTGTCATGTGGTCATTTGAAAATCTGTTCACACCTGGATCCAGTCAAGGACTGAACTGAGACCACCAAATTCATTTCACATAGGAATCTGGACTTGGAATTGGATTTCAGTCCCAAGGTAAAAGGCTTCATATCACATTGCTAGTTACCAATACTTTTCATAACTCCTTACATTTAAAAAATACAGTTAAGTACCAATTAGAATGAAAGGATTTGTTGGTAGGTAGTTACTCAGGATTTGGCTTTTAAATAATTTTATCCTGTTTTCCTTAAGAAAAAACAATTTTAATGAAAAAGTTTTGTTTCCTTCTCACAAGGGCTTGGATTATTTCAACTAATGGTCATTTTTCCTTGTAAAGCAGGTCATGGTGTAATTTTGTGCCATTACAGACAACTTTGCTCTTACAATTTTAAAATCTGATACAGAACAGTTTTACCAAGTGTTCAACAATGTTTGGCTCAACTAGACATAGCCACTTTCTGAGGGGGACGAAAAAATAATTACATTTTTGCTAGAAGGTTAGTGTGTCATTTGTATTATGGGTTTTCTCAATTCATTTATTGTAAAGGGGGTATTATAATCAATCTACAAAAAAAAGTGATGTTACAAGCATTTTCTTGTCACTTTTGGCTGTACAGCTGGGTCTACTACATGGAGTTTTTATGTGTATGTCTCCCTCTGGCTATACCCACCCTCCTCTCTCATTAGCCCTTTACTGGAATAGGGAGAAAAACATCCTCTTGAATATTAGCTTTCTAGCAAATATTTAAATATTCATATTTCTATTACACACTCCAGATTATTACAAGGGAATATTGATCAATAACATTTTTATGCTTTCACAATTTACTCTCCACTTATCCAATCAGGAAAACATTTTGTGGTGTTAGTTAAAACTTGGATTCCAATAGACACAGTTCATCTTTCTGAAATAGGTATCTTTGTAAATTGCAAATATTTTGAACACTTTCTCTCTCTTCTCCTCCTCGCTCCCCCACTCGCCCCAGGGCTCACCTTAGGGACAATTGCACCCTGAGTGAATTTGAATTTTGATGCCATTTTTTTGAGTTTGTGAAGAGCAGCATGAGGCACAGGATGCGAGGACCAGCTCCTGGCCCCGGAGCCTGGCCAGGCTGCACAGGGAGGAGTTTCTGAGCCCAGGAGCTGCCGCAGCCATATGCCCTCTGACCACCTAGCAGGAGGAGAGTGGGTGTGTAGGAGGACCCAGGGGCTGGCCTGCTGCCTACACCTCCCTGCCAGGCTGGCAGCTCTGGGTGGTATCACTTGCCCTCCGCCCAGCTTGCCAGGAACTCCAGCCCCAGGCTCATCCCCACTTACCTGCTTTGGCATCTCAGGCCCACCGGCTTGCGGCACTTGGATGGCACCTCCCCTGATAACGGTGCTAATATAAAGGGCTAATTTGAGTTTGAGTAGAGCCAGGTCAGCAAAAGTTGGGTTACGAAAAAGCGACTGCCTGCAGGCTTTTGACAGGCTTATAAGGGGTAATTACATCGTTGTAAGGGGTGGAATTTTCCATCTTCTTCATTTACTAATTTCTTCTCTGTCCCCCAATTCATGAGTGGTTACTCTTTCTGCCAGCCAGCCCAGTGAGCTGAAGTAGCAGAGCCTTTGGTGGAGTCCATTTGACTTGACTTTCAAATTGGCTCACTCATCCGAGGTGGGGTTTGGAGATTGGAGTTTATTACCAATGTGGGAGTGACAGACTGAAGGTCATTCTTCATGCAGTCTGGATTAGATAAGTGAACACTCCTTTCAAGGCCTAGGAAAATGGAATAGGGGGAGGTTAGAACGCTTGATCCTAGGGAACCTTTCTTCTCTCACAGGCAAACCTCCGATCCCATTTACAACGTGATCCTTGTCCTGGTCTAGAATGATTGTCCCTTTGGTTTGTTTCCTAAACTTCAAAGAAACTGAGCCAGACCCCAAAGCATTTTTGTTTTGAAAACATATGTGCTTCTGTGGGCTTTGCATGCCAGATCCTGCAGCTTTTCCATTAATGGTCACCAGATGAGAAAAAAGATAAGATCTTGAGCAAGAAACATGCAGCCTTGTTTGTTCAGCAAAACATGTGCCTCATTGTTTTCCTAGCAGGAATTCAAACTATCCGATGGCTATCAAGAGCAGCCAAGAACACCATCAACATCTCTTTCCCCCCGAAGTTTTTTCTGGCAGGACTGGTGTCCTCTGTCAAAGGAAGATTCCGTGAAAGGAAAGACGGTTGTGGGGCTAAGGCATTGAACTACAGCTCAAAAGACTTGGCTTCTGCTCTAGGCTCTGCCGTAGACTTCTTGTCTGACCAACAGCAAGTCACTTACCCAAAGAGATTAAGTCTACACAGCAAAGAAAAACCTGCGCTGGCCCGTGCCAGCTGACTCGGGCTGGTGGGCTGCAGGGTTGTTGCATTGCTGTGTAGATACTTGGGCTCGACCCTGAGCTCTGGGAACTTCCTGCCCCACAGGGCCCTAGGGTCTGCGGCCCAAGCCCCAAGTCTACCCAGCAATGAAACAGCCCTGCAGCCCGCGTTGGTTGGCATGGGTTTTTCTTTGCTGTGTAGACATATCCTCTGTGCCTCGGTACCCAAGCTGTGAAATGGGGATAATGCTTGTTTCTCCACTCCTTTTGTGTCTATCCTTTCTATTTAGATTATAAGACCTGGTTCAGGGGCTGTCTCTTAGTGTGTGTATATATACAGCATCTAACATAATAGGGACTCCGTCTTAGTGGGAGCCTCTAGAGGCTACATAATACAAATAATAACTTTACCATCAAAAGCACCACAGCTGAGCACAAGGCAGTACTGTCTATAATTTGGACCAGATTGGTTCTTCTCTCCACGCCATCTTTCCAGGAGCGTAAGATTCCAGTGGGACCTGGCTTTCATAAGAGTTTTGAAACTGATGCAGGGTATTTTATTCATATGTGTAACCCAGTTTAGATTAAGAGCAGAACATCTGATTAGCTGATCTGGATTCCTAGCTCTGTACTCTCCCCCCACATTAGAGCTCCCTGTAGCCAAAGGATTACAAAACAGATCCCTAGTCTGGTGTGAACGGGTCACCAGGCTAGCAAAGGCAATCTCCTGTGTGATTTTAAGCATAGGCTAAGTAGGAAGCTGCCTAGTGCAGTGTACGTCTAATAGGAGGCCACAGTAGTGAAGGATCCCTGGTGGCTACTCAGCTGGTGGCATTTTCTTTTCCCATCATTACACTGCAGCCTGGGGTGGTGTTAAACATTACAATGATAACATGCGCAAATAAATCCACAAATATAATCTTGCAAAACATTCTTCCAAGTCCCCTTTGCCCTGTTCCTGCAACACAAAAGGGATTTACAGCTGCCTTAAGGTGGTCCTTAAGGTTCACCTCAGTATACAGGATTCCTCAGCTGGCATAGCATTGACATAGCCAGCCCTGAAACAGGTGCTCCCGGCCCTGCTCCCAGCACAGGCAAAGGTCTAAGGGTATGGTTACACTTACAAAATTATAGCGCTATTGCTTATAGCGCTCGCCTTATACAGCAATAATAATAGCGCTATTGTATGTCCACACTGAGATGCTCCAGCGCTATAGCATGGCCACATTTGCGGCAGTTAATACGGCATTAAGAGCAGCGCATTAGGGCAGGTATCCCACAGTACACCTCTTCCTGATCTGGCGCAATGGCTTGTGGGAGGGGGGGCGTCACTTGCGGGGCATTCTATATCCTGTTTGAACTACCCATGATGCTTTTTGGCATATCCCAGCAATCCCTGTGTTTCCTTCCACCTCCGGCGCCATCTTTCAAGGGTTTCAGCAAGGCACGCTCCGTCTTCCATTGTCGAGTGCTGCAATGAATCCAGAACTGCTGAGGGACATGCTGACGACTGTCGTCAGCACATCTCTGTGTGCAGTGGAGTTATTCCTTGACATGCAGGATGACAGTGATGATTCTGAAGACGAGATCGAAGCGGTGAATGCATTCGACACAAAGCTGCTTGTCTCATTAACGGACATGCTCACGGCTGTTGAACGCCGCTTCTGGGCACGGGAAACGAGCACAGAGTGGTGGGATCGCATCGTCATGCAAGTCTGGGACGACGAGCAGTGGCTGCAAAACTTCCGAATGAGAAAAGCCACTTTCATGGGACTGTGTGCTGAACTCGCCCCTGCCCTGTGGCGCAAGGACACCAGGCTGAGAGCTGCCCTCCCGGTGGAGAAGCGGGTGGCTATCGCGATCTGGAAGCTGGCTACCCCAGACAGCTACCGATCGGTGACCAACCAGTTTGGGGTTGGAAAGTCGACCATTGGAGTTGTGCTGATGCAAGTGTGCAGGGCCATCAATCGCATCCTGCTACGAAAAATCGTGACTCTGGATAACGTGCATGACATCGTGGCTGGCTTTGAAGAAATGGGTTTCCCTAACTGTGGTGGGGCGATAGATGGGACCCATATACCCATTCTCGCGCCCGCCCACCTAGCTGAGGAGTACGTTAACCGAAAGGGGTACTTCTCCATGGTTCTCCAGGCGCTTGTGGATCACCGTGGGCGTTTTACTGACATTAACGCTGGCTGGTCTGGAAAGGTGCATGACGCACGCATCTTCCGCAACACCGGCCTGTTCATGAAGCTGCAAGCCGGGACTTTTTTCCCAGACCAGAGGATCCCCGTGGGGGAAGTGGAAATGCCCATAGTGATTCTTGGTGACCCTGCTTACCCTTTAATGCCCTGGCTCATGAAACCGTACACAGGGAGCCTGGACAGCAGTCAGGAAAGGTTCAACTACAGGCTTAGCCGTTGTCGAATGACTGTGGAGTGTGCTTTTGGGCGTCTGAAGGCGCGCTGGCGTTGTCTTTATGGGAGGCTAGATTTGGCCGAGGGTAGTATCTCCGCGGTTATTTCCGCATGCTGTGCCCTACATAATCTTTGTGAGCGGAAGGGCGAAGGCTTCACTCAGGCATGGTCCTCGGAGGTTCAACGCCTGGAGGCCACATATGCCCAGCCAGAGAGCAGGGTTCATGGAGGGGACCAGCGCGAGGCTGTTAGGATCAGGGAAGCCTTGAGGGAGCATTTTGAGGCTGAAAGCCAGTTCTGAAGTGAGGTGCAGATGGAGGGAGGGAGGGAGGGATCATTCTTTTAACAGGAACAGGCATTTGCTTTTCTGTAGCCTGTAATAATGTATGTACACTTAATAAAAAAAACCCATTTATTAAGAAGACAATTCATTTATTGAACAGGTACTTCGGTTGCTGAAAGAAAATATTGTGATGCATGTGAGGGGGAAGGCAGGGGAGGTGCAATGGGGGTGTCGTGGGGTCAGTCAGAGATCGGAGTATGTCCGGGTCTCTGAGTCTCCAGTGCCCTCAAACTGCCCATGTCCCCCGAACTCCATTTGCGGTGGCCAGTAAGGCATGTTATTAGGGGTAGACTGCAGTGGATAATGGTCTGGGGTCTGGGGGTTGTCCGGTGAAGACAGAGGGGTTGGAGGCAGCTGTGGATGGTGATAACCATTTGGCTGATGATACTGGCCTGGAGGGTACAGAGGCAAGGAAGGGGAAGGGAGTTGGGGCAAACGATAATTGGGGTGGTGGGTGCGGAGCTTCTGCTCTGCAAGGGTGACAAGCCGCTGCATACTCTGCAATTGAAGCTGCAGTAATGAGAGCAGCTTGTCGGTGCTTTTCCGGCAGTGAATCGCGTTCTCCTTCCGCGCCTTCTCCCTCAACTTGCTCTCATTCTCCCTCCACCTCTGTGCAACTCGATTCTCCGTTACAGCCTGTTGCATTACTTGCTGTACAAGATCCTCTTTGCTCCTTCGTGGCCGCTTCCTCAGTCGCCTGAGCCTCTCAGCTGTTGATAAGAGCGATGGCGAAGGGGTGAAGGACGACCCTTCTAAAATAAAAAGATACATTTCACAGTGGTTCCCTTGTAAAGAGCAGACATGCCTATCATTCCCCCGCATTCCCCGTTTGCCTGTCCCGCAGACAGCACAGATACAGCAATGGAGCCCCTGCCATGGTGAGTGGACTCCAGAGGCAAGGGAAATGATTTTTTCCCTGCCCTGAGAAGCTGTGGCGGGGGAGGGGGTGGGGAGTGCCGGTACGTTGCAGGAGCCCCAGTGTGAGCAGCAGGCAGGGGGAAGGATTTCTTCCCTGCCCTGAAAAGCTG
>ML677350.1:6420887-6458885 GCA_007922305.1 Dermatemys mawii
GGCAGGGGGAAGGATTTCTTCCCTGCCCTGAAAAGCTGTGGCGGGGGTGGGGGTGTGTGTGGAGTGCCGGGAAGTGGCAGGAGCCCTACTCTGAACACTGTTCCAACATTCTCCGTAGGTGTTTGTCCTGGAAGATATCTCGTTGCTTCGAGTCACTGAGGAGCAAAGGGAAGGGATTTTATTAAGATGCGGCTTCCGCCCAGGGCCATATGCAGCTTGCCTATGTGCAGCAATGCTCCCCCCACCCATTGTGGCACAGTGGCAGGGACTACTGACCGTGACCGGGACGGGGACCACGCTGGCTCTCCCGGGAAACCTGCGCAGGCGCATTGCAAGTGCTCTTTTTGAGACCTTTGAAGAGATTACTGATGATGACTACCGCGAGGTGATAGACTACATCAATGCTCTATTCCACATGTAGGCAAGCATGCAAGCATCCCCTTCCACCCCAAGCTGCCTGCCTTCCCCATAGAAAAGCAGCTTTACCGCCGCAATGCACTGCTGAGCTGGCCCCTGCAACTGCCGGACGCTGTGGCTGTCCGCCCTCCTCCTGGCTTTAGAGGAGAGCTCCTGGCTGCATGCCCCCCTGCCCTCCTCCTGGCTTGAACAGAGCACCAGGTGGAATGCCCCCCTCATCCCTTTCCACCCCAAGCTGCCAGCCTTCCCCATAGAAAAGCAGCTTTACCTCCGCAATCCGCTGCTGAGCTGGCCCCTGCAACCGCCGGACGCTGTGGCTGGCTGCCCTCCTGGGTTGAGAAGAGCTCCTGGCTGCATGCGTCCAGGAACTCCTCCGTGCCCTGGATCGCTGCTGCCTCGTCCTCATCCTCCTCCTCTTCTTCATCCTCCTGCTCTTCGTCCTCCTCCTCACCCCCCCCTTCACTGGTGGGCTGGGAAGTGTCCGTGGTGGTCGATGGAGTGACCGTGGGATCACCACCAAGTATCGCGTGCAGCTCCTTATAAAATCTGCAAGTCACCGGGGCTGCCCCGGAGCGGCCGTTTGCCTCGCGGGCTTTGCGATACGCATTCCTAAGCTCCTTTACCTTAACACGGCACTGCAGAGTGTCCCGCTCATGGCCTCTTTCTGCCAAGGCCCGTGATATCTGCCCATAGGTGTCAAAATTCCTGCGGCTAGACCGCAGCTGAGACTGAACAGCCTCTTCCCCCCAGCAGCTGATGAGGTCCAGCACCTCACTATTGCTCCATGCTGGGGATCGCCTATTGCGAGGAGGCATGGGACGTGGAGTCATGATGATCAATCTGAATGATCACCTGCAACGATTCCCTGAGACCACGCCACGCAATCAATCAGATCAATGAGAATGATCACCTGCAAGGATTCCCTGAGACCACGCCACGCAATCAATCTGATCAATGAGAATGATCACTTGCAAGGGTTCCCTGAGAGCACGCCACGCTTGGCTGGAGCAAACAGGAAGGGGATTTTCAAATTTCCCTGGAACTTTAAAGGGCGGGTCTGACGTGTGGTCACCTGAGGACAGGACAAAAGAGTTTGCAAGTGATGACCAGAGTGGCTCGAACGGGAATTATGGGACAGGCTGGAGGCCAATTAATACGCAGTGGGTGTCCACATTCTTCCTGTAGCGCTACAGCAGGTGCGCTACAGCCCTTATTCCCCATGAGGAGGTGGATTTATAATAGCGCTATAACTCCGCGGTTATAGCGCTATTAGTGCCTTGCCAGTGTGGACGGAGAGTAGGTTATAGCGCTCGTAGGGGCTTTATAGCGCTATAAAGTGCCAGTGTAACCATGGCCTAAGACAGGCTGAGAACATTGTTGGTGGGGAGAAGGCAGGGCTCCTGCAAAACAGCTCCTTGGGAGTTCTCCATCAGCACAAGTGAGAGCAACCCTGACCCTTTTCTAACGTGCACCAGGGGCTGGCTCAGCCCCCGGGAGCCTCCAGGATTAGTATGAAAAAGCCATCAATGTCCTCTTCCCTCCTCATGTGTTCTGAGTGTTCCCCTAGCACATCTGAGGACTGCTACTGGGCCCCTTGAGTACATGTCTCCTTTCTGCTGGACCCTTCCCCCATCAGGCTATGCACTTACTCTTCTCCTATCAGTAGGGAAATTTCAGGCTCTAGGGAATTCCTGATAAAAGGCTAAATTGTGTTTCTTTTGTGTTCAGTCCTTGTTTCGCACCACTCTATTTTCAACACCCACCTCTCCTCTTTGGTGACTCATTCAAAGTAGTTTAATCTCTCTGCTCTGTCTGTGGCTGTAAATATAATACCTATGAAGTGGGGTTTATTTATCCTGCAGCCATGAAAATGCTGTCAGAAGAAACTGATACACTCTCCTGAGGAGAAGAATGCTGCTCTGGGGAGAATTTTTCTTGAACTTGGCTTTGAATTCTCTTCAAATGGAAATTTCCCTTTTTGAAGTGAGTCCATTTTCATCTTTGTCTCTTTTTGCTGTTTAAGTATCTACAATTTTGGGTTTTCATTTGAGAGTGAATTATCTCCTGCTGCTCATGTCTATGTGGGGCTGATGGACTTGGCTAGACACAGCGATTAGTGTGACTGTCCCTCAGGTTCCCCTAGGGTGACCAGACAGCAATTGTAAAAAATCAGGACAGGCCGAGGGGAGGGCAGGGGATAGGAGCCTATATAAGAAAAAGCCCAAAAAATCAGGACTGTCCCTACAAAATCGGGACACCTGGTCACCCTAGGTTCCCCTCGCAGGTGCCAGTGCTCCCCTGTTACTCCAATCCTGGAATCCCTGCACGGCTCTGCCAATGTGTGTCAAACCTGATGTCTTCACCCTCTGCTTTTCCAGCTCTGGGCCTCACACATAGCTCTGCCAATGTACCATAATCCAACCTGCACCACCACACAGTTAGGCAAAATACAAAATGGGAAATGACTGCCTAGGAAGGAGTGCTGCAGAAAAGGATCTGGGGGCTATCGTGGTTCACAAGCTTAATATGAGCCAGCAATTATGGAATACTATTGCAAAAAACGTGAACCTCATTCTGAGATGTATTAGCAGGAGTGTTGTAAGCAAGATACAAAAAGTCATTCTTCCACTCTACTCAGCACTGATGAGGCCTCAACTGAAGTATTGTGTCCAGTTCTGAGCATCACACTCTGGAAAAGATATAGGGTGACCAGATGTCCCGATTTTATAGGGACAGTCCTGATTTTGGGGTCTTTTTCTTATATAGGCTCCTATTACCCCCCATCCCCTGTCCCGATTTTTCACACTTGCTGTCTGGTCACCCTAAAAAGATGTGGACAAATGGGAGAAAATCCAGAGGAGAGCCACAAAATGATTAAATGTCTAGCAAACATGACCTATGAGGAAACATTGACAAAATTGTGTTTGTTTAGTCTGGAGAATAGAAGACGAAGGCAGGACCAGATAACAGTCTTCAAGTAGGTAAAAGGTTTTTATAAAGAGTAGGGTGATAAATTATTCTTCTTAACCACTGAGGCCAAGACAAGAAGCAATGGCCTTAAATTTGCGCATGGGAGATTCAGGTTAGACATTAGCAAAAACTTCCTGATTATAAAAGTAGTTAAGCATTGGAACAAATTGCCTAGGGAAATTGTGGAATCTCTGTCCTTGCAGGTTTTAAAGAAGAAGTTAGACAAACACCTGTCAGGGATGGTCTAGATCAGCGGAGTCCAACACATTCGCCACTAGCCACATGTGGCAAATAGGCTATTGATTGTGGCTAATGCATGAGAAACGTGTTGATGTATTTTCTGCAGTAAATTTTATAAAATCCAAGTACAGCTCAAGAAAAAGAATGCAAAGTGTCACACTGAAATAATTTTGTGTTAGTAGTACCTATTAATATTTTTGGAATATCTACTTATTTTTGATATTAATAAAAAATAATTTGAAATGTCATTTGTAGTATGTTTTAAATCCTTTTTTATAAGGTGGCAAATAAGAAAAATTCAAAACCACAAGTGTGGCCAGCGTCGAATTTCTGTTGGACAGCGCAGTTCTAGATCAGTGGTTGTCAAATTGGGGTGCGAGTGCACAAGACCACACCTGGGGGTGCGCGAGACCCCGGTGCCGCCACCGATCCCACCCAAGAGAGCACCGAACTCCCAGGTGGGCTATTTTAGTACTGCCAAAATGCTACAGCAGAAAGCAGAAGCTTTTGCTTTCCATGGCGGCATTTTGGAGGACATACCCCAGGGGGCCGCGCGACTTTTTCCTTGGTGAGAAGGGGCCACCGAGGAAAAAGTTTGAAGACCCCTGATCTAGACAATGCTTAGTCCTGCCTCGATGCAGGGAACTGGACTAGATGACCTATTGAGATCCCTTCCAGTCCTACATTTCTACAATTCTGTGGTTGGCAGGCCAAGGCCGGGGTTGAACTAGCACCAGGATGAAGGTAGAAGAGTGTGGGAGCCTGAGACTGGAACAACATGGAATAATTCAGGGCAGGATTGAGTTTCATTGGCAGAGCAGTGGTGGGGAGAAGGGAGGCAGGAAGAATAGAACCAGGTCCAGATTGTAGTGCACTTAAAGTGGCAGTTGGCCAGTCACATTGTAAGAAGCAGTGATGGAAAAAGGACCACAGGCAGTGATAGAATGGAGGCTGAAAGAAGGCAGACATAGCAAGTTCATCACAGTTTTTAGGATACCCTTCCCTGTGAGTAAATCGTCTGTTCTTCTGCCTTTTCCTGGGGGCCTGTCATCTTCTCCCATCATGTGCTGGTGCTGTTCCACCTAGCGATAGGTGGCGTTTGGAGGCTCATAAACTCACCAACCGACTCCCACTCCCACTTCATATTCCCTGCCTGATGAGTTCCCATTTCACCACTCAGTGACCGGGCAAGGCCAGGGGGATCTCTGAGGGAGGCCAAGAGAAGGAGGAACTCAGAGGAGAGGGAGCTGCTTTCCCCTGCCTTTTCCCTCACGTTAGCCCCTGAGACAGAAATGAAGAACTTCAGACACTTAATACGTCAGGTACATGAACAGATTTTCCACGATTGAAGGCATCTTGCACAGGGCATTGCTGAAAGACTGTATAGAGGGAATGTTTTAAGGAGGGATTTTCCATGGTGTTGAGTGACAGAGATTGTGCACTATTTGGCAGGGGAGCAAGTGAGGCTAAACTACCGGCAGGACCCCTGCCCAGTTCATGAAACCTCCTCCAACTCTGACAAAAGCCAATGTAAAGACCCCGCCACACCCCATTGACCTAAATGGGAGTTGGATTAGTCTCCACCCTGTGCTCAGTCTCCATATTAGTTCAGCTCTAAAAAGGTTTTCCTGACTGGCCTAGTAATGTAGCAGCAGGGAGGTGTATAGCACCACACAGGCCATGCCACCCATTGATAGGATGACCAGATGTCCCAACGTTATAGGGACAGTCCTGATTTTTGGGTGTTTTTCTTATATAGGCTCCTATTACCCCTCACCCCTGCCCCGATTTTTCACATATGCTATCTGGTCACCCTTCCCATTGAACTAAGGAAGCCTAGAAGAGTTGTTTTATGGAGAATGTCCCCCCTACACTCCTCCAGCACCCTATCTAACTCAGGCTGTCTGCTGAGAGAAGGATTTGCCTGTAAGAGCACTAGGCATGTCCCATGTCCTTTAGAGCAAATCACAGGCTCACTCTTTTCCTTCAAAAACATTTAAAACCTAATGCCTAGAAGAGACAGATCAAACGCGTAAATCTGAGCAAAGATTAATTATACATTTGCAACTGTGCAGAAGGGAGGATATTAAGGTTCAGCTAAACTCACTGTGCCTGTGGGGTATTCCTTTGTGTTGGGCGGGGATGGCGCTAAAAGAGTTACTAGGTCTCAAGGAAACCCTGAGAATGCACTTCAGCAGGAGGCAGACAGAAAGAAGGAAAGTGCTGGTAAAGTCTCCACAGAGTATGGAAAAGCCTTTGTTGAATTGCCGGAGGCTAGTTCTTCAGCTTGTGGAATTTCAAATGGTTATAATTATCATTTGGATAAGGTTCAGGACTTAGAGGGAACTGCCAGGTCTTTCATGAGTGAATGACTCTCTCCCACCAGGTCTGAGATTTTATTTTATTTTTTAAAAAGTGTTTGATTTAACCATGAGGGTGTTGCCTCTCATATATAGTATGCTAGGCAAAAATGCACCACCAGTGTTGTTCTACAATGTTTTTCCCTTTCTAAGTGCCTGTGTGCTAATTCCGTTGGTATTTATGATTTCCAGATAGACTGGAAATTTCTCCAGAAAGCCCTTTCTCCATGGATTTCCATCCCAAGGAGATTCCAAAAAGGATCTGTGCTTTTGGGGATGTCTCCAAATTTCCAAAGCTTCGGAGGTTCACTTATCCCTAGTGACCATTTCTCTTTTAACCTGGTCCCATTGATCTGCAGGCCAACAATTTTTTATTCACATCTGTTTCAGGCCTTATCTGTGCTGTATTTTCAGACCAAGATAAGCTGCAAGTCACTTTTTACTCAAGTGCAGCACATCTGCGCTAGGGTTTTGAGCTAGTGCAACCACATTGGTCTGTCTATACTACAGCAATGCAAAGAATTCCCACTGTAGGCAAAGCTCAATAAGGAGATCTAGTATCAATTTTACCATGGACTGAAAAGCCATGTTTGTGAAGAAGGCAACAAATATTTTTTTTTCATTTCCCTTATATTTATCAGGAAACATAAATGTTTCACATCCCTAGAACTCTATGTGAATTTCACTCACCTCACATCCTTCCCCAGTAGGCAAACTCCAGTCCTCGACCCCTTTTAAAGAGTTCCTCCTGTAGCGTTTAGCCCTTTATTCACCAAACACTTATAGTAATACCAGGGCTGTTGTTCCCAAGGGTCCAGTGTACCCAACAGTTTGGTTCAACTCAGGATTATCACTTAATATGACAGCACTGAGAAATATTTATAGTGAAAACAATCATACAGTTACCAAAGATTAAGATTTAAGCAATAGTGAGTAAGGATAATGGAGACAGAAAGGTTACATAAAACCATAACATGCTGTCTGGAGAGTAATCTTAATTTAGCATGCTAACCTTTTGTCTAAGGAAGTTTCTCTCGCCCCAGATGTCTTTTGCTGTGTTTCACCTCAGCCTGGTTGAAATCCCATTTTCATGAATGTAAACATTCTGTTCATTTATTTCCTCAGTGCAGGATAAAGGGGTGTCATTTTGCTTTCTTCTTATATTCCTCAAAATTATGTCTGCCCCAAGAGACAGGGCAACTCACGGTGGTTCAATCTCCAGTGTCTTGTCTCGTTGCTGACTTCCCATCCATCTGGCGACTTTGCATGTAAATGAGGCTTCTATTGCATTGGCTTATAATGCTTAATTTACATGTGATCCCAGATAGATAGGTGAATATCCATCCATTGTTGGGCAGAAACCGTGCCTTAATACAGACTATATGAACAAATTTCCAGCATCTGTGCAGGACATAGTAGGTAGCAGTACACACATTTGACCATGATATTCATAATCAGTGCAACATAAGCTTCCATTGGAGACCCTACATGACATCATTTATGGATAAATACTACGAAAGCAGTGTGCTAGGGGGTAGTGAGTTTTTCAGGCCTGTTAGGGGTTGCTGTTACATACTAGTGACCCCTTTGCCAGTTGGCACTGGGAGGTTCTTAGGGCCACAGACAGCACACAGGGATCAGAACGTCCTCTTCAGTAAAGAGAGAGGTGGCTTTTCTGATACCGTAAAATGTAAATCCCATATTGGGGCAAAAATCAAAGGCTATTGAGGTAAATGGCAGGGTGTCAGCTGAGGGCAACTGCGTCTGTATTTTCCCTCAGTGGTTCAGTTGTGGATCACAGCTCCCCTGGCCACCACCTCTCCTGCGTGGAGACCTGCGTCACCCTCCCTTCTGACCCGGGTATTTCTGGGCTGCACAAGCTCCTAGCCTTCACTGTGTTATTCCTAGCACAGATGAGCTGCTGAAACAGTCCTGCTTGCTTTCTCTCCTCACAGACAGATAGCAGTGTGACTGCGTATAGTGATAGACACCACACAGCTCTTTCTAAGCAAGCTCACTAATAAGCTAACTGGAGACCCACCCCAGTCCTAACATGGGCTCTAGCAGGAGCAGGCCTTCAACACCCCGACCCCCGGATATTCCTTGTGGCTGCAAGGTCATCACAGTTTCAGCTCAGAACAAGCCCTCAGTTTCACGGAGCCTCAGTAGGCCCAGTCCTTCTAATGATTCCCCAAGGACTCAGACCCTCCATAGACCAGGGGTCTTGTCTGTTTGCTAAATCAGGATAAAAGGTCCTGAGCCAGTTTGAAAACAGGCTATTTATCTAAAACTCCTTCCTGTGTCTGTTGACCGCTGGAGAATCCAGTATGGTCTAATCCATTTATCTCCCTCCGGGGGAAGGAGTTTGGGGGTAGGGTTGGCTTCAAAGGGTTGAAAACAGAAGAAGTACATTAGCATCACCCTCCCTAGTAGAGAAGGTACATACAATGCCACAATAACATACCCATTTGAATTTTGAATAAAATGTGCACCAAAGGTGCTAACTCTAATTCAGCTCTATTTAACTTAATTCAATAAAGTTCATTCAGGATAGTGCCAGTCTTTCACAGGACGTTGTCCCACTGGCCTCAATGGGCTTGGAATCAAGGTCCTGGATTTTGGGACTTAATGGATCAGAAACTGAAATATGGACAGTGAGGCCTGTTGAATCAGAGTCTCAGGGAGTGGTAGCAGAACTCAACTCAAGGGGACCATATCCTAACGGTGAGTAAAACTTAAAATGGCAGTTGGACAGTCATGTCCTGTGATGAAAAGTGGACCATATCCAATGACAGAATGGAGACCTAAGGCAGGCAGGAACAGCAAGGATGAAATAAAAGGTGAGCTGGTAACTTCCTTCTGGCCAGTCTGCACTACATATTTTTCCATGATGGGTGCAGATGTTTTTACTTTTGGCAGATTTATAATACTGAGCACAAAGATGGGCATAGAAGAAAGGTCAAGATTTTCAAATGTGATTTATTATTTTGGGTGCTTACAAATTTGAGACATCTTAAAAAGACCCAACTATCAGAAATCAGGTGCTCAGCACTTTCTGAAAATCGGGCCCTTTTAAAGGTGTCTAAAGCTGGTCAAACCACTAGTCACTTGTGCTAAAGGCTTCAAATGTGATTTTAAAAACATAAAATCAAAATGTATAAAACTCTTTCTGTGCCAGTGCAAAAAACTAGGAATTTAGAGCAGTGTTTCCCAAACTTTTTTTGGCCACGGAACACTTTTTAGCCTGGTATATATTTACAGAACACTTATAATATTATTTTGTAGTCGTTTGGTTTTCAAATAAAAAACTGCATTATTTATGCTCAAATATATTTTATTTTATAAAACAAAGAAAAAATACAAATTTAAAGTAACTTGAACTATTTCTGACTGGAATGCATGTATAAAGTAGTACAAAAATCAAGTGCAAGAGTCAAAATTCTCTTTATGCCATGATATTCTAAACGAAATCTATCAATAACCAGAAAGAGTTTTATGTTAAATTATAGTCATTCAAAAAGAGTTGTAAAATATGCTTCAAATATGCCAAATTTAAAATTAAAAAAAAATTAAAGACCCTTTTTTAAAATTACGATTCTTTCACGGAACACCTGTTCACATCATGCGGAACACCAGTGTTCCATGGAACACAGTTTGGGAAACTCTGATTTAGAGGCATCCTCTAATGTTCCTTTAAAAAAAAAGAACGAGGAGTCCTTGTGGCATCTTCGAGACTAAAACATTTATTTGAGCAGAAGTTTTCGTGGGCTAAAACCCATTTCATCAGATGCACCCATGGGAAAAAAAAAGATGGGTGCCCAGCACTCACCAGCAGTCCTCTCCAATCAGCTCATCCCTCTCTCCCCAGTGCCTCCTGTCCCCCAGTGGCTCTGCTGGTCAGCACCTCCCCCTTGCCACCAGTGCTTCCCACATGCTGCTAATCAGCTGTTCAGTGACATGCAGGAGGCACTAGGGGAGTGGAGGGAGGAACAAGGGGGTGCACTCAGGGGAGGGGCAGGAAGAGGCGAGGCAGGGTAGGAAGAGGCAGGGTGGGGGTGGGGCCTTGGGGGAAGGAGTGGAGTGGGGGCAGGGCCTGTGGCAGAGTGGGGCTTGAGCACTCCCTGGCACATTAGAAAGTCTGCACACATAAATGAGTTACCGACTCAGGTTCCAAAAAGTAATGGGAATTGCTGTAACGTGCAAGCTCTATTCATCCTTTAGGGCTAACCCAAGCTAAGCTGCTTGGGGATTCCATGCTTATGGTTAGAAACACTACCCTCTCCAAATTCCATGTAGCATAGTGATGACAATTTCTTCTTGAGAGGGATTTTTATTTCCTTCACCCAGAGTTCAAGCTGTGATGGGCTAAGCATTTGTGCACATCCTCTCTTCATGGGTATAGGGGAAACAATTAGGGTGACCAGATGTCTCGATTTTAAAGGGACAGTCCCAATTTTGGGGTCTTTTTCTTATATAGGCTCCTATTACCCCCCTCCCCATCCTGATTTTTCTTATTTGCTGTCTGGTCACCCTAAAAACAATCAACAAAGTCCTTTGATGTTCCACAATAGTTTGTCAAGTGTCTATGAGCCTTCCTTTGTTGAGCAGGCAATGACACCTCTTGGGTAAACTTGCATTTCATGCTTGGTAATACTTCTCTCCTGATTGTGTGGGTTTCAGTTTCATAGCAAATACTTTTATAGTTACAAAGCAAACACTTAAATATTACCTTATTGTGACAGGTTCCCTAGGTGCAACCTAGAGCTGGGGTACTGCTGAGCTCGCTGGCTTACCTTCTCACACTGTGATGCTGTGACAAGTTACAAACCTTTGGCAGGTACTGCACTTACACAGACATTCACAAGCAGGGAAACACACCTAGCTGAGTTACATGAATGCTTTTGCCAACCACTCATGAACCAACAATAGAGAAGCTTCAGCCAATTCCCCCCAGTTCCCCAGCCTTGCACCCCAGACCTGTATCATCTTGTCCCAGTCAGAAGCCTGACCAGTGTAAGTTTATTACCAAGATTGCCACTTCTACAAAGGAAAGTGGATGTGCATCAGCCTTTGTAACTTGAGCAGCTCTTGCAAGCACTTCAATCAAAATACACTGTTTCAGGTAAAATATAGAACAGATTTATTAACTACAGCAAGATAGATTTTAAGTGATTATAAGTAGTAAGCATACAGATCAGAGTTGGATACCTAAGAAATAAAAGTAAAATTGCAATCTGAATTCTCGAAACTAGACAGGATTTGAATCAAGCAGTGTCTCACCCTGATAGATAATACTAGCAGGTTACAGATCTTCCATACCCAGGCAGGAACTTCCCTTCAGCCTGGGTCCCTCTGCCCAGTTCAGTCTTTGTCCTCTCGACTTGTTTCTAGGTGTTGAGTTGCAGGGGGAGAGAAGTGAAGTGATGATATCACTTCCCCTCTTTTATAGTTTCTTCCAACTTGCTGGAAAGACTCTTTGCTATGACGTGAGTTAAGCAGACTCCAGTGTCTAAATGCTATCTCTGCCAAGTTGCTCTTGTATACTGTTCCTGGGATAGTCCTTGGGAGTGTGGATTTCTTTAATGGGCCATCAGCGCATCTGGCTTCTCCTTTGTTACACCTGAAAGGTTGGTTGAGGGTGTTCCCAACCTTACAACATATTTCAGTAACACACACATAGTGAATCTTCATAACTTCTCATACAATGCTGGCACATATATTCCAACAGGATATTAATGTTCAACAGATCAGGACTTTTAAACAGATACCTCACAAGGCATACTTTGTACAAAACATATCATAATTATATGACAGTGGTGAATATGGAGGTTCCAGGCTGCTGCTTTGAAGCACAGCATGCCACACTTATAACAAGGGATACAGATGTTATAAGTGAGATTAATGCATGCAGCAACTCACAAGCATTTCATAAAGTCCAAGCATTAAACGTAATGCTATAAATCTAATACCTTTTTTACCAGTACTAACAGCCAGGTGAGCCAGACTGGTATCCAGTTATGCATTTGTCAGTGTTCAGTGAGGCCTAGGGGCCTTCACAGGAGCTGGCACCTGGTCTGCCAGCATCACACCTTTCAAATAGTGCACCACGGAGAGCACTCTGTAGCAGCAAGCAACGGCATTACCCAACAGTTTAGGACACAAAGTATTGGGGAAAAATTTTGTTCAATTCATACCGCAAGTGGGGAATGCAGGTAGGCACAATATATTTATTCAACATGCAACTTGGCCAGCACATCAGGCAGCCCAAATTCATGTGACTAAATGTTATGGGAACTTCAATGGCCACAACTGATTTACTTCTCAGTTGGGAGATTATTATAATTATTTATTCATAATAATGTATTTATTTGGACCTCACTGCATTAGTGAAAGACAGCCCCGCCCCCTAAGACCTTATAAACTAAATAGACAAGACTAACAAAAGGTGAGAGGGGAGACAGAGGCCCAGAGCAGGGCAGTGACTGGCCCAAGGTCACACAGCAAGTCAGTGGCAGAGCTGGGAATAAAAAGCAGGTCTCTTGATTTTCAGTCCAGGGTCCTAGACTCTATAGCATGCTGCCCCCCCTAAAGCTGGTACTTTTAGCAGCACTGTCCTGCTTAACACACGGTGGGTCATTGATTTGCGACTGACATAGAGCAAAATTCACCCCTCTGCAGAGTGACAGCACAGGTTCCCCAAGGGTTTAAGTAACACTTGTGTGGTTCAGAGGTCTTGTGCTGACATCTGCACAGGGCTTTCATCCTCAGAGGGTTTGCTCATTAGTATTCATGCTGTTGCTGCCCTGAGCTTCCCTGGGAGCCGAGCCAACTCATGGCAGCTGTCTTCAGCAGTTACTGAGCATGCTCAGGCTGTGTGAGCATGCTCAGTACAAGCCAAGGAGCAGACTGGGAGGGGGCACTTGACCCCACATGCTTCCTCTCCCATAACCCGTTGCCTCTGCCTGGGAGGTCTGCCGTCCAAGCACTGACCCTCCATAGGTGGTGATGAAGCTTGACATGGTCCCAGCCTAAGACAGCACTTGCATCAAAGTCCCTCCGCGAGAGTGAGAGAATGCACTTGTCATCCCCACGGCCAGCTACGGGAGAAAAGGCAGAGGTGTCTTTCAGCACTTCTTTTAGAAAAGAAATTTGCAAGGGCTCTGGCAACCTCCAAAGTGATAGTGTTAAAGGCAGTGGCCCGTTCGGATGGAGCAGTTAGACATTGGGACATGGTATTCAGGGAAGGGAAGGTGTCCTGCCCAAGGAGGATTGACTTTATCCACTGGAGAAGGCCCCTAATTGCCTGGAAAAGCAAAGCTCGGGGTGTCTGAGTGCTATTAGGAAACGGCATGAATGTAAAATGTAATGGTAAAGCTCACAGCGGTGCCTGGACTGGGCAATTTTAGGACATTGCTCACGGCAGGGGTGTGACAACTGTGCCATTCAGAGAGCTTCATTTGAGTACAGCATTTTCAAGGCACTTTGTGAGATCCTGGAAGGCTCTGAGGGCCAGGACTCAGTCCTACATATCCTTACTCACGATGGGGTCTAGTCCCTTTGAAATCGATGGGCCTGGCTCTAATCTCAGTTACACTAGAGTCAATCTGAGGCATGTCAGTCTTCACAGAGCACAGCAGTGGCTCTGCCGCAAGCCCCACTGAAGGGACAGCACAGCAGATAGTTCCACGGCCCCAGGACTACGCTGCTTCTGAGGGCCAATCTGGGCCCTCGTTCCCCTCTTGTATGATGGGGGATGTAATTGCTCCCTGTCCCTGGGGAAGGTGACTTACCCTTCCACGTGGTCTCAGGCAAAGCTCTGCCCTCTACCTGCACAGGAGAGGGCATAGTGGTCTCCTGACAGCGGCTCTCTCCCTCAGCTCTGCTTTGGGTGATGTGAGTAACCCACACAGGAGGAACTGGGCAGGTTTTACCTTCTGGCTCCCTTGGATGGACATGTAGTCGGAGTCATAATTGTGCCCCTATTTGTGAAGCCAGGGGCTTTACAAAAGCAGTGGAGATGTTGATGGGGCAATAGATAACTGCTGTGAAATGCTTTTGTGTGAGTGGGTGTTTATGGTGCATTCATTTTTCACCTGGATTTAGTCTTGGTTTGTATTAGTTAGGGAAGGGTGACCTGTCATGTAATAGATTTTAAAGAACAGTCTGACTGATGTGTTAATTACACAGAGACTTCCTTCTACCCCAGAAGGTAGTTTATTACATGTATAAATACCACACAGGCCAGGTCCGATATCAAATCTGGGTATCACATATACAAAAATAAGGCAATAGGGCTAATATTTTACATTTGAACATAAGAATGGTCATAATGGGTCAGACTAATGGCCCATCTAGCCTAGTATGCTGTCTCTGACAGAGGCCGGTGCCAGATGCTTCAGAGGGAATGAACAGGACAGGGCAATTTATCGAGTGATCCATCCCCTGTCATCCAGTCTCAGCTTCGGGCAGTCTGCGGTTTGACATGGGTCTGATCCCCAGATGCTGTCAACACCAGACTCAAGATCTCTGTAGTGTATTGAAAATTCTATTAAAACTGTAGGCTGTCACTTTACATTTCACGGGGGGGTTCTGGTTCTGCTTGCAGGCTAACAGGGCTCTGTAGGGAAGTGTGCTATCTGGGCCTAGCAGCAGTCAGGGACAGCCTATGGTAAGATGGAGTGAGTTGTGCCTCTCTGTTTTAGGGAAAGCAGCCTGCTTTGTGCTCTCCGTTTGGGAATTCTTGTGTGTTCTGAGTTCTAAGAAGTAAAGTAGTGAGTGTGCGTGTGTGTGTTTGTGTGCGTGCACGTGCGCGCACATAACAGGAAAGTCTACATAACAGCTGAGGGCTGGGGGGAAATAAGGGCTAAGATTAAGAGGAATCTCCACTTGGCCTCCAAGCATGTATCTGATGTATTACAGCGAGTGGGATAATCTCTGTAGTTAACCCCCGCCCTGCCCCCAACTTTCCTGGCCTGTGTTAATTGTACATCACTTTGCTAACAAATATGCCTGCAGTAGTTTTGCATGAATTAAACAGAAAGGCTGCCTTTGATATGATTGCAGGGAGATGAGAGCAGCGTGTGAATTCGGAGCCATGGCCTGACATATGGGCAGATGGATACACTCCCATGTAAATGCTTGAGTCACTGCACCCTATACACAGTTGCTGGCACTGAGATTCTCTTCTTTTTAGCCATGAGCCCCCTCCCACACTCAAGCTCCCTCCCAGAGCCCACACCCTGTTCCGCACTCCAAACCCCTCGACATCAGCCCAGAGCCCCCTCCTGCACCCAAACCTCCTCATCCCCGACCCCACACCAGAACCTGACCCCCAGCCAGAGCCCTCACCCCACTGCACCCCAAACCTCTGCCTCAGTCCAGAGCCCCCTCCCACACTCCAAACCCCTCACTTCTGCCCCCCCCCCCGGAACCCACACCCCCAACCAGAGCCCTCACCCAACCCCCTGCCCCAGCCCAGTAAAAATGAGTGAGTGAGCAAGGGTGTGGGAGAGCGAGTGACCAAGGGAGGGGGAATGGAGTGAGCAGGGGACAAGGCCTCAGATGGGGCAGGGAAGGATCAGAGTCTCGGGGAAGGAGCAGGGCAGAAGCAGGGCAAGGGTGTTCGGTTTTTTGCAATCAGAAAGTTGGCAACCTAAGAAAGAGGCACGTCTAGACAACCATCTAATATGTAACCAGGAAATAAGGTCAGTTACATAAGAAGAGCTGAAAATGTTATTTATTTTATAACCAGTAGTTCCAGTGAAATCTGTGCAAATGGAAGATGTTGGTTGGTGCTCAGTGCTGATGATTGACAGCCTTGGGGAGGAAAGTCTTTTAATTATCTCCAGAATCAGGACAGTATGGCTGTAAAAACAACCCTGTAGGAAATAAGATCCCTATTGTGATTTTTACCCTCTGCGCCTCTCAAAATACAGGAATAAGAACGGCCAAACTGGGTCAGAATCAAAGGTCCCTCAATCCCATCTATCTATCCCAATGCCAGGTGCCCCGGAGGGAATGAACAAAGGTAATCATCAAGTGATCCATCCCCTGTCGCCCATTCCCAGCTTCTAGCAAATTTTGCTATTCTCAGCCCCCAGGTTGAACCTCAGTGGAATCAAAATCCCAAATCCAGATGCTCCCAAGATGTAAAGGAGCTCAAAGCCCAACGTGATCCAGACTTCATGGCTCAGTTCAATCTCTGTAAAAAGCTGAACCAAATCTGGATGCAAACACCTTTTGAATTTTGTGGAAGCTTGGATCCAGAACCAACTGCCCATAGCCATTATTTGAGACAGCTACTGTGATGCAGTGCTGACATTTTAACAAGGGGCTGGCTCAAAAATGTAACATTTCATCTGATGAGATGGGTGACATTCCGTGTGTAAAATTCTCTCTCCACCCCCCAGAAAAGTCCATCAGTTTCATATTCTGCCTCTTAAAAAAGAATTCCATCAATTCTGTACCCTTCTGCATATTTGTGAGAGGCAGCTCTGCCTGTAGAGGTTCCCTCATGCATGGTCTCTACAGCTTCCTGCTGTAGGAATTGTAGCTCAGCTGCATTTCTTTCTTTCTTTTCTTTTTTTTTTATTGTAGGGCTTGATGATTTTCCACTGGTTTAACTTAATTGGCGCAGCTACATCAATGTGCCCCTTTCCCAATGTAAACATGTTGCACGGGTGTAAAACCCATTTTACACTGATGCAGCACATCTAAACTGGTACACTGAGGCAGCTACATGAGTGTCGCTACACCATTGCAACAAACCACAACACAGGCAGGTCTCTTGCGATCGGCTTGCATTCGATTACATAAGACAGTTTATATTATCCAGACTGTCTTGCAAGGAAAAGGCCTAGAGACATCTTTTAAAAATGAAACCCTTTCCAGGGCCCAAAGACTGGCTTTCTTAACATGGGACTTGCAAGGGCCCATCCAGCTCAGAGCATATGGCTAGCATTTCCAGCCATGAATTCTGCATCTAGCGCAAGCAGCAACAAATTAGGAGAAGCCAAACAAGCTGATCTTTCTAGCTTTAAAAGAAACAGCTCGTGTGCTGAACTGGTCTCTGCTTTTCCTTTGAACTCAATCCAGTAAACCCTATCCTGCATGTACTCCCAGAGCATGTGAGATTTACTTCCCCTTTGCCTGTCCTGGTGCAGCTGCACCGCCAGCCATCGGTGCTCCAGGCAGCGCAGTAAGGGGGCGAGAATGTGGGAGGAAGGGTTGGATAGAGGGCAGGGGAGTTTGGGAGGTGGTCAGGGGCCGGGGGTGTGAATAGGGGTCGGGGGCGGTCAGAGGGCAGGGAACAGGGTGGTTGAATGGGGGCAGGGATCGCCGGGGGGCAGTCAGGAATGAGAGGTGGGGTTGGATGGGAAGGCAGGGAGCAGTCACCCCCTGACCATTTTAAAATCAAGATTGGATATTTTTCTAAAAGATCTGCTTTAGGAATTATTTTGGGGAAATGCTATACCCTGTGTTACAGAGGTCAGACTAGAGGATTGCAATTGTTTCTTCTGGCCTTAGAATCTGAATCTATTGTGTGGGACGCATCTAGCCTACAATACTGCAGCACCACAGATGCAGCACCACAGTTGTGCTGCTGTAGCATAGAAGTAGCCTTAGTATCCAGAGCCAAGAGTAGAAGTCAGGAAAGTCTGGAATCCGAGTTCTCAGACTACTACCTTATCCTCCCCCCCAAGATAAACATGAAAACATATACACCTGAAAAGATGTATTCCAACTCTGGAAACATCCATACCGCTACAGACAACTGCCCACGCAGCAGGAGATGCACTGTCTGCAAACTGGAAGCAAACCTGCTTCAAAAAGAGAATATAGCTAGTATATAAAGAGCAGGTGACTAAGCCTCTGGGCTTCACTATCATTTTTAACAGTGTTTTTAGTACTATTAGACCTGAATGAATAATTCATAGCAAATAACTCAGAAACCAAATTTAGCTCTTTATTGTTAGTGAATTGTTCATGGGCAGATGATTGTCTCTAAATGTTTTTCTTTAAAATTATTTGCTAAATAATTTTGATCTTTAAATTGCCAGTGAGCAGCCACTACTAGAAATCAATATGGAATATACAAAATTTGAAGTGAGAGCTGAGCTGGTTAGTTCTGATCAGACACACATGTCACGTAATACTTTTTTCATTCCCCAATTGGATGGAGAGGACACTTAACAGGTTTACACTGAAACTATTCACATTTCTGAGTTTAATATTTGCTTTCTGTCAATTTCTCATAGAGTTATAGATTTAAGGGCAGAAGGACCATTGTGATCATCTAGTCTGACTTCCTGTATGACAAAGGCCATAGGACTTCCCAGAATTAATTCCTGTTTGAACTAGTGCATGGTTTTTTTAGAAAAACTTCCAATCTTGATTTAAAAGTTTCCAGTGATCGAGAATCTACCACAACCCTTGGTAAGTTGTTCCAATGGTTAATTACCTCCTCTATTTCAAATGTGCCCCTTATTTCTAGTCTCAGTTTGTCTAGCTTCAACTTCCAGCCATCTGATCTTGATATACCTTTGAGCCCTCTATTATCATGTTTCTGTTCCCCGCGTAGGTACTTACAGACTTTGATCAGGTCATCTCTTAACCTTCTCTTTGCTAAGCTAAACAGATTGAGCTCCTTGAGTCTAATTTTCCCTGTTCCCTGAAAATTCAGTTCCTGGGAACATTTCTCATTTACTAATCCCCATGAAAAGTGAAAATAAAACCAGTCAGAGTTAATTCAATTTTTTATTTAAGCAAATATGCATGGACATGTTTTGAGGTATCTGACCAGCACTAATGTTCATTGATATTTGTACATGAACATTTGCAGGATTTCAGTCAAAGTATCTAAAAGGGAGAGAAAACCACCAAATCAAAGTGAGACCCATAAGTAGAAGCTTGGAAATGTGGGGGAGAGGAGTTTAAATGTTTATTTTGGTATTATTTTAAAGATAGGGTGGTAGATCGTTTGGAGGAGGAAGACAGAGAATATAACATTTTGGGCCCTAGTTCAACATAGCGCTTAAGCACATGCGGAACTTTAAGCACATATTCGTAAGTGCTTTACTGAATCAGGGCCTTGGGGAGTAGTAAATCAAGAAAAAAAGAACTTTGAGAGATCTGGAGAAAAACTCTGCCTTTTGAGTGACAATGGTTCAAATTAAATATATACTGTAGAGCTTGAGGTATGTATTTTAGAAAAGTCTGTTTTAAAAAGTAATACAATACTTTAAATTAATTCCTGTTTGAACTAGTGCATGTTTCCAGTGATCAAGAATCTACCACAACCCTTGGTAAGTTGTTCCAATAGTTAATTACCTCCACTATTTAAAATGTGCCCCTTCTCTCCCCCACATTTCCAAGCTTTCCTATAAGGGAAAATGGCCCCATTTTCATATGACTGTATCTTGATATGGTTCAGCCTTTCTGTAAACACTAGTACATGACCACTACAAGAGTATGTTTCCATGCATATTACCTCCGACCGTCAAATAGATGTCATGATCAATAGCATTTTATCTGCAAATACAATTTATATAAATGAAAGCGTACAGGGGAAAGGTAGATGTCTTCACCTCTATTTCATCACTATGACTTTGACTGACTGGGGTTTTTCAAAACTATATTTAGCACATTAATTTATTATTGGTTAGGATGGAAATTTCAGTCTGTCATTTGCTGAGAGTAATTCTTTAAAATAAGTCAATTTTTTTTTCCATACTCACAAAGCATCCTAATTATGGGCCATCTGCTTGCATTAAAAAGTACATTGCCAAATAGATTCAACCTCAAATGTAGATTTTGTTTTTTTAAAAATTGTTCTTCAAAACCTAATATGAATAGAAATATTTGCAAGAGTTTTAAAAAGGTTGGTGAAACATACGTTATCTAATTTTTACGCCCTCTCTCCCTCCCATCCCACAACCACAATATTTGCAAACCAAACATTGCATCATTGTATCAGTGCATGGAAACTTGAAAATAAACCTGACTAGGAAAAAATTTCAAACCTGGTTAATCTATTTTCATTCTCCCACTGAGTGAAAAGCAACATGTAACCCAACAGCATAAAAGATGAAGAGTAATTTAGATTTTAAAAACGATTTCAAGTTTAATAATCTTAAACCACAATTAGTAAACACAGCTGAGGAAATCTGAAAGGAATTTGTGTATCCTTATGAATCACCTTCAGGCTACATGCATGCAACAAGAGAAAAGGCCCTCTCAGAGACTGAAGATACCTTTATTTTCCTTGGCTCTTACCTAGGATACATTTTGACCTGTATTAAAATCGTGTGGATTTAGATACAATAACGGAGTTTTTGATTGGTCTTGAAGGCATCTGTTTCTGAAGATGAAGTTTCCTAGCTGCAAGTCTCCTCAAATTCACTGTATGGAGACGAAGATAAAGAAGTTTTAGACTCTCCATCACTGTTGCATTCCCTTCTTAGACCAGGACTGGAAGCATCTGTAGCCACCTTAGCAGATATTGTTTCCTTAGCGGTAGACCCTAATGGCTGATAGTCCAGCAAACTCTGAAGGTGTTTAATGTAATTTATTGCAGCTCTTAGGGTCTCCACTTTGCTGAGGCGTTTGTCTGCAAGCTCCTTGGGAAGATGTTCTCGGAGGCGTGCATACCCCTCATTCACACAACGTACTCTTTGCCTCTCTCTCTCATTTCTCTTTCGAATGAAGGCAGGCTCAAAAGAATAGTCATAGACTCCTATGTATCCAGAGAAAGGGATGTAGGAAAATCTACCTGAATAACCACGGTAGGCTTTGTCCCAGTAAGTTGGATCAAAATGGAAGGGAACACCAAAGGGCTTTCCTAGTGGTAACCCATGAGGATTCACATGGTTATTTCCCATGGACATAGTCCCTGAGAATAACATCCCATTCAGTATTCCATCATCTTTATTGCTGTCCATTGTTTACCAGCACAATTTCAATCTCAATTTTGGCTTCCAAATCTTGTATTAAGCCATGCATGGAAAAAAACATTTGAACTGGGTCCTCTGCCCCACAATCTGCTCCGTTCTTGTGAGAGAGATCTATGTCCAGATTTAAAGGCAAAACTAACAATTCATGAAGTCCATTATATGACTGAAAATCAGCTCTGCTCCTCAGTCTTCTGTAGAGGCAGGATGCCATCTAATTTATAGACCAGCTTTTAGGATCATCGCTCCACAGTTTAAATCCAGCATGTCCTCTGATCTTCATCGTTCAAAAGATAATAAGAGGGTTCCTGTATTCCTTTTCTTCTAGCTTGAAAGTGTGTCCATAAAGTTAACACCAAACATAAACAGGCTTCCAGGCTCTAAACACTTGTATTGTAACTCACAATGTCTTTTGATATAGTTGTCTCCAAAAGAGGGGTAATTTCCAAAGTTTATAGAGATCTTCAAAGTTTTGGCAGATCTCCTCCCACTCAGGAACCAAAAATCTCCTGTCAGCTGAAAAATTAGCCAAAGGCTTTTCACACTGAAATCCAAAATGCATCTGCAGCCTTTGTTGTTTCTGCTGTTCCAATCTAACCGAAGGGGGTTCTCCAACAGTATGCAAAACTTATATGGTATTTCTCTAGCTTTCTAGGAAGGCTGAGAGATCATTAAAGGAAAGAGTGCTCTCTTGTGGCAAGTTGTCTCACATCAAGATTACATACGTGCCTCCAAGAAAGGAAATGTGTGTTTTCTTCAGCTGAAAAGAAAGCTTTTCTAGCAAGTTCTGAGGAGAACTGGGTTCAAAAACTCAAAATACATTTTTTGTGAAAATGTTCATGTTTTTTTGTTTGTTTTTCATTGAAATTCTGGTCTGATGGGAAATGGTCTGATTATCTCTGATGAAGACCAGCTGCCTTAACAAAAAAACAAAAGAAAACAAAAACAAAAGAACAAAAACAAAAAACCACAACCCTTAAATCGCCCCCCAAATAGCAGTGCTGCTGTTGCAACATGTTTGGCTAGATGCTGACTTATGAAATCAGTGAGTTATGTTCCTAAGCACCTTTGAGGACCTGGGCCTAAATAAGTGAACAAAATGCCCCATGCCAAGAAATCTGCACATGCTGGTGCAGAGTCAGAAGCTGGCAGTAGTGACATCAGTATGTGCATTTTAAAAGTACGGTTGGCTTTTTATATGGGGTTATTTTGCAATCCTAAAAAACATTGCCACAAAAGTGGCCTGATTTTTAATTTTCAGAGTACGCTTGACTTACTTGGGACCATTGCAAACAGTCCTGAGGCTGCCCTGGCTTATGCCAGGGGCCGAATCAGCCCCAAGAAGCCTCAGAAATTGGGGAAGCACAAAGGTGGCATATAGCCACTCCTCCACCTCTGGGTCCTACAGTGAGCACAGTTCAACCAGCCCAGATGACTGGAGCCATAGCGTTTTGTACCATTTGTGTAGAACATAAGAACGGCCATACTGGGTCAGACCAAAGGTCCCAATCTAGCTCAGTATCCCAAGAGTGGCCAGTGCCAGATACTTCGGAGGCAATGAACAGAATAGGTGTTCATCAAGTTATCTGTTAGAATTAGAATGATACTTTTCATAATTAGAATATGAAAACATTTTATATCAAGACTGGCTGTCTTTCTAAAAGGTAAGTGAAAGCTCAAACAAAAGTTATGGGCTTGCTGCATGAATTAACTTGGGGAGGTTTAGTTGTTGTTGTTTATACAGGAGGTCAGACTAGATGATCATAATGGTCTGTTCTGGCCTTAACATCTGTGAAAATACTGGATCATAATGGGACTCTCACCATAACTTTAAGTACAGCTTTTTCTCTCAGCAAACACTCATCATTCATCATTATGCCCTCCACCCCTCTCAGGGTATGGGCCGCCAACAATAGATTGCCAGAGGATTCTGTCCTGGACCATTCTCCAGGAAGTTGGTCTCTGAATTATCCATTGCTTGCGTTTTTGTAGCGGGTAAATTTTTACGGGAGGGGGTTGCTAGCCCCACACCCAACCCTCCTCCTTTTTCATCCAGGCTTGGGACCGGCATTGGCGGAGTTCAGCAAACACTAGCGTAGCCATAATTTCATGATTTGTTTTTAATTTAACAAATGAAAATAGTCAGGGGTTTGTTTGTTGTTTATTTAAACCTCACCCTGCGGCTTTTGTGACTCACACACTACAGCATTGTGCTAGATTAGGGACTAAGATTCTCTAGAAACAAATGGGATGCTGACTGGTCTGTTGTCGTTGTCCAACTCAAAAAGCAAACAAACAGCTTAAATGGAAATAAATTAGATTTGCATAATTTTTCCATTTAAAATAGTTTAATGTGTCATTAGCTACACAGGACTGGCACTTATTTTTTAAGCTCTGTGATTTCTAAATAGGCAGTGTACCTTTAAAAGCCCAGAAGACTTCCCTGCTGCTGTTTAAAATCCTGAATGGTCTTTGGAGTCTCTAAAACCATTCCTAGTGTCTAGCCATGTTCCAAAGGCAGAATTATATTTCAGTTCAGTAACACAAACATTGTTCATTGCCATCAGACTTTTATTTCAGTGTTTACTGTAAACACTGCTCACCTGCAGTTCCCAGAGCACTGAAAATCCCCCTATGTTAAAGGGATACAGGATTTTCCTAAAGTAAATCCATTTTCTTAATTCTTTTAAAATATAAAATGATCATAGAAGAAATATTGATTTGAATGATCAGAAGAGCCAGATGCATATCAGAGTACACACTGACATGGAATGATTTGCTTCAGCAACATGAGAAAAGTGAAAATATGCTGATAATTTTTGTTGATTAGATTATCATATTGAAGTTTGCCCCTTGCAGAGAACCAGAACGAGGCCTATGCACCAAAAAGTTCCACTTAAACTCCCTGGTGAGGGCTTAAATAGGACTGAAGTGATGCATAAGTTGTGTACTAGCCCTCTGTACAGGCCAGATCCTGCTCACCTTACCTACACAAACAACCTCACACACTGTAAAATTAAAATTCATAAGCATTTTCAGGGATAGATTAAAATAAGATGGGGGGTTGGCTCCAAAAACATTGCCCCTTCTAGAAATATATAGTTCCTTGTATACCTTGATCTCTTTTCTCAGTTTTCCCCAAACAATCTCCTCTCCTTGATGCCTTGCCACCTATAGACTCTTTGATCTCTTCACACAATCCCCTCCAGCCCCGACAGAATTTTAAGATCTAATTTTGTTCATGCTATTATATATTAGGAGTAGCTCCATTGTAGTCAATAGAGTTACACCTCTGCAAAAATTGCTGTGAAAGGAGAATCAGGCTTTTAGTTTCTCACTGATTCACTGCTGAGTGAAGCCCCCTCACACCTCTGGAGCAAGCGCTCAAGGATTTATGGATTTCTTCTTAACCTGCCTCTTCTTAAATCCCATCTATTTTTTTTAATATAACAGTGTTCATTGGGACAGTCCATAAATTCTCCATTTCCCATGGTGTTATAACCTGTTTTCTTCATTCACGTCTCGTACTTCAATGTTGATTCTTAATTATCTACTTGAAACTATTAGAAAATATTTCCCACATAAATGAAAATAAAATTTAAATAATGATTCCCTCCAGATACAAACTTTAGCTATAGTTTTGATTGCACATCTCACAATATGATTTGTACTGCCAAAACAATGTAATCTTGACTGTGTAATAGTGACAAAAAATCTCAATAGCAAATATTATTACTCAGCTTTCCATCCTGCTGTTGGTGCCACTCACACTAACTGGAATCATGTACATCTCTTGTGTGAAGCCTTGAAGCCAGTGGCATATTTTCAGCAACAGCTTCCCAATGACAAATATTCCCTGTGGATCTTGCCTGAAATTAAGTTCAGATTGATTAAAATGCTCTGGTAGAAGCACAAGAACTAGCGGGATGCATGCAAGTACCCCTGTTTCCCAACTGGTAATGTCAAAATGATTTTATCTATAAAACTAACACCCAGGAGGTAGAAAAAAGTGCTGAAGGAAGACTGTCTGTTTTATGCTCCTATACCTTTGTTATGCTTTTTTTGGTCTGTCTTCCTCATTGCAATTTACTTGATACAAAACAAAGTTTATACAGTGCCAGTCTCTAGTGTTAACTACATACTGCAATAGAATAATAATAATATAAAAATATCTTGTGTTTGTAGAGCAGCTAAGGAATCCAAAATACGCTACAGCTCAGAACATTTATGATTTTGTACGGTTATAAGGTTGTTGTCTCCTTTTCAGAATGTGGCATCTGTCCCAGTTTGACAGCCAGAAATAAGAGCTGGATTTAATCTAAATTCTTATACCATATCCATCACCATGATATCTGTGTGCTGACTAACGAGTAATACACCAAATGGTGGGGGGGGGGGCAGGAAATCCATTGTTTTGTGTTAGAAAACAGGGCTCCATCTGTGGAATGAGTTCAGTGCTCTCACCCTGTTTCTTGCCATTTCTGAGCAAACGGTATCAGAGGCAGGTTTAAAATAGCTGCAGACCAAATTAGTGAAACGTTACAAAGTATGAGAAGTGTGTGTGATGTTATTGACATGAACTGTGACCATATAGATCATTGTTGCAACCAAGGTCCTACGGTTGCACTGGGTCTTGTACAGAGTAGGTCAAGTGGGGGTGACTATGGAAAGGTATTATGGTTATGATTATGCTGTCTGTATGTGTGTATCATTTTTGTATTTGAAGTTATGAATATGGGCCATTTGTATCTCAATGTGTTTGATTCTAAGTAGCCTCAGTGAAGCATTTGGTCAGCTTCTTGAGAAAGGACTATTCTCACTAAGTGCCCAATCAAGAAACACTTAACTGACAATGGACTTTGAGAGATGCCAATCCACATCTGAGCTTTCCTGGGAATGTTCAAACTAACATGTAAACAATGGCATCAGCCTGCAAAAAGCTGAATCATTCATAGACATGTGACTTGCCCAGGTGGCTACAAACTCCATCTTGTTGCTGGTACTTTGCACAGAAGAACAAAGGTGTTTCCGCCCATGAGAGAGAATATAAAAGGCCCTGGAAGTCTCTCCATTTCGTCTCTAGCCGGCTTAAGAGATGGCCTCTCCACCCCCAAGAAATGTCTGAAAGAAACTGGAACAAAGGACAATAACTATGGTGGTGTGAATGGTTGCTGGACCCAGACTAGGAAGGGGTCTAGTCTGTGAAAGAAACTTATTGGAACATCTCTAAGGGTGAGATTTACCTGTATGCAATATCTTAATGTATTAGCCTTAGACATGTGTGTTTTGTTTCATTTTGCTTGTTAACTTACTTTGTTCTGTCTGTTATTACTTGGAACCACTTAAATCCTACTTTTCATATTTAATAAAATCACTTTTGATTATTAATTAACCCAGAGTAAGTAATTAATAGCTGGGGAAGCAAACAGCTGTGCATATCTCTCTATCAGTGTTTTAGAGGGCAGACAATTTGAGTTTACCCTGTATATGCTTTATACTGAGTAAAATGGATTTATTTGGGGTTTGGATACCGTTTGGAATTGGGTATCTGGGTGCTAGAGACAGGGGTGCTTTCTAAGCTGTTTTTGGTTAAGTCTGCAGCGTTGGGGGCGTGGGTCAGACCCTGGGTCTGTGTTTCAGCAGATTAGCGTATCTGGCTCAACAAGACAGGGTACTGAAGTCCCAAGCTGGCAGGGAAAACAGGCTCAGAGGTAGTCTCAGCACATCAGGTGACAGTCCCAAGGAGGTCTCTGTGACTCAACCTGTCACAGTATGTATGGACCCCGCAGAAGGTTCCATTAAGAAGTGTTAAAATGCAATGCTCAATGCACCTCATTCTCCCTGAGACTGCCAGAGTCATTCTTCCATTTCATGATGTCTCCAGTAGCGACTGGTAACCTGAATATGGGAGCTCTGTAGCTGCTCCTAGTTGAATGGTATAGCAGTCCAGTAAGCTTCCAGTGGCTACAGGATAGTTGCCTTAGTAATACACTGACAGATAATAAATACTCTCAACATAGAAATAATGTCTTGCTTTTGGAAGAAATGTTTTTTAAAAACTATTCATTGTTCATGGAGTGGTAGAACATTTTCTTCCTAATATGTATTATAGCACATCAGACATGCAGCACACATCTCTCTGCAGACACAGGTGAATTTCTCAGACAATTGCACTTAATATTATCACTGACCTACCTAGACATTGCTATATGGTTTAAATTGGTCTTTAGATATCAGTTTTCTAAAGAGGTAAAGTTATGTGACTACAATACAAGGTGGAGGATTGGATGGCTCAAGGGCTAGGTTGTGAGATAAAGATCTGTTCATTTCTGTACTGATTCCAATAGCTCTAGCTGATAGTGACCATAACTTGTTATCATTTGATTGCTGTTTGATGGCCCTTGTGAAAGAAGGTGATGGCTTTTGTAGTAAGTTGAGGCTCTGAAACATAAACTCTTGTATCGGAGGCCTAGCATGAGGCCTGAAGCCTGAACCAAAGTATTTCCAGGCGTTGCTAAACAAAGCGGGCTGTGAGACAGAGGCAGGCCCTAATTACAGAAATTGGCAAGCAAAGGCCTGCTAGAAAGCATGTGTTAATAACATAAGTAGTAATAAGAGGAACTTGTGCCAAGATGACACCTAGACATCCCGATATGAGGTCACTTCACAAAGACAACCAGGAACAGCCAGGTGCATCCCACAGACAGGGTCAAAAGGATAGCATGATGGCTAGATCTGTTTGTTTGAACCAACATGATCAAAGGGGGAGACAGCACCCTAATAAGCCAAAGGGCTGTACCTCAATACGTCAGTAAGGATGAGTGATCTGTCCTGCACATGTACAAAAATAGGTCCCAGAGTGCACATCGTTGTCCAGCCAAGGGGGCAGTGGAACTCCCGCCACTGACTGAGCTGGTCCATTGTCAGGGGGCACAAATTCATAGTATGTCTTGTAGAGTCTATGGAAAACTATCACTGTGCTTCGTTTGACAATAAACCTGGCCCGAGTGCCTTCGTACCTTACTAGAGTCTGTGGTCTTTGGAGGTTCTTTCAGGGTTTGCTGTGTCAGCAATCTGCAGAGCTGGGGCAACACACAGAGTGAACACGCATGTAGCCAACTGATATCATCATCAAACAAGAACAGAGCACCACATCGGTAGCTACTGACAACAGTTTTAATGACGTAGGCACTGTAGTAAGACGAAGCCCTGAAACATGAACCCTGGTATCAGAGGCCTAAATTAAAGGCCTAAGCTAAAGTAATGGTCAAGACTTTGCTGACATAAAGCAAAGTTAAGCTGTGAGCTAGAGGCAGGCCCTGCTCACAGAAGCTGGCAAGGAAAAGGCTGATGTTGTAAAAGTACATAAACCTATGAGGTACCAGAACACGTGTACATTCCATACAGGTAACAAGGAACAGGCTGACCCATCCTAAAGATAGGGGCAAAAGGGTAATATGATGGATAGAATTGTTTTGCTCGAACCAACATGTACAAAGTGAGAGGTGGCACCTTACTGCGTAGAGGGATGCACCTTACTACGTGGAGGGGATGCACCTCAATACGTCAGGAGTGATGTGTAACTTGTTTGTACCTGTGTATAAGAATACGACCCTGGGGTGGTGTCTTTGTCCAGCAAAGGGGGCAGTGGGAGGTCCCACCACCGACTGAGCTGGTCCATTGTTAGGGGGCACAAAGTCGTAGTATGTCTTGTAGAGTCTACTCTATGAGAAACTATCACTGTGCTTCATTTGACAATAAACCTGGCCAGGGTGCCTTCGTACCTTACTAGAGTCTGTGGTCATTGGGGATTCTCTCAGGGTCTGCTGTGACAGCAATCTGCAGAGCCGGGGCAGCAAACAGAGGGAACACGCATGCAGCTGACTGATACCATCATCGAACAGGAGCAGAGCACCACACCAGTAGCTACTGACAACAGGCACCTCTCCAGTAGGAGCTGGACTCACATTGCTACCAGAACTGACATTAATTCAGCAAAATTATTGATCTGTCCATATGACAGGGTCCAGGACTAATATAACAGATGGTGTGAGAAAGTGCAGTTGAGACTGTGACATCTATACCTCGGGAGAGCGCTTTGCAACCTCCATATTCATCATTTGTACATAATGGTGATATTTCATATAAAGCATGCCATGTAAGGGATCATTGGAAAGGTTATGATGTGTTGAAAGCCACTGTTCTAAATATTTATATCATTAGTACATATGAAGGTATGAGATTGTGTTGTATGGTTGTCACTAAAATATGCTGTGAGTTGGGGAATTGCCCAGATATTAGCTCCCCAGATACAACAACAAGTGAGGTAAACAACGCCCGGGCGGGTAGTGGACAACCATCAACATCCGTTGTCCACCTAGGGAGTTACAATTCAATGACTCCCTTCTAATGCACAAGGCCACAACAGGAGAACTGCTCAGCTTTGCCTGGTGACTCAGCAATGCCCACCAGACATGCCTAGATTTGTGTTATCCAAGCACATGAGCTGAGGATATAAAATGGGAGACAGAGGCCATTTGGTTTGTCCTGTCTCTTTCCCCACCTATGCCGAAGACAACGAGAATGCTGGAGCTGAGGAGACTGGGCCCAAGGCCAACAGGGAGAGAGCTTGCCAATGAAAGACTGTACCGAACCTGCAGTATTCAGTATTTGCTTAGTCCAGATATTGCCTAGTCTAATAAGGTTGAGAATTTAGACTGTATGCTTATCTTTTATTTTCTTTTGGTTACTACTCTTTTTGCCTGTCACTTACAGTACTTTAAAACCCAGCTTTTGCAATCAATAAACTTATTCAAATATTTATCCTTAGCAGGGAGTTTGACTGAGGTGCTGAGTAAATCTGCTTAGGTTACAAAGGCTGGTGTATGTCCACTTCCCGTTGATGAAGTGGCGAACCAATTAATAAACTTGCGTTGCTCAAGAAAGGGTCTTGAGCAGTCCAAGACGGTGTATTCCTGAGCTACAAGGCTGGGTGCTGGAGAGATTTGGCTGGTGCCTTTCTCTATGTGACTTGTGAGTGGCTCTGGGAGCATTTATGCAATCTTGCTGAGTGTGGCGCTCGACATGGGGTTGTATTGAGTGGTAACAGCATGGGGAGGGTTTGCTGCTTGTCACCAGTAAGGCATTGTGGGAGACAGTTAAGGGGGCACAGCGGTCCCACAGTCCCAAGTTGTACCCCGGGGATCCTGTCACAGAGACATATTCCAAAGTTGGGGGAGGGCAGAGAGGAAAGAAAATCTGGGAAGTTGCCTGCCATTTTCCATGTATTGGAAAGAGCAGTGTAGGAAGAGGTTCTTTCGGGCTCTGTTTGAAACTTGCATTTACCTGCTTTACCAGAACACTTGCATACTTGTAATTGTGCATCTGAGTTTCTGCTGAGAATAGTAAAAAGCACTAGAGACGACCGATGAACCATTACCCAGTAAAAAAATAAAATAAAATAATCAAGCACAGAATCCCAAGTCACTTGTTACCAGGTTTTTCTGTCCCTGCAAGGTTCTTAAACTGGCCTGCTGATCTAAGTCTGTTTAGCACTACAGATATACCCAGCTATAAAAAAGAGTTAGCTGTTCAGTAAAGAACCTGACAGTCCCTGGAAAATGTAGAACAACTGGATGATGTTGTGGAAGTGAGAAAAGGGGATGTGAGTGCAGCCATCTTAGTTTATTAGAGACAGAGCAAAAGTCAGGTTAATAACGCGAGACTTGTAAATGCAGGACTTGGGCTTGTGCGGGTGAGAAACTGCAAAGCAATGCTGTTTTAGCCTTGCCTTGAGATAACAATGAAATGCTAAGTGTAGCAAGAAAATGTTAAGATAAGTAAGATATCAGCAAGAAAAATGTATAAGCAGGACACAGCTTTATGTAACAAAAATGTATAAATACTTGCTTTACATTGTTTGTACTTTGAAGATTTACTGAGGGCAGAGGTACTCTCTGTCCAATTGTATTCTTCCCCTGCAATTGCTTGAATAAAACTGTCTCTGACTTGTTGCATCCAAACGGAGAGTGAGGACTTGTTTTCTTTCACACTGTCATTGTGTCAGCCATGAATGATGCTGAGGGATTAGATCCTCCATTAAAAAGAACTGATGGGTTTGTAATTAATGACTCTTCCAAATCATGTGGGTATTTTAGGTTCACCTAAGTACTGATTTTTTAAGATCAAAAGGTGGGAGTGCAGACAGCAAGACACCCTCAAGCCTCTTCCTGCACAGACATCCGAACATTTCTTTTGAACATTTAATGATGTCTCATTTAACAGTCAAGCCTGATCAGATTACAGATGCATATAGCCATGTTTCCAAGAACTGCTAACAGTTAACCATAGCACAAGGGAAGCTTGTGAATTGGTTTGAGCAGCATGTGTGATTTATATACATGAGTCATATGTGATTGTGAGCTACAAGGCTATTCACATACATTAAGAGATTCTAATGCATGTATAGCCTTAGTCAGTGTTTCCCTGTGTGGTATTTCATATGTTAGAAGAATACAATGTCTCAAGAGTATAACTAGGAAACCATGGACCTGTGATTAAAAGCACTGTGAAATATAACCCCCTGGTGACTACAGTCAACCTATAGGAGATAATTTTGCCAGTGGGCTGTTGTATTTTTGCTATTTTTTTAATTATATAGGAAAGAAATGATAGGCGACTGAAAGTGACAGGGCTAACATTTTAAGAAAGCGTTATTACTATTGTACGGTGCACAAAACTGTGCAAAGTGCCTTACAGTGCTGATAAAGACATGGGCCCTTCCCTGAAGAGCCTGTAATAAGATGATAGAGCCAAATTTTAACATTCTGGCCCCCAACATGAAAGCGTTGCATTGCAGCTTGAAATCCCACCCTGACCTTTTTTTAAAAAAATAAAAGTACGGTAGGGAATAACCACGCCCAGCCAAGGGACTAGAGATCTAATAATTCTTTCCCATCTCTAATTTCTGTGACACTATCACAGTGTTACTTCACAAGTGCGATTTCATCTCACATTCTCACATATGTATCTCACATTCCATCACAGAGATGACACCAGTTTTGCCACCTCCTGCAATTTTATGGGCGGGGAGGTCAGGGCGCAGAAGGGAGCTTGGGCAGGATGGGGCACAGCGCAGAGGTCAGTGGCACAGGGTGCAGCGGGGAGGTTGGGCGGAGCAGAGAGGACACGGGAGAGATCAGGTGGTGAGGGGCACTGCAGGGGGGAGATTGGGTGATGTGGGGCATTGCAGGGAGAAGGTTGGGAGGTATGGGGTGCAAGGCGACACAGAGCGGGAGGTCAGCTGGTATGGGACCTGACGGAGTGGTTGCATGGCACAGAGTGCAGGAGGAAGGTCAGGTCATGTGTAGTGCAGAAAGGAGGTTGGACAGCATGGGGCTTGGCAGGGAGATTGGGTTTTGCAGGGTGCAACAGAGACGTCAAGAGGTGTAGTGAAGTAAGATTCTTCAGAGCATGGCGAAGAGGTCAGGCAGCACAGGCCATGGCAAGGAGGTTGGGCAGGGAAGTTGGGGGGCCAGAGATGTGGGGAGGTTGGGTAGCATGGGACCTAGGGTGTGGCAGGGAAGACAGGTTGTGCAGAGTACAGCAGGTAAGTTAGGTGGCATCATCACAGCTGGGAGGTCATGACGGGGTGAAGCAGGTTGTGTTAGGCGGTTGGTCAGGATGCATTAGAGTGGTCAGGTGGGGTGCAGTGGGGAGGATGAGCCGGGCATGTTGTGGCTCAGAGGTCAGTGGGTTGCAAGATGTGGCAGGCTGGTGGTGGAGGATGCAATGGTCAGGACACGGAGTAGTCACTGATGCAAAGTGCATGGGGGAGGTTGGGCAGGGCAGAGAGGTTGGCTTGTGTGGGGTGGGGTGGTCAATGGCACAGGACATGACTGGGGTTTCAGGATGCAGCAGGGACATCGGGTTGTGTGGGGTGCAGTGGGTAGGTTGGGCGCAGCAAGGTGATCAGGTTGCATGGGGAGGGGAAGCTGAGTGAGGCAGGATGGGATATAAGGGAGAGGTTGGGTTATATGGAGTGTGGAGGGGAGGTTGGTGTTACATCACAAGATGTGGTGAATTGTTGGTAGCGCAGGACGTGGCAAAGAGGTCAGGCGGGGTGTGGCAGGGTGGTCAGTGGCATGGGATGCAGTGGGAAGGTTGGTAGCACAGGGCAGTGGGTGGTGTAGGGCACAGTGGGGGAGTTGGTAGAATGGGGCAGTGAGTGGTGCAGGGCATGGTGGGGAGGTTGGTAGCGTGGAGCGGTGGGCGGCACAGGGCATGGTGGGGAGGTTGATAGTGTGGGGCAGTGGGTGGCATGGGGCACAGAGAGGAGCTCAGCAGGGTGGGGCAGTGGGTTGTGTGGGGTATGGTGGGGAGCTTGGCAGCGTGGGGCAGTGGTGGTGTAGGGGGTGGTGAGGGGGTTGGGCAGTCCGTGGGGGGTGGTTGGGGCACTGTGGTGGGCGGGGAAGTCTGGCTGTGCCTGCGGACACTGTTCGCGGATGGCTTTTGAATGTCTTTTGAAGATTCTGCAGCTTGTACTAGTGCTAGCTGGAGTAGCTGGCCTCTGCAGAGTTTATAGGAGAGATTAGTGTTACGCTGTTCTCTGAGCAAAGCTTGTACTCCACTCTGTCTTCCAGAGAAGTTTGTAGCTCCATCAAATGCACAAGCAGCCATCTGTTTGGGGTTCAATTTGTAAGCATTTAACTCTTCTAAGATGTCACAGATGCAGCTGATGTGTCTTCTATAGCCTGAACATCTAGAATCCATCTACTGGCCTACCATGGATATCAAGATAACATACACAATCACTTAATACTTGATGCCTATTTGTATTGCATGATGCACATATTTTGAATATAGTGAGAGAGTTCTTCACTTTTTCAACTGCTGAGTCTTTCACTGTTGCACCGCATGCTTCTGGAAAGTCAGCTGAGTTTTTTCAGAAAGATAGCGAGCATTTGCCAGTCTTGATCGAAAAGGGGTACGGAACAGATTCCATATAAGGAGACAGTAAAAAGACTGGGACTTTTCAGCTTGGAAAAGAGACTACTAAAAGGGATATGTAATGAAATAGGTGCTGGGGCTCAAGCAAGTCTGTTACTTTCATAACTGATGTGACAAGCCCAGAGGTCCCAGGGCTATGAACTGCTGAGCCTACAGGTACCGGGGCTCAGCGCCAGCAAGCCCTAGCTCAAATTAAACACTGAGGGAGACCCCCACATTCAGTCAGGCTAGGTACAGATCTGCTGCCTTTTACTTATCCAGTAGAGATAACAACATTTCATGACATTTCATTTAATACTTAAGTGATTTGTAACACTATCTAAAATTGATCACATGGGCAACACAGCTCCGACTGTGGGACACCTAGGCAAAGCTGGTGTGTGCATGTAAATACAGCCTGGCCCTGAAGCCTGGCTCATCGCTAGCTGTCAGGGGAGAGCTCATTCAAATGTTGCTCATAAATCATCATTTGAAATGATTAGGTAGGCCAATATAGGACACAAACGTGCCAACATTGTCATACATAACAGCTGCGTGAGGAGGCTAGTCTTTGAACAGCCTTTTCACACCTGTTATGTTGCTCAGGTACAAGTATTTTCTCATATACTGCGTATGCTTTTAAAGTGTGTATTAATGTTTCCATTTCAATGCAAATTTCCAACCAAGGTCTTAACTGGCAGCACTGCAGGAAAGTGAGTGAGTGTGTGTGTGTGTGAGAGAGAGAGAGAGAGAGAGAGAGAGAGGGAGAATCCTTGGGTCACTGGAGCGAGGACAGCGGCGGGAGGGGAGCTCATCGCAGCGTTGGAACGAGGACAGCCGGCACACGGGGGGAGGTGGCGAACTACGGGAAGAGCGGCGGTTGGCACGCGGCCCAGCACGGGGAGGTGGCGATGGGGCGGGAAGAGCGGCGGTTGGGGACGCCGGGGGAGGTGGCGATGCTGCGCGAAGAGCGGCGGTTCGGACGCGGAGGGAGGTGGGTACCCGGCGGGAAGAGCCGAGCGCGCGGCAGCGGTTCGCTTCCTGGATGCTGCTGCTGCTGCTGCTGGACAAAGCTGAAGCGGCGCCGCGGGCCGAGGCCGGCGGGTTCTCGGCCTGTGCCGGCCTCAGGCCCCCTCCCCGCGGCGGGGCTCGCGCCGCCCGCCCGCTGTCTCCCCGCCCGGCCCATGAGGCCGCTGCGGCGCTGGCCGGCCGCTCGCTGCCGGGGGCGGCGGCTCCCCGAGAGCGCGGCCGGGGCGCCGGGCGGATGCCCGAGCGGGGAGCTGCTCGCGGCGGGAGAGCGGGGGCTGGGGGCCCCGATGCTGCCGCTGTCGCCTCCGTCTGCGGGAGACGCCCGGCCCGAGGCCCGTGCACCCCAGGTGAGCGGCGGGGCCCGCGGCCCCTTTCCCGACGAGGCGCCCCGCGCTGCCCCTCCCTCGTCCGGCGGGATCGGGGCCGGGCGCCCCCGCCGCGCTCTCCCCCTGTGTGCGGCCCAGGAGGCCGGTCTGGTCTCCTGCAGGTTGCCCGCGGCGGAGGCCCCTGGAGCCGGCAGGGGTCGGTTTCTTGGGGCCCGTCGCGCTGCGGCGCGGGGTGAAAGGCTCGGGCCGCCCCGGCCGTGGGAGTCCCGGCCAGCGGCGGAGAGAATCGAGGCATTGAAAGCGCCCCGTAAAACTCGCGGTTTAGCTGTATCCTGCCCGGAGCTAGACCTCAGCCCTGCTCCTGGTGGTGCGGGGCGGCTGCGGGATCCTCCCCTTCGGGGGCTTTCCGCAGCCCCTTGCGCTGCGGGGAGAGGGGTGAAGGAGCAGGACCTCCCAGGATGGGAGCATCCCTGGGCAGACGTCCTCAGCAGCGTTAAAGCAAGAAAAGAGCCTGTCCTGGTCCATGGAAGTCCGTGGGAAATGTAAAAGCACATTCCTACACGTTTGGTCAGGATCAGCACTTAAATCCCCACACTGAACATTTGGCCATGGGCATGTGCATGGATTTGAAATTTTGTTGGCCACTGCTGCAAAATATTTTTCCTTCCAATTTTCTAAGTGTATTAAATGCCGGTGATAGGTTCTGGATTGAAAGTCTTGGGCTAGGTTTATCAACGTAGGTGAAATGGGCAGTGACAATCCAAATTGCTGCCCTCAGTCCTGCCAAGTATGTGTCTGCTCTGTTTTGGAACGGCTACCTTCATGGCTGAGAGAGTTTAGTTTAGTATCCATGTTTGAATCAATCCTTGACTTCTGCTGAGACTGTCAACTAGTGTGTAGCGTAATAGTGGCTTTCTCATGTATGATGTGTATACGTCCAGTAACTGTACTGGCTTGAATACCAATTAATTACCCACAGAAAAGCCATCCCGTGGAAGTGACTTTGTCACCACTTTCCAGGGCCACAATGGACTAAGGGCATGTCTACACTGGCACTCCACAGCACTGAAACTTACTGCGCTCAGGGGTGTGAAGCGCTGCCGCGCCTCTCATGGAGTTGTGCTGCGGCAGCGCTTTAACGTTGCCAATGTAGACTAGTCCTTAGTGAGTCCAAGATTCTTACCAAGTTGAGAGACAAGGTGGGTGAAGTAATATCTTCTGTTTGTGGAAGAGCCAAGCTTTCGAACTACACAGAGCTCTTTTTTAGGACCTGAGGATGACCTGTGTGTAGCTCCAAAGCTTGTCACTTTCACCAATGGTCCAATAAAAGATATTACCTCACCCAGCTTCTCTCTCTAATATCCTGGGACCAACACAGCTATAACAGTGCAAACAGCTATTACCATTGAGTCATCTGTTCCACCCAAGAAACATTTAGTTTGATTCTGCCTTTAAAAAATGAGTTTAAAATTATAAACCTTAGGCATTTTGATTTTTATGTGCTGTTGTTCAACTTCTAATATAAATAATCAAGCTACTGACAGTATAGAAGGAACTAGTACAGTTATTTGTAATTATGGTGACAGTCTTGTAAAGATGTATTTACAGAATCTAGATCACAGTAAAGTATTTTGATACTTGAGAGATCTTTTCTAGTTTGTGGTTTATTTAAAAAATTAAATTAAATCTGACAAATCCTAAAAATGGAGACTTTAAGCAGATCTCCTTTCTTTTGTACTATAGGGACTGGATGTTTCAGCAGGAGTATGTACAATTACTTTTAATTCAGCAACATTGTTCAATACTTGGGCAGTAGGGAATGAGTTAAGATCTGATTTTTGTCTGTTAGTGTTGATTTTTGTTTTATTGTATGTAATTTGTTCAACATTAAATATATTGTAACTACAAAAATTGTGTGTGCCGTTTGATAATGGGGGAAAACGATATTATCTACTTGATTGGTGAGGGGGACATTTTGATTAGTGGACATATGTTGTATACAAAAATTATTTTTCCGGGACTGAACAAACTCAGAATGATCTTTTTTTTTCCAGGATGAATGAAATGAATCTGAGTTCGGTAGGGATGGACCAGCTGACTTCCTCCTCTGTGAGCAATGCCCTGCCTGTCTCAGGAAGTCACTTGGGACTGACTGCATCACCCACTCACAATGCCATACCAGCACCAGGTAACTTGAAGAGTTGCAGGAAGGGCTGATACTTGTCGCTTGCTATGTATTTGCATTCGGTATGATAGTTGAAAACCAAAGCAGCGTAAGTGTGAAGTGCTCACAGCTGGATAGAGGCATCTGGGTTTGTCCTCTAAAGTCAGAAGGTGATATGATCACACACTTGAGCAGATCTGACATTTGATCTAGTGGCTATAAACGGTGGTGGGACGAAGACACACGTGAAAGTTGCTGCTTGTGTAGACAAGGCAAGAGCAATGCTTTCTCTGGCAACAATGGATGTTCTTTTTTGTTTCAATAGGGTATTAATGAGCTACCTGTTTCTCTCTCTGCTTTTGTGCTGCACTCATCATTGCAGCCTTTGAATCCCTGGAAATACGAGCTGCTACTGAGAAATCTGCCCCAGACTATGTAAAAGACACGCTCAGATTATATTAAATGATGAAACACACCTCTTTTCCTGACAAGGTTTTCAGGAAGTTGCACAGAAGTGTCCATTACAAGCAGAGGTGAAAGTAAATTAAAGGACTTAC